>JACEEZ010023640.1:0-20000 GCA_016584305.1 Chionoecetes opilio | reverse complement strand
CCGGAATATATTTTGCCGTGTTTCTCCAATCTTTTTCTGTCGGAAGATGCTTACGTTGGTGAACAAATAGACACACTTAATCAGGATCGCTATGTGTGTGTGTGTGTGTGTGTGTGTGTGTGTGTGTGTGTGTGTGTGTGTGTGTGTGTGTGTGTGTGTGTGTGTGTGTGTATGTGTGTGTATGTGTGTGTGTGTAGGTGCGCGCGCAGGAGAGCGAGGCTTTGATTAACTCATGAAACACTGACCAGCCTTAACAACGTCAAAGCGCCGGAGCTGTCATAATTATACTTAGTTTACACCACCGTCATCTCCACATCTTTCATCACCACAACAACCACAAGGCTCTGATCGAAAATGTCTTTTCGTAGGCTCTGTCTGTCTCTGTCTCTCTCTCTCTCTGTCTAATGCTTTGTTCCCCCTGGGAAAATCTTTCAAGAAGGCGTCCCCGTCAGGATAGCCTCCTGCTTTCCCTATTCAAGTCCTCCCTCCTTGCTCGTTCAAGCCCTCCACCCGTGGCCACCGAGAGATCTCTCTCTCGGTGGCCACGCTCCACCAGCCCCTCCATCACACAGGCACTCCCCCACCCTATCCTTCCATCTTCCAAGTGCCTTCCCAGTCGTCCACTTCACTCATGTACACTTTCATATAATCTAAGTAAAAGATAAGTTGAGTAAACAAATTTACTTTAATCCTTAAACTTAAGATTTAAGCAGCTATACATAAGATACTATATGATACTACTATACCTAATGCATAAGATACTATACTGATACTACTATACCTAAAAATGAGTAAACATGGTTCATTTGAAAAAATCTTTAAACTAAATTGCAATCAACCTATGATTATACCAAAAAATAAGACTAAGCATGGTTCATGATTTATAGAAAAGAATCTTAAAACTCAATCTACTTGGCAGCAATTTCTGCCAGGGAATTGGTTATGACTTGCAGCATGGCAGTCATGGCCTCCATGTGGTGGTTGACCCTAGTGCTCATCACTTCCATTTGGTCAACAACCCTGTCCAAAGAACCTCTCAGGTTTCTGACCTCAGTGAGGACCTCAATTATTTGAGGAGTTGCTGGTGGTTCTGCCCTGCCTGTGTGCCGCCTGTTGGGACCAGCAGCAGGCGTAGCTGCTTGAGGGAGTGATGGTGATGGCAGTGGGGTTAAGGGCTGGACAGGTATTGTCTGGGATGAAGCGGGCTGTGCTGTCGATGGACTCATGTCAGGAAAAAATGGGTCACGGTGACTGTACACTAGGATTTGGTGGGTTGGCCCTGGCTGATGTAAGGCTGGGAGGGATGACACAGCAGCAGGTGGAGATGCTTCAGCCACAGAAGCAAGTGTAGGTGAGGGAGGGGAAGCATACTGAGGGGGCGAAAGAAACTGCTCCATGTTGCCTGATTCATTCTGGACTGAAAGTAATGAATCATCATTAGTATGTCATTCATACCTATTGATTCATGCTAACGAGGAATAATTCACCTAACACACCCATTAGTGATTACTACATTATTTATTCAATGAACAGAACCAAACTAAAGGTGACTATGAAGGTTGCAGATTATGCTTAATTAAGAGTTCTAAGGGGAATATGTATTTACATGATATTATTTAGAGATCAATGAATGATGTTGATATTAGATACCAATAATTTAAAGATATGCATTTACATATTTTGTTATTAGGAAGATATGAGATGAAGTCCATAGGAAGAGTTATAACGCAGAGGAATTGACAAGAACAAATTAATTTTACTGGCCAGGAAGTCGAGCTGCCGCAAGGGGACAAACCATGTGTGGGAAAGACAGCATGAAATTTAATCTAAAACAAAAAAAAAGTTGTAAACTCATGTGTGTAAAGCTAGTTGAGCATAACTCGCTACAAAGCCTGTTATTACATAGGCTACCATAAAATGCTAAGATAATAAGATATTAGTGTAGTTAAGCAAAATTCATAAATTGAAATACCTGTAGCCACCACCTGCTCTGCTTCTCGGTGTCCGGGCACGGCCTCCACAGCCTGAGGGTGCGGCAGCGGTGCCACGGCCTCCCCGCCGTCAGGCAGGCTAGGCAGAGTGATTGGGACATCACCTAGACGAAATTCAAGGTAGCGTAAATAGAAAACCGGAAACAAAAACACTATTACCTATGTATAAATTTATTCTCCGTCAATTATATTATATGTCAATCATGTTATTGTTATACAAGTGAACATTTAGATTAGCGTAAACCATTACATAAACATAAGGTGACCTCAACGAACGTATATATTCATTCAAACAAAAAATATAAGGCATTGAATTTTAGTAAATTATGTGAAAGGAGCACAGTCTAATCTCAAGATCAAATGCTTTAAAGGAACTTAATCGAACTCAGCTAAATTATGCCTTACCTAACCTCACCATGTATATCAAAGTAAAGTTAGGTTACGTTACCCAAGTTAGATTTAATATATTTCAAAGTTTCGTCTTTGAATTAGCCTGCACTTCATAAAAAAATGGAAGAAACCCCGCCCAGTGGCGTACCGAAGGAATAGCCATTCGGCCCCCATAGCTCTCCCAAGTTTAATAAACATCAACATGCAACAATTGCAACATCAATATGCAACATCATCATTCATAAAACTATATTCAATGAAAACCATACCAGGTTTTTATGTTAACACTTAATTCTAAAGAAAAAAGTGCAGCTCTGAAGGTAAATGTTTGCACTCCAAGTTACAGAAATGAACAAAAACAATGCTTCCTCACATAATATTAAAATAATACTTTCTCAGATTACTTAAATTCCCCATACTACATATGCTGCCCATAAAAGCAGTTTTAAGATCCAGTTTAAATAATGCATACCTGAATCAACTGCTTATGTACGATACTCATGCAGTGGTATCTCAAAAATGTCACTCTACTTATTTTATCCACTGCTTGCTCTAAGAAGTGCTCATCAGCTTCAACTGTTTCAACTGAATTATCAACAAGAAATATATGTTGGATGTTTTGTCGCTAACTGTTTGTAATTAAAATGAGACTATTACAGTGTTTAAATCATAATTTTAAATGTTATAGTTATACGTTTATTACAGTTGAAAGGTTGTTCGATCGAAATGTAAACGTTTGAATTTTTGTAGTATAAGGTTATTGGAAATACTTAATCATAACTCAGCGACTCAAGAGTACTTGAAAATGATTTTAGAATATGCTTTATTTTTGTCGTACGGGTTCGCTGCGCTTGCCAAAATCATGGACTAAATAGAAGAAAAAAACTCCTCCCCCCCTTTTCAACTTTGTGGGTACGTCACTAACACTGCCATTAAGATTTCATGTTGGACATTAACGTGTTGGACATTAAGAGTAATTCCCTTCCAAATATCACTTCGTACACGGTGGAAGTACTATTTCCCTGAGGCCACCTACGCATTATTTATCTATATCCTAAATGCCTCAAACCTAACAAAGGATAAAAAGCGGTAAACTATTTCTCACCTGTGACAAGCTGTGTGGCAAGCTTCTTGTAAAACTCCAATTTTTCTCTTCGTGTTGCTTTTAAAGTCGGTCAACTTGTTCTTTATCTCGTCCACGCTCCTCACAACGCCACTCACAGCGTTGACTTCGGCCCTCACAGCATCCCAGGCCAAACTTTTCATTGGGTCAGTGAGGCGAGGAGGAATTGGGCCATTGTTAAAGTCCCATCTCTCTCTGAAAAATCCCCGGAAGCGAGCGGGGATCGAAATGGCCTGACACACGCTCTAAACTACTTGACCACGCGGGTGGAGTGTGTATACGTGTGTGTATTCTCTAGTTGTATTCTCTAGTTGTATTTTACAGGGCCTGAGCTACACTCGTATGGCCCCGTCTCCATATCAACATTCTTATCATTCATCCTTAGTGCTTAGTGTTGGGGGAAGCCACCACCCCGGGAGGCGGGTCACAAACCCCCGGCTAACACCCGGTACCCATTCATTGCTGGGTGGACAGTGTGTGTGTGTGTGTGTGTGTGTGTGTGTGTGTGTGTGTGTGTGTGTGTGTGTGTGTGTGTGGTGTGTGTGTGTGTGTGTGTGTTGTCTTCGGTGCCTCACGAGTGGCCTATGATCGGCTGTATCAGGTTAAAAACGAAGAGAAAACGTGATTTTCAAGGCACACAGCCATGAGCATTTCAAAGCGAGAAGTTAATGATACTTCCGCCACTTATTGTTGTAGTAGATATGTTAACTACCGTAATGAAGCAGAATCTGTGAGCGTTGATATCGAATGGGCTGAACTTTTATCTAAAACATATTTTTGCTGCATAATGTGTGTATGTGTGCGTGCGTGTGTGTGTATGTGTGTGTGTGTGTGTGTGTGTGTGTGTGTGTGTGTGTGTGTGTGTGTGTGTGTGTGTGTGTGTGTGTGTGTGTGTGTGTGTGTGTGTGTGTGTGTGTGTGTGTGTGTGTGTGTGTGTGTGTGTGTGTGTGTGAGTGTGTGTGTGTGTGTGTGTGTACATATTAAAGTTTATTATCGTTGCATTTTACGGCAGCAATGACATGGGAAATGCATTGAATACCTTGAAGCCGGCGTGAAATGCACTGGGAGGACGAAGGGAAAACACACTAAGGATACGGAACCACTTATTCCATCTCGGACGCAACATTTACAACGCCTTCATCAGCCATTCACACCTGCCGTAGAAAAGGAGGAAACAACATTCTCCTCAACATATTTGCTTTCCTTTTTGCGGAAAGAAGTAAAAAAGTATTATTCCTACCCCCTTCTTACACCATTTTAGGCACTGCCCTCATCCCTCCCCCCACCCTCTGTCGGCCGGGGATGAGGGGGAGGGGTGGTGGAGGGGGAGGGAGCTTCTCTTCTTCCACTCTATTAGATTCAATTTCCTTCCCATTAGGGTGAAAATCGTGTTATTCTACCGAAGCAGCGGCCCTCTGTGTGCGTGTTAATGTCATCGCCCGGGATAAAAGAGGACAATAGAAATTTCCGTGCAAATGATGAGCTTAAAGACTTTATTTTAATCTAATTTTCTCTGACTCTTTTTTTCAGCGCCGACACTTTTTTTTTTTTTTAGCAATGCCTCGTGCTCGATGATAGAACGATACAAGATCCGCGTTTTTGTATGAGATGCCGTGCTGTGATGCTTTTTTTTAATTCTCTCTCTCTCTCTCTCTCTCTCTCTCTCTCTCTCTCTCTCTCTTCTCTCTCTCTCTCTCTCTCTCTCTCTCTCTCTCTCTCTCTCTCTCTCTCTCTCTCTCTCTCTCTCTCTCTCTCTCTCTCTCTCTCTCTCTCTCTGTCACTATCTATCTCTACGTGTTTTCAATTTACGTCTCCGAAAAACGTGACCATTTTTTCATAATTATGTTGCTATTAATAATGTAGTTCTTGAATTTCCCGGGTGTCTAATTTTGCAGCAAGTTGTTGTTAGGTGAGAGAGAGAGAGAGAGAGAGAGAGAGAGAGAGAGAGAGAGAGAGAGAGAGAGAGAGAGAGAGAGAGAGAGAGAGAGAGAGAGAGAGAGAGAGAGAGAGAGAGAGAGAGAGAAATGTCACCGTGTGTGGGGGTAGGGCTAAAATATTCTATGAGGCGGATGTATCGTGGGATGTGTGAACAGGTAGAGTGACGTCCCCCAATAGATTGTGTCCCTGAGGTTGAAGCTACGCACTCACACGGTAGTTCCGGGAGCACTGCTAGCTCTTTGAATTTTGCCCACGGGAAAAGAAAGAAAGGAGATACGTGGTTCAGATTTAGTTACAAGTCTCAGGCGGTGTGTTGTGCGAGACAGCATTTTCTTTTCTTTCTTTTCTTTTCTTATTTAAGTAACTTGCCGATAGACGCATTTTTAAGATACTGTAGATGATATATGAGGCGGTCTGATAGAAGTTTTTAAGTGGTTAAAGGGATGCTATAAAGGAGATGTAGGAAAAGTTCTTACGGCTAGTAATCAGGGTAGAACAAGAAGTAACGGATTCAAACTTGTAAAACGTAGATTTAAAACAGAAATAGGGAGAAACTGGTTCACAAATACGGTGGTAAATGATTGGAATGGATTCAGTCATCAGGTAGTTAGTGGGGAGTCAATAGAGAGTTTTAGAAAGAGGTTAGACAATTTCATAGAAGGGGATGAAAGGTGGATGTAGGTTAGGTGTTAAGTAACAGGAACTACCACGCGTAGGTCTCACGGCCTCTTGTAGTTTCCTTATTTTCTTATGTTCCTTATTTTATTTTGCTCTTATGATATACTTTTAAAATTACGACATTAGTTTTGTTCGTAGGTAAAAAAAATGCATGATTTCACCTTATACATGGAAATACTATCTCCTTCCATCTTCATGTTATATTTACCTATTCACACTTTGTTTCGGAATAATACAGGTTAAGGGAGGTTACAGGATTACAGGTGACAGGGTTAGGGATTACAGGAGGTTAATGTCATTCTTAGTAATGTCTCCTTTTGTCTTATTTATGGGCCTCCCTTTCCTAATGTCCCGCGTTTCCCTCACCTCAGCCTGTTCACCGGGGACCATACGTAGCAAGGCCAAGGGAATTAAGGTCTTTATTCCCTTTGGCCTTGATCTATAGGTGTAAATATTGTCGAGGGCGTGTGTGGCTTTAGGGGGAGAGAGGGGACGGTGTTTCTCTAGTACGATAAGGGGAAAGATGAGGCCTTAATTACATGGAGAGAGAGAGAGAGAGAGAGAGAGAGAGAGAGAGAGAGAGAGAGAGAGAGAGAGAGAGAGAGAGAGAGAGAGAGAGAGAGAGAGAGAGAGAGTTATATAGTTACAATAGTATGAACAAATTATATAAAGCACTGTCATATATCTTTCCCCCTTTCACTATTTGTACGCATTAATAATGGAATATGCGGATATGAATATAAGGGCTGCTGTTAATTGCTTGGTGGGTCTCATAAATACTCATAAAAAAACACTACCGATTTTGTATATATGTATGGCACAACATTATTTCGATACAAAGACTCACACACCCACACACCCACACCCACACCCTCACCCACACCCACACACACACACCACACACACACACACACACCACACACACACACACACACACATTCGTACACTACAGCCATTGCAGTAATGTGGTAGAGCATTACGAATATACTACATATTGGTCACCCGAAATTAATAGGAGCGTTAGTTATTGTGATTACAACATTAATAACCGGGTAAAGTCAATAGTAGTAGTGGTGGTGGTGGTGGTGGTGGTGGTGGTGGTGGTGGTGGTGATAATGGTGGTGATGGTGGTGGTGGTGATGTTTATGGGGCATGTGGTTGATATCAGTGGTGATTAAAAAAAGGTGGAAGTGATGTTAATGGCATAGTGATGATGGCTCCGAGGGCAACGATATGATGGAGTTGTGTGATGGCTGTTATGGTGGAAATAAAGGTTTTGGGTTTTGTGTGAGATATGGTGTTAAGTAATGCATGTTATTTAATTTCTGTCGTGTTTAAGAATAATGGGATGGTGGTGATGATGGCGTGAGTGGTGGTGACTGGAGTGTGAGTGGGAATACTTTGTTATGTCTTCGGTATAGGTTATTTAGATGCAATTAATGATAACGTAAACGATGATAACGATGATAACCTGAACTACTATTGTAAAGGGAATCTATGCTGATGATGGTGATGATGAAGCAGGTCTTTATGTGGGAATTTAAGAGTGGATGATATAATATAAGCTAAAGAAAAAGAGAAAGGAAACACATAAGCCCGTCCTCATCTCACCGTGCCAGACGACCGTCGCTAAAAATCTAGTCTTTTAAGGCTGATAATGAGGGCGGGGAAGAAGGTGGCAGAGCGACCCTGGAAATTTACGACTTGCCGCAATAAGAGAGGAAAAAAACCTCATATTCCGTCCGTACCCGTGGCATAAAGTGACTTTTATCGCCGCATCAACGTTGTATTATGAGCGGAGATGTAAGCAACAGTGAGGGTGAGGCCAGGCTGCGGCGGGAGACAGGGCAATGCTGATGACGATGAGAGGGAGGAGATGGAGGACGGTGATAACGATGAGGGGGAAGAGAGGGAGGAAATGTAGGATAATAACGATGAGGAGGGGAGAGGGAGAAGATGTATGATGATGATGACAATGATGAGGAAAAAGAGTTAGATGTAGAGGGAGTGGAGACTATAGGGTAGATGCAGCAGTCATGGATTATAATTATCACCATATATACAGTGAACAAGATAATCAAGAAAACCCCAGAATATAGGATCAGTAAGCGCCGAAATTGACTTTCCTGTCCACGAAGAGAGAGAGAGAGAGAGAGAGAGAGAGAGAGAGAGAGAGAGAGAGAGAGAGAGAGAGAGAGAGAGAGAGAGAGAGAGAGAGAGCAAACCTTCATAAGTATCCCCAGTATGACTCAGAAAGGCAGGGAACCGGGAACCACTCGGGAAATATTCAAGGAATATAAAATATTATTTAATTCTTGGTGCGATCATTTGTCTCCATCTGAAAGAAGCTGACGCGAGGCATTCAAGAGTGGCGCTGGGGGCCGCCACACGTCACTCCGGCAGGCGGCACTGACTGCTATTACCCAGGCACGGCAGCGACGCCCCCACCAAGGAGGTGTCTGTGCCGGGTGCCTGACTGTATGATCCACTGGCCTCCATTCTTATGACAAAGCTGATTATTTGCCTTGTGTGTCGTGCTGTAAGGCAAGACGGTCAAACAATCCCCTTAATTTGTGTAGATATCAAATGGATATTGCTGATTCTCCACTAGTATATTTGTATTGCTTTTTGTCTTCATATGTTGGTTTGTCACGCTGTCTATCTAGATGACTCGCTGATATTTCTTTGTTTTCTTTAACACATGTTCGTCTCTGTATATCTTTTTCTTAGCTGTTTATGTGTTTGTGCGATGTATCCTGTCCTTCCTTCTTGTCTTTATAGAATACTTTCAGTCCTTTCATCTGTATGCTGTCCTTCATACCTACTCAACTATCTGTTCATCTGTCCAACACGCGGGTTTATATCGGGAACTCCAATCCTCGGTCTAATCTTCCTGTTCCTGTCTGTAGTCTGTTACTAGTATATACAGAAGGGTGAAATCTTCCTTTGATGGGGAAGATCCTCTTTCTTAGAAGTGTATGAATGGCTGTATATAATTAATTGATGGATAATAATCTCTCCCAGTTACAACTCATATCTTTTGAATGAGATTTGTTTGTTGTGAAATGCGCGTGGTTGTACGTAATGTAGCTACGTACATAGCAGGGTCGCTGTTTTGAATGACGTGCAGGGCATACCAAACGAACACGCAGTATTTGGCCAAAGCTTGCCGGGTTAGTACTCTTATTGTCTAACACAGGGGAAAAGAATATAACGTTATAATATAACTCAATAATGGTAGGGAATCACGTCGAAATATCGTTCTTATTATCGGGTGTGAGAAAATAAGAAGCGATGTGGTCTTACCCGCGGCGATGATGGCGAAGGCGCACGGCACACTCTGCTCCCCGATGCTGTTGAAGGCCCAGCACAGCAGCGTGCCGTAGTCCAGGTGGCTCTTGGGGGCGTAGCTGGCCACCGACACGAAGTCCTGTGAGGGAGTTGTTGTTGTTATGAAAAGTATGTGTGTGGAATGGACTTTTTTTCTTCTTTTTATTGAAGTTGAGGAACACTGACTTTTCCGGAATAGTATGTTATAATCGTTATAGTCGTTGCATCACTTTTTCTCAGACAAGCAATTACTGATCAGTGCGACATCTACGTTTATACGAGTATATATCCGTGTGTGTTTTCGTGACGATGTGATGTGTTTGAGATTATTTCAATCGTAGACACTGGTAACTATAGGAGGAAGATAATTAATTAATGAAATGAAGAATTAGATATAGCAAAAGAAAACTAAATAGTTCGTAACGAGAGAGGCTTAAGACTTTAAGGCATGAGGGAAAATGTTGTCGGTGTGACGATAGCATGAGGCGGAAGGCTATGGGTGCCCCAGCTACTAAGAGTCTCCTCCAGTATACGGGACATAGCTATATAGAGATCATTTGATAAAACCTTCATGTTACAGTAATTTTGAAAATGTTTTAAGTTTTCTGTGCGAGTAAGATTGTTGAGTAATCTAATATATATTGCTCTATCTCTATAATAAGAAACTATGGGACATTATGGTCTGCAGTATAGAAAAAGGAAGATAATAACCTACAGGCGCTATAGGCTCAAACGTAAAGAAGAAGAAAAAAACCCTACCTGCGAGGTGACGGCTGAGGCGGGGATGGGCAGGTGCTCCGAGGTGTTGTTGAAGGTCCATCGGAAGGTGACGGGTCCCGGGCTGGCCTCCACCTCGCACGTGACGCTGGCAGGCTCGTGCAGCGCCGTGCCGTAGATGGTCTTGCTGTGGCGGCGGCAGTACGGCTTGTCTGGGGGAGGGAGAGGAGGGCGTGTTAGGGGGGAGTGTGAGGGGCTTGTAGGGGGGAGTGTGAGGGGCTTGTAGGTGGGAGTGTGAGGGGCTTGTAGGGGGAGTGTGAGGGGCTTGTAGGGGGGAGTGTGAGGGGCGGGAAGGACATGAGACAGCCCTTGGTCACGCTCGTCAGTGGGGGGGAGAGGGATGAGACACGGGACGGACGTGTTGTATAGGAAGAACGTGGGTTTACAGTAACAATTATACGGCACAGAACATTTGTATACCCGTTGGGAGGTGGAAGAGGAAGTGGAAAGAGGAAGACAAGGAAGAGGAAAAGGAGGAGGAGGACAAGGAAAAGGAGGAAGGGAAGGAGGTATATTGTTAACCTTACGTCGCACTTCTTTTTCCTACGAGTCGTTATAATAGCAACTTCCGGTTGTCGCAACGTAAACATCTTATTATTAAATTCTTATAATTCTCATCTTAATCACAGACATCGTGTAAATTAGAACACTGATGAATAGAAACACGAATATACATCATTTACTCTAAAGCAAAAAAAAAGAAGGAAAAAAGAAGAAGTTAATTACCAAAATAATGAAACTGTTGGTAATGGTTGCAGTGACGATAATAACTTGGCCGCTGTGAAGGTCACGCGAGACACGAGAACCACTAATGGCGGAGACGATGACTCCCGAGCGGCGAGAAACAATTCCCGGCCTTCCAGCGTCCGAGGCAAGCGGCGAGGGGGGAAACAGGCTCCAGGGCGGCGTGTGAGAGACTAAATGATCGCGAGACACAGCGGAAGAAACGCAAGTTGCGCCCTTAAGTCTGAGAGTCGTTGGGCGAGAGACAGGGAATGAGGCATAATGATAAGGCGGGGAGAGCTATGATGATTGCCTCGCTGGCCTATTTACCTCCCCCCCCCCGCCCTCCGTGAACCTGCGAGAACCTTCACTCGAATTAGAACCCCCGCGCCCCCGAGTGCCAATTGTATCACTCACACACTGACCAAATTTGTCTCAAAATTTGCTGTTCAGTGAAATGGAAACCCGACAGTGATGTTTACGTGGATGGGAGGAAAAAATATGAAACTGCAAAAAAAGGGGGCAATTGTATTCCATCTATCATTTCTTTTTTACTCGTTAAATAACAAGGGTGATGTGAACATATTTTGGCACCAGCACATTTTCTACAATGTGAGTATGTATGTGTGTGTGTGTGTGTGTGCGTGTAATCATCCATGGTCTTGTCCACGCGATGTGGACTTGCGATCGCCAGTTTTACCCTCCCGGAGATAAATTAGAGCTCGTATGACTGATCTTAGGGTAATGCTGGAGCCTCACCACACCACACACACCCATCCTCTTGATCAAGGGGTACAGTAACCCCCGAATTTCTCAGTGAAAAATCCCCGGGAACGAGCGGGGTTAGGGATCGAATGCTGAACCAGACAATGGCGCGTGACGCTCTAAAGTTAAACCACTCAGGAGGAACCTTCTGTCGTACGGTACTTCTGTTCTGTGTTGTACGTAATATAATTTCCTTCCTATACATATAGGTGACTTTTTTTAATACAAATTAATAGTTTAAACTAGGATAGGAAGATCTATTACTGTATATATAACCTTTGCAATCCCATGGAATCCTCCTCCTTTTCCTCCATCCCGATCTCTCTCTTTCTATGTATCTATTTATCTATCTGTCTATCAATTTATCTATATTTGTCTATCTTCTTATCTATCTGAGAGCAGTCACGCGAGTCATCTGGAAGTCAGGTGTGAGCATGATCTAGGTAGTAGAGGTCAGCCAGACACCGGGAAAGGCGACTAACATCATGCTATTTAGACCATGAGTGTGAGAGTCGCGTGAGAGTCGCATGTTCCCCGGCGTGTTCGGGTCGCGTGGCCATGAGGAGCTTGTCACCCGGGTCTCGTTAGTACTCTACCGGCTCAGTAATTAAGAGTCATTTTGTTATTCGTCATAGTTGTCCGTAACAGTTTAGTATTTATTCAGTGGAACGTGTCAGGGTGAAAGGACAACTAATTCCTAGATATATATTTTTTTTGACGCTTGGGTGTGTTGTTTTATTATAGTGTGTGTGTGAGAATGTGTTTTTGTGTGTATAATTAACTGTAAATGAACAACATATCCTAACTTTAACAGAGGGGGACAATTAGAGAGAGAGAGAGAGAGAGAGAGAGAGAGAGAGAGAGAGAGAGGAGAGAGAGAGAGAGAGAGAGAGAGAGAGAGAGAGAGAGAGAGAGAGAGAGAGAAGAGAGAGAGAGAGAGAGAGAGAGAGAGAGAGAGAGAGAGAGAGAGAGAGAGAGAGAGAGAGAGAGAGAGCGAGCAGAGAGAGAGAGAGAGAGAGAGAGAGAGAGAGAGAGAGAGAGAGAGAGAGAGAGAGAGAGAGAGAGAGAGAGAGAGAGAGAGAGAGAGAGAGAGAGAGAGAGAGAGAGAGAGAGAGAGAGAGAGAGAAAAAAAAAATATCATAGAGACAGACGCATGTTACAGTCACATAACATTTACGTGTGCTGGAGGTAAGAAAAAAAAAGTATAGATTATTACCAACATTACCAAATCACAACGAGAGAAAAAAAACAGGAACACAGGTGAAGACAGGGAGAGAAAGAATAGCTTCTTATCACGAGAGAAATGTTTGTGAGGGGGGGAGGAGGAGGAGGAGGAGGAGGAGGAGGAGGAGGAGGAGGAGGAGGAGGAGGAGGAGGAGGGCAATATAACCCAGGTAGTTTGAGGGCAGGGAGTGAGTGAAGGAAAGGAAGGGTTAGTATTTCCATAGACTCTGTAATTAGTAGCCCCCTTATGAGACGTCTAACGAGGTCATGAGGTCATTGGACTCAGGTCAGTGTGAGGAACGAAGTGAGGGAAGGAACGCTGGTGGTGGGAAGAAGGGCTAAGAAGGGATAATCCAGCGGGTAATTATCAAAAAAGAAAAATTCGCTTATCAAAACTAGCGAGATCAAAAGAGAAATATAATTGCAGGTAAGTTTGTAGGATGGAAAAAAATAATGTAATATGAAAATAAGAACAGTGATCGTATAAGCAACACCCCAAAAAATAGTGAAAAGCAAACGTAAAGCCGGTATGTAAAGCGGGTGGAAATTTAGCGTCTGTATAAAGTGAAACCAAATTATTGCGAGAAAACACGAACAGGAGAGAGACAACAACAACAACAACAACAAGGACGCGTGACACGAACGTAAGAAGCCTGGACCAATATTACTTATTCGCCAGACTAACTAACAACTCCGATGAATGGTTTTACATAATTAATTAAGTTAATGATAGGGGGGAAAAAGAAAGAATAGGAATAGTACATTGATAACGAGATTAATATAATGTACTGTAATGAAAAACCCCAGAGCGACAAGTACAGCTAAATACAGATGGACATAAAACTGGACAACAAACAAATCGTAGACAAGAGAGGCAGGTAAAAAAAAAGGAAGGGGACAGGACACTGAGAGGAAAAAATAGATGAAAAAAACACCACTAGTTAATTAGCAGCGTGGATCATTAGGACTGCTGTTTACCTGTGCTATAATACAACATGTCTAAAGAGAGAGAGAGAGAGAGAGAGAGAGAGAGAGAGAGAGGAGAGAGAGAGGAGGAGAGAGAGAGAGAGAGAGAGAGAGAGAGAGAGAGAGAGAGAAGAGAGAGAGAGAGAGAGAGAGAGAGAGAGAGAGAGAGAGAGAGAGAGAGAGAAAAAAAAAATGTTGCTGACCTAAGCCCTCGCCTCTCCTGTTCCTCTCTCTCCCTTCCTCTGTCTCCCTTCCTTTCTCTCGACCCTCCTGCCGGGAAAGGGAAGGGAAGTAGTGTTTTGCAGAGGGCGAAATGAGGCCAGTATACATGGGAAAAAATAGTGTTGTGTGCGAAGTTGTGTGTCCGGGAATATTGTACGCGGCGTGTTTTTGTTGTTGTCTCTCGAGCCAGGGGAAAAAATAACCAGAATGAAAAATGATGATCATGGAAATTTGAATATATTAGTGAATCATTATTATGAATATTATATCATTATTGCCGATGATAATATACTTATATTTATAATAATATCTTACTACTGTTGCGAATTATGGTGTTATCACTACTAACACTACCACCATTACTACTACTACTACTACTACTACTACTACTACTACTACTACTACTACTACTACTACTACTACTACTAATATTACTATTACTACTACTACTACTACTACTTCTGCTGCTACTACTACTACTACTATCATCACTACTACTGCTACCACTTCTGTCATCACTACCACTACTACTACTACTACTACTACTACTACTATTGCTACTACTACTACTACTACTACTACTACTACTACTACTACTACTACTACTACTACTATCATCACTACTACTGCTACTACTTCTGTCATCACTACCACTACTACTACTATACTACTACTACTACTACTACTACTATTGCTACTACTACTACATAATACCAGCAGTAATTTAGGCTACACAAAGAAACATTTACCCCAAGCTCTGCAAAAGATAACGCAAGTGACTAATGAAGCAATTTCCATTTTCAAGATTACGACTGAGTGATTAAATAAAACAAGAACAATAACAAGAATAAACACATTGCACACATCATTAAGCAAATATAATAAACGAGGGGAAAAATAGATTGATTGAAATAAATAATATACATGGAACAATAATATCCTCTAAAAAACTACCATGAATAGAAGGTATCAATGTAAGTGACTCAAGGTTCAAAGACTTACACTTGACTCGAAGGTTGACCGGCTGACTCTCGCCCTCGCCCTCGATGTTGACGGCGGCGCAGGTGTACAGCCCCGCCGCCTCCCGCCTGATGTTCTGCAGTACTAACGTCTGGTTCTGCAGTATGATCCCCTTGATGACGCGGTGTTCCACTGGTCCTCCCTGCAGCGTGGAACAAAGGGAAGGGGGCGTGAGGGGGAGAGAGGGATGATAACAGGGACAGGCGAGGTGGTGGAGACTGCAGCAAGGACGGGAAGACAGGGTAAAGGAAGAATGACAATAGGAAGGGGAGCGAGAGGAACTTATCACGCGAAATATCATACAAAATACAGACCCAAGTGAAAGACTTTTTGTACGTTGAATATTCTAGGCTACAATTGCCGTAAAAGAATCATAACTCAGGAATAACACACACACTTTGTGAGATGAAGGGCGGAGATAAACCCTAAAAGGATGTCGCCGTTATGGGAGAGAGGATGTTTTACGAAGACTTTACTAAGAAGACATGAGATTTCCCTTGGATTTCTAAAATACCAGGAAAAATGTACAATAGGAGGGCGTGAATACAGAGGGGCATGTGAAGCAAGAGGGGCGTGTGAAGGGAGTGAAGGGTTCCTTAACTCTAGCGGTGAACACAATCCAAAATGATGTTAAAAAGCCATGTTAGCTTAGTCAAAATGTTAGCCAAGGATACAAACACACAATATTGGGTTCAATTTGATATGCAGAGTTCATGCAATTATTCCGAAACGCCGGTAAAAAGCGGGAATGGAGAAGAGCAATTTACTCAAGCGAGAAAAATATATAATAGGTTGTCTGGAATGACGAATTAGGGTCCAGTAAATGGCTTGGTACTCACGTTGTGGTACCAAAGGACTTTCTGCACGTCAGGGTTGGCGTTGATGTGACACTCGAAGTACACGTCGTCACCCTCCTTGATGTTGTCCGGGTCCAGGTTGCTGCCCATCTGAAGCGTCACCACCGGCTTGTCTGCGGGAGGGAAGGAAGCTCGTGAAGGGATGCAGCAGAACGAGAGACTATGTAGTGAAAGTTATAAAGAGAAAGGTAGTTTGCGGGTTTCTACGGTTAGAAAAGAAGAAAAGACGGACATTTTGCAGCTTCATCAAAGTAAGGAACTGTTGGTGTGCCTTATGTTTGATCTGATTGTTGGACTAATAAGGGGGTGAGGGGGCAGGGGGGGGGCGTTATCCGTAGCATTGCCGTCGCTAACATATCCTTCCCGCAAAAAAACTGGTTTCCAAGTTAAGCTGTGTCCACTTCCTTCCTCCCCCACTGATCTACGGGGACGGCTGGGGAATCGGGGTTTGTTGGTGGGGAAGGGGCATGAAATTACTGATTTGGACTTGAAACGAGGCTGAAAATCAACTAAATAGCTCCAAAAAACAACTAAAAACATACAGTTAACCTGCGGTGGCGGCTATAACGGGGCTACGACAGTGTTGCTAACTATATTCTATAATTTTGCCACCGATTCGCTACATTTGGGTAAATCATCGCAAATACATACATTCATTGACCAATATACACTCGCATTAAGTCATGTTTTTGTTCTAAGTTTATTTTCAAAGCTGGTAATGAGTTCTTATGAGTATCCGAGGTCTTTATTGAATATGACGTCATGGTGGAGCACTGATCTCAGATTCACAGGTTCACATGCATCTCGAGGTCTCGTTTCGTCGGTTTCGAGTCGTCTGGTACTCAATTCTTGAATCCTCCCTGATCAGTCGGAAGATGGTTACGGTGTGAGGTGGACGCGCACACAAACGTACAATTTTTAGTACTTCCATCTTGACAACCAGACTGCGCTTTGGTTTTTAATAGATCACGGTGTCCTTCGGTGTAATGTTCAGTGCCCGGAATGCGTGTTTCCTTGTATTTATAGAAAAGACAGACATTCATGGTGTTATAGCCGGTGGACGAACACATCCACCGCCACCACCACCACAAGGCACGCCGGACCCTGTGCACAGCCGACGCAACCACAGCCATCGACATCTCGCCAGTAAGGTAATGTAGCCTTGCTCCTTTAGTTTATTTACTGGTGTAGATTCTCATCTTGAAAGCATCTCTTACGTATAGCAAAGGTTGTATAGTAACGGGAAGACGAGCGTACGAGTGTATGTGAGTGTGTGCCATTAGTGAAGGCGGCGGGTGGCGGGCATAGACGGCAGACTCCACTCCAGAGAAAACGGGAAGTTCACCGCATGGGAGAGCTGCCTACAATCGCCATCACTGAATAATGCGGGGAGATCAGTTAATATTAGGCCATTAGGGCGATGAATAATGAATAAGAGGAATATTTGCGAAAAGAGGAAGAAACGAGTGACCAATGACACTAGGAACAGTTGATGAGCGAGATAAAGGAAACAATGTTAGTGGTGATAATTAAAGCTGGACACGAGGGGGGGGGGGGGGGGCGGCAACTGGGTCTGTGAGGGAAGGGAAACAGGGGTAAGGGGGAGACCCACTGTTGTGTTAGGGCAGGGATGATACGGGGGGAGGGGGGGTGAAGGAAAGGGTGAGGTGGAGGCAGGTTATTATAAGAACCCTTAACACTACCAACCCAACTCATTACGTTTTAGAATGGATGCCAAGAATACACACATACTACACACTGAAAACACTTGTTAAGCAGCAGATTCGCGACTACTAATGAGCAACACCAAAGCCACAAACTACGAAGGCTTGATAATACGCTTCACTATCTTACACACACACACACACACACACTCAAACTCAACGCCCTCCCTCATACCTCCCATCCCTCCCTCCCTTCCTCTCTCCCTCCACCCCTCCCTTTCTCCACCCCTCCCTCCCCCTCTCCCTCCACCATTTCCTCTCTCCCTCCCTCCCTCCCTCCCTCCCTCCCTCCTCCCTCCCTCCCTCCCTTCCTTTCCTCACCGCCGAAGTAGCTCAGACAAACACGTACTCTGGAGGTCTTTTACAGATGGCACTGAAGGGTTTGGTAGACACATCTAAGGAACCGCTAATGGAGCCCCGCCGCGTCCCGTCCCCTATAGCACATGGCACTCGGCAATGACGGTGCCGAGGCCTCCAACATAATGAGGAACTTAGCAGAAGAACATTAGGAGTTTTAATAAGAGGCCGAGTTTCATCCATCCTCCACTAACAGCAGCTCGTCCTTACGGTGTTCTAATTTGGTATTAATATCAGTCTAAATAGGTATGAGTATGAGTCTCATTTGCGTTTATATTGTCATTTTGTTTCCAATATATTTCTCGCGGTGTAATTATACCATGAGACTTTTATTAGCATATTCATTGACAATTTATAAGTTATGGTTTGAGACGAATTAGTTTTTAAGACAGTTTGACGCTATAATTTATGTATAGGGTGGAGAGGTCCTGGGTACACAGAGACACGGACAGAGCGTTGTAATTTAGGCTAGGCGGATGAGGTAATCTAAGGAACGCGGATGGGGTAATCTAAGCTAGGAACGCAATCATGAGGAACGGCCGTAAAGGAACAGGTCTTTTCTTTCTTTCTTGGAGTTAGTGATGGGCAGGAAGTAATAGTCCTTTTGTGCTCCTTTTTCTTATCAATCAAAGTAAAATGTGCCGTGCCGGAACTTCACTGAACAACGGTAGGTTTTTTTCATCTTATGTAACGCCTCATTCTTCCTTTTTCTACTCTTTATCTTCATTTCCTCCTCCTCCTCCTCCTCCTCCTCCTCCTCCTCCTCCTCCTCCTCCTCCTCCTCCTCCTCCTCCTCCTCCTCCTCCTCCTCC
Source organism: Chionoecetes opilio (assembly GCA_016584305.1). Lineage (NCBI taxonomy): Eukaryota > Metazoa > Arthropoda > Malacostraca > Decapoda > Majidae > Chionoecetes > Chionoecetes opilio. The sequence goes on along the minus strand of JACEEZ010023640.1, from coordinate 1,103 downwards.
TCCTCCGCCTCCTCCTCCTCCTCCTCCTCCTCTTCCTCTTCCTCTTCCTCTTCCTCGACCCCGACCTCGACCTCGACCTCCACCTTCTTCCTTTGCCGTCATCATTTTTCATTAAAATCTTATAGTACGTAGTGATGAAAAGATAAACCACAAAAAAGCTAAATACAATTTACGTAAAAGCGGCTTTAAGGCTTGCTATAAAATTTGAGTTCTTTTCAGATTTGTTTCTTAATTGCCAGAGCCCAGTTCAAAAGGCCTACACACACACACACACACACACACACACACACACACACACACACACACACACACACACACACACACACACACACACACACACACACACACACACACACACACACACACACACACACACACACACACACACACACACACCACACACACACACAACACACACACACACCACACACACACACACACACACACACACACACACACACACACACACACACACACACACACACACACACACACACACACACACACACACACACACACACACACACACACACACACACACACACACACACACACACACACACACCACACACACACACACACACACACACACACACCACACACACACACACACACACACACCAACACACACACACACACACACACACACACACACACACACACACACACACACCTCAAATACAAACAAATCTTACCAACATGCAAAGGAAAAGCATATATATTTCCTTGTGCAATGTAATCTGGCGAAAACGTTGCAATATTAGTAATGCGTTGTCTGCGGGAAGCCGAGGTAGATGGTACAGGGCTAGGGGAAGGAATCTGCCATTGTGAACGGGAAGCGCCTTGGGAAATCATGTAGAAAGACAGCAGGGGCTCGCTGGGTAGGGAAGCCTGGGAACAGATGGGTGGTTCGGAAAAGGGGCAAGGACAGGGAAGGACATAATCACGGAAGGTATGACATGGAGGACGGGAATGAGGAGTGAGGGAGGGACAAGGGGAAGTGGAGAGAGAGAGAGAGAGAGAGAGAGAGAGAGAGAGAGAGAGAGAGAGAGAAGAGAGAGAGAGAGAGAGAGAGAGAGAGAGAGAGATGCAATTGTTATGCA
>JACEEZ010023639.1:252500-271529 GCA_016584305.1 Chionoecetes opilio | reverse complement strand
GGTATTCCTGCGCTACACGGCCTCCCTTGATGCACATACCTGCGGTGACCGCCTTAATTAAAAGCTACAAATCACCGGCTGGACTTCCATGCATTATATTTGTCCAATGAAGCGAGATCTAAAATGGCAGTCAAGTGCCACACGGACGCGAAACCTCAGATACGAAACCAGTCAACAATAATAAAGTAAATAATTTAATTATGAGGTTATATACACCGCTACTTGTACTGCCTATAATGCGCCATCAGGCAAGACCAAGGAGAATACAATTAAGTTGATCAAGCGGCGCATAAGTGAGTATAATAGCTCCTCTGCTCATTTGTCTTACTCACTTTCTCCGTCACCGCCACGCCCTATATACCAGCTGCCTCATGCTTTCCCTTTGGTAGATAAGTTGTTACAGGTCAGGCTCAGGCTCAGGCTCTCTCTCTCTCTCTCTTTCTCGTACTATATCATTGTATGTTTCTCTCCTGCCTGCAGCGGGACCGTTTAGTACATATATAGCTAGGTATATCTATCAATGGGGGGCACTAGGCAAGCGGAGCTCAGGGGCATTCTGATGCCACATAGAAGGAGATAACTTCAAAGCAGTCCTCTAACAACCCACAAACTACGTAGAAAAAGAAAAGAAAAAAAAAGACGACATCCCACCCACAATCCTCTGCGACGCTGTTAACGAGTTTGAAGCACTAACGAACCCTTATCAATATAAACTATAAAAAAAATACTACTAAACTATACCAACACTATTATTAACTCACATTTACTAACATTTAAGACTTAGATAACGTTACAGGTCAAAGGTCAACAGCTACCGTAGATAACAGTCAAGTCGCCATCTGGAGTCATGTCGCTAGGCGCCAAATATTGCGAATTATAGCATCACTACTGATTTTTATGTGCCACTGAAGATGTTACACAGTAGTTTATATTATGACTGTATAATCTACCCTATTTCAGGGTTGTTTTATGCTTTGAATCTGCAAATATAACTGTTGCGCATTTTGCATCTCACGTTTTTCTTCGCGCGACGACAGACAGTATAGCTCATCACCTTTCGGGCGGCAGGTCAAAAGACTTTCCAGATCTTTCAAACTTGAATAGAATTTGCTTTCACGTTGGCAGAGGAAATTTTATATATCCAAGCATCTTCCGCAGGTAATATATATATAGACTTGTTTTACTTTACCTCTAATTTCCCTGAATTCCCCAGAGTGGCGACTCAACTGTTGGGTTAAAATACTAGCTGGCGACTTTATTGTAGTAGGTATAACAAGGTCGCCACTCGGTTTTATTTTTGTAATTTGTTCATTTATAGCCCTAATATGACACAGATGAAGACACAAAATGACACAGACATTCCAGATAGCCCCTTCTAACTTTCCTGAAATCATGGATGTAGAAATGTAAGTATTAACGCCACCACACGTCTGTAAATAACAAAGAAACGTTGAACTGGCAACTTGACTGTTATCTACGGTAGTGCACCAATTGTTGTTGCAACCCCCCTAGCAGCTAGAGGCCACTGCCTGCTTGCCTGGCGCCTGCCTGCTGTCAAGCTCGGTAGTGACGGCGCCACCTATTGTGAAGGGTTAAAGTATTGTTACGTGTAACCAGTGGCGTCACCAGGAAAACAAATTTGGGGGGGCTTTAGCCCCGGGGTGGTGATGGGCGAGCGCAGCGAGCCTATCCAGCTGGGGAGTCGGGGGGTCATTTTGAAAATTAATCAGTTCCAGGGTAATTTTGAGGCCCAAAAAAGAGAAGAAAGTGGAATTAAGCTTTAATTACATGACACATAAATTAATAGAGTTATACCATGCATCATACCATATTAACTAAATTTGATAATTTGAAGAACATTTTTATTCTGTTTATACAAAATAATAAAATTGCCATTTTTCTCTCTCCACTAACTAACACAAAGGAATTGCACAATGTATGTTTTTGGTTTGTTTCTCAGTAAGGTTTTATCTTGATAATGAAAAAAATATATAAATATAAACTTACAATATATTCAAGGTATTTCCCTTATTGCACAAAAACAGGTACATGGGATACTGTAGTTAAACAGAATAAAGTACATGATCATGATAAAGTAACTAAAAACCGATTTAACCTGCCTCCCACTGCCTTACCCTGGCACCCGCTGCCTTAACCTACATACCACTGTGTTAACCTGCCTCCCGTCCTGTGTTACCCTGCCTCCCACTGCCTTACCCTGGCTCCCACTGCCTTTACCTGCCTACCACTGTGTTAACATGCCTCCCGTCCTGTGTTACCCTGCCTCCTACTGCCTTACCCTGGCTCCCACTGCCTTACCCTGGCTCCCACTGCCTTAACCTGCCTACCACTGTGTTAACCTGCCTCCCGTCCTGTGTTAACCTGGCTCCCACTGCCTTAACCTGCCTCCCGTCCTGTGTTACCCTTTTGGGGGGGCTGAGTCCTTGACTTGGGAGGGCTAAGTCCCCCTTAGCCCCCTCGCGGTGACGCCACTGCGTGTAACGTAATTGCATGATGTGTTGGGGGGGGGAAGGCTGTATGTGTCTGTGTGTATGTCTGGTGGCGCGCGAGGCAGTGTGCTAGGGTATGTGTCGTACGTACGACCAAGATAAAGAGACAGAAGGTAACGTCACCTCCCCGGGGCGTCGAGGCAAAATCAGTCCATTGTGCGCATGACGTCAATGGGTATCGCGCCAACGGCGCCACCGTTCAAATATTGTATGGCCTCACTCAGGCCTCACCGCCGACCCGACACGCCTGACACCTCCCACCATATCTCTCTCTCTCTCTCTCTGTCTCATCTCGTAGAGCGGGTATCACACGAGGCGTTTCGTCGGACTGTTTCGTCGAACCAAACATGCATTTGGTTGGACCTGTTCGTCGAACACTGACAAAACACTAGCACACGGTTGAGCCAACCGCTTCACCCAACAATAACAAACAAAGATGAAGCGATGACAGCGAGAGGCGCGGAGATTTTTTGTTAATGTTTTAACTTTAGGGGCATATATATACGTAGCTACTGGTGATGAAAAGGGAGGAGGTGATTGTTAGAAGAGAACAGCGACAGATGAAGACGCGTTCATGTGAGCTAAATGGGTTATAGTGGACGAGAACTGCGCGCCGGTTAGGTTAATAATCCCGTCAGGGGGTCGAAGGGGACGGAGCCCCTCCCGTTAGAAGGTTAGGTTCGGTTAGGTTAGGGTAATAATTTCATCCCAGCAGGGCGTGGCAGAGCCCAAAATGGAGTGGCGGGCAGGCGGCCGCCGGCCACTGTTACCTGTGGCCACCGAAACCTGTGGCGGGCGGCCCGCCCGCCCGCCCAATTGCCCAAAACCACACGCCCAATTGTGTAAGCAATTTCGGTCCTAGTGTGAAATAATACCATATGTAGTCAGTGTCTCAGGAAAGGACCGCGCAGTCCTCGTCCATTTTACCGGATCTTGATATTACAGGTGGCCCCGTAGTGTAGTGGTTAGCACGCTCGGCTCACAACCGAGAAGTCCCGGGTTCGATCCCCGGGCGGAGCGAAGACAGATGGGTGATCTTTCTTAAAACCCGAGCCCCTGTCCACCCAGCAGTGAATGGGTACCGGGTGTTAGGGTTTGTGACCCCCCTCCCGGGGTGGTGGCTTCCCCCAACACTAAGGCCCAGTTGCAAGAAGTGGTCATTTTCCACCCAGTACACGATAGTGAGTGGGGCGCCCGACCGTCGTGATACTTCATTGATAAGTTTCATGAACGGCTGATTTTGCCCCCATTGGCATGAGGACCCGACGTCGGGAGCCATGGCGAGGTTGGTATGCCGGAGGGGTCACCCACCCTAAGACCAAGACCAGATGCAATAAAAATAACATTGCAATTTAGCGCCAAAGACGGTTCCGGACTCCCCAACTCAGAGAAATAACTTCTTATAAGGTAAATATCGCATGTGTCTCACCAAGTTTTAAAAATTTTGATGTAAATATGCAGTTTTAACCAATACTACCTATTGACCAATACTACTCTCCTGTCATAACGAGAGGGGGGGGGGCTGCGCCCCTCCAGACCCCCTGCTAGTTAAATAACTAAACTTGGACATTGTTTTCGTAACCTAACCTCGCTAGGGGGGTATTGCCCACCCCCCAGACCCTCCCGCTAGTTAACGCACTGATCGCCTAGGCATTGTTTTCTTAACCTAACCTCGCAAGGGGGGTTTCGTTCCCCCCCAGACCACCCCCGCTAGTTAACGCACTGAGCCTAGGCATTGTTTTCTTAACAAAACTCGCAAGGGGGTTTCGTTCCCCCCCAGACCCCCCCGCTAGTTAACTAACCTAACCTAGGCATTGTTTTCTTAACAAAACTCGCAAGGGGTGGTTTCATTCCCCCCCAGACCCCCCCGCTAGTTAACTAACCTAACCTAGGCATTGTTTTCTTAACAAAACTCGCAAGGGGTGTTTCGTTCCCCCCCCCAAACCCCCCCGCTAGTTAACTAACCTAACCTAGGCATTGTTTTCTTAACAAAACTCGCAAGGGGTGTTTCGTTCCCCCCCCCAACCCCCCCCGCTAGTTAACTAACCTAACCTAGGCATTGTTTTCTTAACAAAACTCGCAAGGGGTGGTTTCATTCCCCCCAGACCCCCCCGCTAGTTAACTAACCTAACCTAGGCATTGTTTTCTTAACAAACTCGCAAGGGTGTTTCGTTCCCCCCCCCAAACCCCCCCGCTAGTTAACTAACCTAACCTAGGCATTGTTTTCTTAACAAAACTCGCAAGGGGTGTTTCGTTCCCCCCCCCCAAACCCCCCCGCTAGTTAACTAACCTAACCTAGGCATTGTTTTCTTAACAAAACTCGCAAGGGGTGTTTCGTTCCCCCCCCAAACCCCCCCGCTAGTTAACTAACCTAACCTGGGCATTGTTTTCTTAACAAAACTCGCAAGGGGGTTTCGTTCCCCCCCCCCCCCCCCCCCCCCCCCCCCGCTAGTTAACTAACCTCAACCTAGGCAGTTTTCTTACCTAACCTCGCAAGGGGAGTTTCTTTCCCCCCCAGACCCCCCCCGCTAGTTAACGCCTGAGCCTAGGCATTGTTTTCTTAACAAAACTCGCAAGGGTGTTTCGTTCCCCCCCAGACCCCCCCGCTAGTTAACTAACCTAACCTAGGCATTGTTTTCTTAACAACACTCGCAAGGGGTGTTTCGTTCCCCCCCAGACCCCCCCCCGCTAGTTAACTAACCTAACCTAGGCATTGTTTTCATAACAAAACTCGCAAGGGGGGGTTTCGTTCCCCCTCAGACCCCCCTGCTAGTTAACTAACCTAACCTAGGTATTGTTTACTTAACAAACTCGCAAGGGGCGTTTCGATCGTTCCCCCCAGACCCCCCCGCTAGTTAACTAACCTAACCTAGCATTGTTTTCTTAACAAAACTCGCAAGGGGGTTTCGTTCCCCCCCAGACCCCCCCCTAGTTAACTAACCTAACCTGGCATTGTTTTCTAAAGAAAACTCGCAAGGGGCGTTTCGTTTCCCCCCTAGACCCCCCCGCTAGTTAACTAACCTAACCTGGGCATTGTTTTCTAAAAAACTCGCAAGGGGCGTTTCGTTCCCCCCTAGACCCCCCAGCTAATTAAGTTAAGTAACCTAGCCTGGGCATTGTTTTCTTAACATAACCTCGCTAGGGGGTTTCGCCCCCCCCCCCAGACCCCCCCTGCGTTAACTAATCCAACCTGGGCCCTTGTTTTCGTTACCTAACCTCGCTAGGGGGTTTCCCCCCCCCCAGACCCCCCTGCTAGTTGACTAACCTAACCTGGGCAATTGTTTTCGTAACCTAACCTCGTTTAGGGGAGTTTCGTCCCCCCAGCCAGACCCCCCTTGTGTTATTTTTAATTTCCGACGGCTGTCTGTGCGTCCAAGATTGATGGTGAAATGGTAAATAGGCCCTCCGCTCAAAACAGCGGGAGAACACCGATGGGTATGTTGAGTTGTTGACTGTCCTTGACTTGAGTTCTTTCAACGGAACTACCAAGAAACACTGAAAAGTATGAATTAGTCTGCCTTTCATGGCTTCGTAACCGCGTTGATTTTCTTCATCAGAAATGTATCACATATTGAATATGTTGATTATTGATGTTCAATGGAAGTATTTAATAATACATGATGCTCATCGATCATCTCGTCGGTAGGGGGTTACCGCCCGACAATTTTTGCCCGATGGGGCCCACGATGGGGATGAAATGGCGCTATTCTTGAACCAGAGGTGTCGGGCATTTCCACGCCGGGACCCTATGGGGAGCACGATAAGACCTTCTTGCAACTGGGCCTTAGCCCGAGCGGTAGATCACTATGGCTCTGAGGAATTATCCTCTAAACAAACAAACAAACACCACATTCTCTCCAAACTCTTTCCCTGTCTCAATCATCCGTCCCCTTGTCTCACCAGTCATCACACAGTCCCAGCAGCAAACAGCCATTCTCTTCCTGTCCTTTCAACCACCTCATTCATTTCACATCCCATTTTCAGTGAAAACCACACGCATCATTTCCATTTTCTCCCCGGTATACTTCTCAGATCTCATATTTTACTAGTAATCATTCTACCGCAAACACATCAAATCAGCTTCATATTTCTGAAAATCTATCACATAGCCCTATATAATATAGACTGATCTGTATTAATTTTACTGTAACGTATTATATGATGGTGTTCATTTCAATGCTTAATAATTGCTAAAACTTTTTTATCCCCTTCAGAAAAAGATAGACTTATTTTGACCGCAGATATTTTTCGACGAAATTTTCAACATTTTGTAAAATTTCAAAAACCTTTTCCCAATCAAACTTTTTGGGGCGAAATGCCCCTCGAAGTTCAAACCAAAAAGCCCAAACCCAAATGGTAGTTCGATGAAACAGCCCCGACGAAAGCACCGTTTTGATCCCGTTTTAAAATAACCCACCCATATTTTTTTACCTTGATCATTTTGGGGGGGCCCGAGAGAGAGAGAAAAGAAAAGGAGAGATAAGAGAGAGAGAAAAGAGAGAGAAGAGAGAGAGAGAGAGAGGGGAAGGAGAGAGGGGAGATTCTAGCTAGCACAAAAACGGGGGACGAGCCCCTTTGCTTGGGGCCGTTGTTGCCGGGGGACGAATTTTTGGGCTTGGGGCCGCTTTTGCCGGGGGACAAGCAATTTAAATTTCCCCCGGGACATGGGGGGCCTCCTTATTTTTTTAGGTTCTTATTTTATCCTCCCCCCTTTCCCTTACCTTCTCCCCCCTCCTCCCCCTTTCCCCCCCTACCTCCTCCTCCCCCCTCCATCTCTCTTTCACTCTCACCCCCCTCCCCCCTCTGTTCTTTCACTTTTCACCCCCCTCCTCCATCTGCTTTTTCACTTTTCCCCCCTCCCCCTCCATCTGCTTTTCACTCTCACCCCCTCCTCCCAATCTCTTTTTCACTCTCCCCCCCACCCTCGCCCTCTTAATTCTTTTTGACGTCATTTTCCCCCCGGCGCGGAAAAAGGGGGTTGACGTTACCTTGTTTTTTACCTTGCGTAGGGCCTTGGAACCACACAGTGGGGCCCCGGGCGCGTTGGTGTCGGGTGAGGGGGAGAGCGGGAAAAAAAAATTTACAAAACTAGTATATCATATTGGTAAATAACAGGAATTTAAAACCCCAAATAATACTATAAAAAAATTTGGGTAAACTTAACTGGGGGCGTAACAAAACATTGGGGGAAACTGATAGGGAAATTGGAAAAACTTAAAATGTCACCAACAAGAACTTTGGGATGAAACCGGTATAACAACTACAAAACTAAAACCTTTAAATTTGGGAACAGGTACTACGACGTACATGAAAATATTATACATGATTTTGGCATTTTTGGGAAAATAAAACCACAAACCTCCTAAAAAACCCGGGGCGGGCGACAGGCTTTTCCCTAAAAACCAGGGAAAACATAGAAGGGAAAAAGATCCAACAACATAGAGGATTTGAAAAACAAGCAAACTATTACTTTGGGAGAAGATAACCAGCCACCGCGGGTCACTGTGGTTCCCCCCTTGCGTGTTTGCCGAGAAAAAGGGCCCAAATTTCGGCTATGAAAGGGGGGATCCCAAGAGAAAAATGGAATGGTAAAAGGGGGAAAGAGATCAAAAAAGGGAAAGGTATTGGGAGAATAAAATGGGGGATGTTAATTTTTTGTGTTGAGATAGTAAATAAAGAAAGAACGGAAACGGGGATGGCAAGCTACAGAGTACGGACTAGACAGGATTTTATTAAAAATGATTGAAATGGACTAGCCCCGTCAGGTATTTTAGGGCAGAGTCAAAGGGAGCTTTAAAAGGAGGCTAAAAATGGAGGGGATAAAGGTGGATGTAGGGGGTAACAAAAACTCCCACGTCCCAGGTCTCGGGGCCCTCTTGAAAATTCCCTTTTATTTTCTTTTTTTTTCTTTTTATATAGGCTACCCCACCTGTTTTTGGAAAGACCCGGGCGTCCAAGCACCGTGAACACGCCATCGGGGTCCAGCACAGTTTGGGGGGTGGGTGTGGGCGGGAGCGTGGTAAGGGGGCATGCGGGCGAGGTCCCCCGTGACCCCGGGCCACCGGGAAAGGGCCCCTGGGCCAAACGCCACGGGGGCCCTGTGTGGAGCAGTAGCTTGCAACCATGATGGCCTTCGGGGGAGGAAAAAGTGGGGAATGAGATGAGTTTGGGGAAACCGTGATGTATCAAAATTGCGGGTCTCGAGCAGTTTTTATCCAGGTTCAAGGGTTTATAGAAAATTAAATTTTTCGGTGCCCGCCTTTGCCCATTGCTTGCCTGGAGACGGGTGATAGACGTCCCTAGCTCTTCCTTTACCCTGAAATAAAAGTGGGGCGCTGGTAGTGCACATATATAGGGGGGTTTGGTAAAACAACACACGGAATGAAGCAAACCCCTTTTATTTCTCCTCGGGCCCATCCATGTCCACAGGGGAAGGGGGCCCATCGGGCTTTCGAATAGCACTCGCCCGGGGAAGGGAAGACTTTGGAAGGGAGCTTTTTTCCCAAGGGTGGGTAGGGGGGTCGGAGGTCTTGGCGTTAAAATGACCCTCGACATCCTCAGCGAGACTCCAGACTTCCCTTTCTCCTTTCTTCCCCCAAGGGGGTTTCTAGCCCGGGCCGTGACGACCCCCCTTTTCTGGGTTCCCGGGTTTTCCCAGCCAGTCTGGCAGGGGGCGACTCCCCCCTCGTTTTCTCACCGCTCTCCTTTGGGAAAAACAAACCAGGGCCTTGACCTCGGGCGCTCCCCAAATACACTCCTTGGCAGGGGGGAAAGGATTTTTAAACGTTTGAAGGTTCCCACATTTCTAAAAGGACCCCCCGAAGCACCGACACAAAAAAGGGTTTTTGAGACTCCCACCGCATATCATAGCCTTTTTAAAGCCCTTTCCCATTTTTCTAAAAGATGAAACACAGAAATGGTTCCCCTCTTGAATTCTTCTGGCCCTTGTTTTTGGGGGGGGGTTTTTTGCTATGCCCCGGTAGCCCTGAAACCCTTTTTGTTCCTGCAGGGTTTTGGAAAAATCGGGTTGGGGTTATTTTTCCCCTTCTTTTAAAAAAAGGTAAAAAAGGGTACTTTCATTCACGTTGTATGTTTCAGGAACTTTTCTATATCCTCTGGGGTTCCATTTTCGGGTTCACGGGGCGTGTAGAATTTCAACCTAAACTCTTTTGGCCCTCGTTTTTCACTCGCCCTCGTGTTTAAACGGGTAATGTTGTCTTTGCCCAGGGGGCCCGGCGTGGGGGAAACTAAAAAGAAAATTTCAGTCACGTGTGTTTTCTTACTGGCCCAAATTTAAATCTCCCTCAAAAAGTAGATTTTTTTCACATCAAAACCTAAAAACCATGACGTCATGTCGCTTTGGGTTTTTGGGGGGACCTTTTTAAGGGCCCCTTTCCACACTACCACTCACCCCCCGGGTCGGCGTTTTGCCCGTCGCCCAGTGTTCGTCACTCAAAAAAGTGGCAGTTTTGGACACGTTTCCGACGAGCAAAAGGGTAACCGTCGGCGCTGCCCGCCAACTTCACCCGGTTTTTAATATTGGGGCGGGCATGCCCTTTTCACCGGGGGTAGCGCCAAACACATCCCGTAAATTTAAAGGGCATTTTTCCCACTACCCTAGATTTTTTTTGCATTGCTAAAACCGTATACCATAAACCCCCAAAGAAATCACTGATTAGGGAGTTGTGATCAAAAATTAAAGGGGGAGAAATGGTGGGGAAAAAATTGGGCGCGATTTGAAGACAAAAAATTTAGAAAATTTTTTTATACACTATTTTTTTTTTGCTAATTTTTTAGAAAAAACAAAAAAAATTTTTTCAAATTTTTTCTTGCTTATGATATGCAAAAATGTGCCCTGAAGATGATATTTTGGGTCAGTTTTTTCTAAAACCCCCGTTGGGTTTTTTCTAAACTTGAGTGAGAGTACAAGAATGCAGAAAACCCTGAAATCTCTTTGAAATCAGGAAGCGCGTTTGACCGCCGAACAAAAACCCTTTTGTGTGGACACAAACCCCGGCAACGGCGCTTCCCCCTGGGCAAGCACCCCACGGGAAGGGAAACCCACGGGGGGTGGTGGTTTTGTGGAAAGGGGCTTTAGAGACAAGACAATACATTTGGGGGGGGTTTTCCTTTTCTCTTTTAAAACCAAACATGAAAGCCAAAGGAACCCGCTGAAACTACATTTTTGTAATCTAAACCCGAATCTTTTGGGGATGACAAGCAGGGAAAAAATTGGGCGGTTTTACAAGGGAAATTCCCGGCGTACGTTTTTCTCCTCCCCAAAAATTTTCGGGAATAAATCAATTTTAGCTAACTTATTTCATCCTTAAATTCCCCGACTAAAAAACCTATTACAGGGGGTCGGCATCTAAACCCCTTGTCGTCCCCGACAAAAACTTCTGTTTTCACTAGTTGGGTAGAAAAAAAATATGGAAAATTTCCTTTTTAATTCAAAACATGGGAGTTATGGTTTTATCATCTTATCCCTCTAATAATTCATTATGTTACGTTTCTTGACAAAACCTATTACCAGGTTCGGTATGAAGAACTGGGTTTTTGTGATGATGGATCTTGATGTGTAAACGGGGTTCTTTTTACATAAAGAAAATTTTTTAGGAACCCAAAAAGTTTAAAGATAATTAGTAGTACAATTTAAAAGGTTTAAACCCAAATTTTAAATGTTAAACATTTTTTTTCCACCAGTATTCTGTCCCCTTTTTTTTCCCGTCGGGTGTCTCAATTTTAGATAAACTTTTCTATTTCCAAGGGGATTCCCTAGATTGGGGTTTAAAAACAAAACAAATTTCTACCTCCTAAATAAGACTTGGGCCCCCAAAAGGGCCCAGGGCCGGGGTTTTGGGGGGGTTCCCAAAAAAATTCTGCAACAACCCCAGGTTTTCTGTAAAAAAGGGGTTGCAATTTTACCCTAATTTTCCCAAAAACAAATCATTTTTAAAAATGCCCCAAAAATTTATCTGTAAGAGAAATTCTTTTTACGTTCCCAAATAACATAAATTGGGGGTTTGGGAAACCCTTTTCACTAAAATTTCCTTTCAATAGCCCGCGCAATTTCTTTCTGTAAATCATTTTTTTTTCTTTTTTTGTCCTTTAAAATGTTTTCATTACTATTTGGTGTCCCTTTGTTTTTTTCTTCTCTTGAATTTTCAAGTGGGGCCTTTTTTACGTCCCATATGTGGTGGGGTCTATCTGGGGTTTCTCTGTCCCTATTTGTTTTTTTTAAGGTGATCTCAGTTTGATTATTTCCTCTCCCGATCTAGAGTTGAATTTTTAACCCTTTTTTCCCCCCTGCACTTGCAATTTTTTTTATAAGGACCTTTAAACTTGGGGGATAACTTATTACTGTGGGCGATAGGTACATGTAGTTTTTCCCTTACTAAATCTCCCTTTCGTAACTTTTTTCATCGCGTGCCGTTTTATGTTGTTTTTTTTCTGCATTTTTCCCCTGAGTATTCTTTCAAAGGGGGCTTCTTACTCTCTGGTGAATGACTTTTAAATTTGTGTAATCTTTTGCCCCCCGTAATCATCCTGATTAACACCCAAACTTGGGTTCTGCATCTTTAAAAATTCATATGGGAAACTTTTTCTTCTCCAAAAAATATGAATTGAAAGTTTTTTCCGTGGCTGGGGTTTTTTCTGGGGGAAATTTAGTGCACATTTGAAAATTTTGGGGGCCACGTATCCCCTGCCATGCTTCCCGGTCCAAATTAGACTCTTCAAAACCCAAATTATTACTTTTCGGTTTAGGGCTTTCTACACTTTTTCCAAATTCCCCTGAGGTCTTAAAACTTTAAAATTTATTTTTTTTGATGTTAAAAAGTTTTTCATGTCCTTCTAGTATCTGATTGTTTGAACTCTGTACCCCTTTTTCCCACAAAAATTACCTTTGGGGGGTCGTGAAAATTGCATATTTTTTTTTTCGAATATTATTGTGCACCGTTTTCCAAAAAAGGGCCCTTTTTATTTTTCAAAGGGCTGTATGAAAGCAATTCGGAAAAAAAAGTCGATGGCGACTAGCAAGTATTTGTTCCATTTTTCCCGACAGTGGAAACTCGAGTGTATCGTGTGAACTCTTTCCCATGGTTTCTGGGGTAAAAGGGTACGTTTTGCCTTTGGGGCTGGGGAACGCGTGGGGGTTTCCCCCTTTACTTCGCGCAAAAAGTGCAGTTAATTTTACGTGGGAATAATGTCCTTTTCTCAGGGCCCGGCCAGAAGTTTCTTTAGGTTTTTGCTTGCTTGTAAGCCTTTCTTTTTCCCGGGGGGTCCGCTGTGGGCACTGTTATGGAGCATCTTTAATACTTCTGGGACTAGTGTCTGAGGGATTACTAATTGTTTCACTATACCTCGTGTTACGTCTTTGCATACTATTTCTGCGTTTCTGTATAATAATTCATTGCATATTTCGAAATCGTTTATCTTGTATTTAGCGGGTAGTTGTGGTTCTTGACTACCTGTCGGGTCTGTTAGGTGCGTTACTACTGTGCTCCACATGGCATCCTTTTCCAGTTCTGTGCTGACTAGGGGCCATATTCAAGAATTTTTCTCCACCCGTTGTGTCGGTTTTTGGTATACAAGAATCAAAATACGACGCGACGCGTCGAGCTCAGGGGTGGAGGTATGTCAGCTGATTCCCGACAACTTGCACATCCCCCCTTCATCCCGTTCTCCACTTATTCCATCGTATTTCTTCCCAGACCATTACAGGAGAGTTTTCAACACAACCGAGAGTGACAGCCATACACTGTGAATGCACACGTGTCATCATTAAGGTAAAATCTGGTCCAGGAGGCCTTATATAGGTGTGTGAACTTGTGAGGAAGCCAGGCGGCGGCGGGAGAATGGAGGTGGCCATTGTGTGGAGCAGTGGCGGTGGGCCGTTCAAATGTACTCGCAAGCATCACTCAGGCCAATTTTTTCTGCACCAACGCCTCAGACAAGTGGCGAACACTAACTTAGCTATTATTTTAATGTCAGAAATGATAAATTTCACTAGTAAAATGTATTAGATATGTATAAAACAGTCAAAATACTGATGCCGCTTTGGGCTCGCTTGTGTTGGTACACCTGTCAAATATCCACCAGTCGGGGCAGTTCTTGTAGATGAGACCAGTGGAGGTACGACGGTGGAAAATCTCCACCGGCCGGGATTTGACGAGCATTCTTGAATATAGCCCTAGATCTGCATCTAGTGTGATTAATTCTTCAATACTACATATTGAGGTCATTACCTCTGTTTCTGGGCTAATGTTCCTTGAGAGTGCGTCTGCGGCTACGTTTTTCTTTCCTGGTATGTATTCAAAACTGACTTCGTAATTCTGTAACGTCGTGAACCATCTGGCGAGTCTGCCTCTGAGGTTTTTATGCTTAAACAGGTTCTGTATTGCTGTGTGATCAGTCCACACTCTTATCTTGTAACCTAGCAATGTGTCTCTAAATTTTTCTAGACAGTATATTACTGCTAAAGTTTCACGTTCTGTGATGCTGTAATTCTTTTCTGCGGTTGTGCATAGTCTAGATGCATAAGCTATCGGTTGGAACGTTACTTTTCTTTCCTGCATTAATATTCCTCCTAGCCCTATATCTGAGGCGTCGGTACATAGGATAAATTCTTTCGTGTAATCTGGGAAGATTAGTACTGGTGAATTGGTTAGTTTTGATTTGAGCGTTTCAAATGCTTGCTCTTGAGCGTGTCCCCAAGTGAAAGTCTGATTCTTTTTCAATAGTGTGTTTAGGGGTTGTGCTATATCGGCGTATCCCTTTATAAAGATTCTATAGTAACCTGTTAGACCAAGGAAACTTCTTACTTTCTCAACTGTGGTTGGCACTGGGAAATTTCTTACGGCGTCGAGTTTTGACTGTACTGTTCTTAATCCATGTTTATCTATTTGGTGTCCTAGGTAAATAACTTTGTCTTGTAGGAAAGTACATTTCTCTATTTTCACTTTCAATCCGGCTGATGCTAGCCTAGAGAAAACCAAGTCTAGTTTCTTGAAATGTTCCTCTGCTGTCTGTGATACTATGAGTATGTCGTCTAGGAATACACTTGCTGTGTTTCCTATCAGCCCTTGCAATACTGTGTTCATCAGTCTCATGTACGTTAATGGACCGTTTGATAAACCAAATGGCATGCGTTTGAATCTGTAGTGTCCAGTCGGTGTGGAAAAAGCTGTCATGTCTTTAGATTCATCTTGCATTTCTATCTGCCAGAAGGCTGACTTTATGTCTATTGTGCTGAATAGTTTATTTTCTGTTCCTAGACTGCGAAGAATGTCAGAGATTACTGGTAATGGTAGACGATCTGGGATAGTGCGTTTGTTTAAAGCTCCGTCCACACTAACGGGCAAAGCCCGCCGGGCAGTGCCCGTCACCGGCAAAAGCCCGCGGGCACACCGAAACTGTTGTCCACACAGCAGAGCCTGCCTGGCCCAGTCAAAGGCGAGCAGCTGGGCAGCCAGGCAGTGTAGCCGTTCTCAGGAAGACTGCGGTACGACAACAATGCGAAGCAAGAAGGACCATAAGAAGCTAAAACTGTGTACCATAATCATTGCTATGTGCCTGAAAAAGAAAAAGGACAAAGTGGAGAAAAAGAAGTGGTGCAAAGACTGTAAGTAAAAGAAAACAGTTGGGAAGTCATGTTACGATTTTTCGAGAATTGCAAGATGGAAATATGCGTGACTTCATAACCTATGTGAGAATGGACCCAAGTACATTTTATAAACTCCTTGCGAAGGTAACATCATATATAGAAAAGCAGGATACCAGAATGAGGGACAGCATAACCTTTCAAACTTCTTTTTTTTCTCAGTTCCCGTCTGTGTTGGTTGCGGAGTGTCTATTTTCTTTCTAATCTCATCCACTGTCACGGACACACCTACATCTTGCATTTCCTTTGCGATACTCTGGAAAGCAGCAGCTTTTTTGTCTGTCTCTGTATATGTCCATTTTCACTTTCCATAGGCACGGGTGTTGCCGATAAAGTTCAATTAGGTGAAGGATCGCATATCTTGACCACTGATTCTTGCTGGGCGGAGGGGTAGACATGGTGTTCTGATGTAGACGTAGTGTAAATTCCTGACAAACTGACAATCATGGCTCCAAAGATCCGCATGTAACCTCGTATGTCTGGCAGCGACGCACTGCCGGGCAGTGCCAAAGCCGTCTGTATGTAAAGGCCTGCGCCTCAGATTGATGACGTCACGGACGGCGTCTGTACGAGGCCACCGAGATGACAAGTTTACCTACCTAATTATATGTTTATCAGTATAAAAGATATATTGTTATCTTCGGAAATGTTTGTTCTATAATATTATCAAATAAAAACCCGTAAAACACATTAAAGAAATGCCATTATGAGACTCTCAAGAAATACACATGAACTTAAACTCTTCGCCATTTAATATTTTTTTCGAAAACATTTTACATGGAGAATATCAATAGAAGCGGAATTTAATTCGCTTTCCATTGCTATATTTTGTTTTCTGATAAATGAATTAGCAGCATGCATAAATTAGCGTTAACTAAATACATAACATCATGAAATCGGGTAATTTCGTACCTAATATATGTTTATCAGTATAAAAGATATATTGTTATCTTCGGAAATGTTTGTTCTATAATATTATCAAATAAAAAACCGTAAAACAGACTAAAGAAAGGCCATTATGAGACTCACAAGAAATATGTATGAACTTTAACTCTTCGCCATTTAATATTTTGCTCAAAAACATTTTACATGGAGAATATCAATAGAAGCGGAATTTAATTAGCTTTCCATTGCTATATTTCATTTTCTGCTAAATGAATTAGAACCATACATAAATTAGCGTTAACTAACTAAAAAGATCATGAAATCGGGTAATTTTTTCCCGATTGATGATGTTATTTATTTAGTTAACGCTAATGTATGTATGGTTCTAATTCATTTAGCAGAAAACAAAATATATCAATGGAAAGCTAATTAAATTTCGCTTCTATTGAATTTCTCCATGTAAAATGTTTTCGAGCAAAATATTAAATGGCGAAGAGTTTAAGTTCATGCATATTTCTTGAGAGTCTCATAATGGCATGTCTTTAGTGTGTTTTACGGGTTTTTATTTGATAATATTATAGAACAAACATTTCCAAAGATAACAGTATATCTTATACCGCCCGTACATCCTCACATGCTGAAAGCTCGGCTCCTACTGACTCGCGGAGCAGACTCTGCTACTGACGTCACGTCCATCCCGCGCTCCCAGGCGCAGGCTTTTACATACAGACGGCTTTGGCAGTGCCTGTGGTGAAATCGCTCACCTACCATCACAGGCATTCTACTCATTTGCCCGCGGGCAAAAGCGGTGAGCCTGTCAACAGGCAAACTGCTCGCTTGTGCCCGCGGGCATTGCCCGTTAGTGTGGACGGAGCTTTACTCCCTGTAGTCGATGACTGGGCGTACTGAGCCGTCTGACTTTGGTACTAGGATAAGAGGAAAGTTCCACTCACTATCGCTAGGTTCAATCACATCTTGTGTAAGCATTTCACTGAACAATTGATTTACTGTGGCGAGCTTTGAATGCGGCAATCTATATGCTGGGATATAAATCGGCTGTGTACCTGATTTTAATTTTATTTGATGTTTCAACAAGTCAGTCTTTCCCAAAGCGTCCCCTGGTAAGGCTATTGCGTGCTCGTGCTTCGTTAGCAGTGATAAGAGTTCGTGCTCTAAATCAGGTCGGCTGGTAGGTTTAAGGTGGTTGAGGAGATCTCTCCCTACCTCTACATCTTTCTGGACTGAGCAGATGAATGGGTCTGTTGCATTTTCTGAGTTCTGATTTTCATTTACTATTTTAATTGGGTGTTTACAGACTTGGAATGATCCTATCTGGGTTCCTGGTTTCAAAGTGATGTTCTTATTCAGTGTACTCATTACTAAAACTTCTAATTTCCCATTCTCTGATTTATAAACAGCGGAATCAAGTTGCGTTCCTTTTACTCTAATGGATTCTGGCATTGTAAATACTTCTGTATCCTGCTTTAATCCTTTTAACTCCAGTGTCACCTTGTTAATTGACATGGCATGCAATAGCGTCGACTCTATCACATGTCCTGAAATAATTCTCACGGCTTCATCTGGGTCTGTAACTTGTTCCTTTGATGCTGTCTCAGTGTATTTACTAACTTGTGGTACCTTTTCATGCCTGGTATTTAGCTTTTTGTTTGTCTTTGGTGTGACTTCACTACTCATCTGTTTCGGTGCAGTGTGTAAATCAGGGACCTTGAGAAGTCATTTTTCCTTTCTCTTGGGCTTATCAGTAGCCTTTGATTGCTCTGCCACGCTATTGGGTGTTGTAATAGCATAATTAGTATTCGTATTTAGCACGCCTATAACGGGTTCTGGATTCAGAAATGGGATGAATTTGTATGAACAGTGAACATCATGCGTTATCAACGAGTTCCTGTGTGCTTGGTAACGGGCGGTATCGGGCTTAGTTTCCTAAATTTTCTAAGTCTTTCCGAGTCTCGTGTCTTATCTTGATGGAAAATATTCTTCTTCATGCTATAGTTTGCGAGGTTTCTTTCCATTTGTGTTCTATTTGTTATCTTTTCTATCATGTATGTTATCTGTTTTCTTTGCTATCATATGTTCTATGTTTTCTTTTCTATCATGTATGTTATCTGTTTTTCTGTATAATTCTGCTGTTTCTGTCCGTCTATAAATTCTGTCTATAATTCTGTCTATAATTTCTGCTATAATTCTGCAAATTTCTGCCGAAGGTGGCGCTGTTTTTCTATGTTCAATGGGTTTACTTTGCGACTGTGCGTATTTTCAGATTTATCTATTTTCACCTTATCTATATCTCGACATTTATTTTCTATCGTTATCTGTCTGTATCTATTTCTTTCTTCCAGTACGAAAATGTATACGTGTGTAAGGCGTGGCATGCCTGAGTTCTGTGCGTTCAGTGGCACTTATTTATTCGTGATTTTCATAGTGTGGTTCTATCTTTCGCAGTCACGCTCATTGTGACGGAATTATTGACAAGTATTTCAATTTATTTTCACATTGCAGTCCTGCGCTGCGTTATTCTGTTTTCTTGTACAACGTAAAATATTCGAGTCGCGTCGGCGGGCGGCGTGAAACCCTGTCGTGGGTATGTTTACTAGTGTGTCTCCTCTCGTGGCTAGGGTGTGCGCGGCTGGGTGTTGTACCGTGGCCACCGAGATGACTCTCTCGGTGGCCACGGTTGTACGCGGCTTCAGTAGTGCCAAATGTGCCGGACGTAAAAGCGCTGGATTGAGGTATGAAATGCGCCAGAAATGCGCTAGAAAAGTTTTCGTCTCCTCACCTCAGTGACCTCACGCTTTTTTTATGTATGTATGTATGTGTATGTGTATGTATGTGCATATGTATATGTATATATATATATATATATGTAATAGATATAAATATTAGACGATAAAAATTAGATGAGCCCTGACCCTATATATATGCTAATAGTAGGGCAGCTTAGCACCGAATTTC
>JACEEZ010023639.1:227500-245000 GCA_016584305.1 Chionoecetes opilio | reverse complement strand
TCATCTCGTTCATCAAAGTCACAATAGCCGCAGAGTCGCTGAAGGAGGCAACACCGCCTTCAGCGACCTGTGGGGGGAGAGGGGGAGCAGCCACCCCACGGTGAGAGGGAGGAGAGGGGGTGACTTGGTGACTGGCTTGGGCAGACTGCGGGTGGCTAGGGTGGGGGAGGGAAGGGTCCGAAGGAGGAAGCAGCATGGGGATATCAGCTAGCAGCGGCGAAGAGGGGGGGGGCAGCCAGGCCCGCCCCATCCGGGGGAGGGATGGGTAGGCTGCAGAGTCTTGACTTGGCGGCGGGGGATTAACTGCGGCAGGGAGCAGAGGCGATGCAGGCTTCCGAAAGCGGTGGGCATCGGGCCTCACAAGGCACTTCACACTCCAAGCATTATGCTCCAGGAAGCAATTGGAGCACCGGGGTGTGATGGATTCCCCATTGATAATGCGATCCTTGCAAAGCTTAGTGTCATGCGTCCCCGAGCAAAAACCACAACGCACGTAACTATTGCATTGCCATTCGCGGTGGCCCCATCGCTGGCACTTCCCACAAAATGCAGGCTTTCCGATAAATCTCTCCACACGGCAAGGCCTCATCCCAGGCAGGGCGATCATCGATGGTGGGTCACCCACCCACATCGCAGTCACACGGGAGCCAGGCACCATCATTTTGGAGCGAGGATTCCAACGTTGTCCGTCCCGTCGAGCCCAGAGGACGCCTGGATGATCTTCGAGGTGGTGAAGGGGCATGAAGAATGGGTAGTTCCTTATATTCACCTTGACCTGTCGGTTTTCCTCCGTAGCCTCAGTGAGTCTCATGACGCTGCCGCGAAGAGGGTGGCCCACTTCCGTTAGGAACTGAGCAGTGTCACTATCCCTCGTGACTGCCATTATAGACGTGGTTGTCATCTTAGGAGTAACAGATAGGTGGCGATGTTTGCCAGCAACTTCCGCTAGCCAGATTGACCTGTCCGTAGGTGACACTCCAACCGGGAAGAAAAGACGATACAGCTTGTCAGGGGCGGGGGGGACGTCAGCGGCAGCAGCACTGGCCCCTTCGGGAGGAGGATTGCCATGGTCGTCACCGCAACGTTTGTTCCGTTTCTTGATATTACAGACAAGTTGAAAGCCATCAGAGGCATCGCTATTCTCATCAATAGCCTCCCAGGCAGGGCCACGCTTGTTTCCTGGCATGGAGCCGGAACGGGAGGGGGATAGCGCACAACCCCACCGTGGTGAGGGTGAAGCGCAACTTGTGGGACGCCGAGGGGTCGGGGCAGCGAGTGAGAGGCACGTCTTACCCTCTTGCTGGCTGGGTATTGACTGAGAGAGAGAGAGAGAGAGAGAAGGGAAAGGAAGGAGAGGGGGGGGGAGAGAGAGAGAGAGAGAGAGAGAGAAGAGAGAGAGAGAGAGAGGAGAGAGAGAGAGAGAGAGAGAGAGAGAGAGAGAGAGAGAGGAGAGAGAGAGAGAGGAGGAGAGAGAGAGAGGAGAGAAGAGAGAGAGGAGAGAGAAGAGAGAGAGAGAAGGAAGAGAGAGAGAGAGAGAGAAGAGAAGAGAGAGAGAAGGAGAGAAGGAAGAGAGAGAAGAGAGAGAGAAGAGAGGAGAGAGAGAGAGAGGGAGAGAGGAAGGAGAGAGAGAGGAAGGAAGGAGAGGAGAGAGAAGAGAGGAAGAGAAGAGAGAGAGAGAGAGAGAGAGAGAGAGAGAGAGGAGAGAGAGAGAGAGAGAGAGAGAGAGAGAGAAGAGAGAGAGAGAAAGAGAGAGAGAGAGAGAAAGGAGAAGAGAGAAAGGAGAGAGAGATAAGAGAAGAGGAGAGAGGAAGAAGAGAGAGAGGAGAAAGGAGAGAGAGGAGAGAGAGAGAGAGAAGAGAGAGAGAGAGAGAGAGAGAGAGAGAGAGAGAAGGGAAAGGAAAGTCCTCTTCCACTTCGTCTCCTTCGTTAACAAACCTTGTTAACTCTTCCCGTTTATAAATAAAGACGGGATTGTTATCGTAGGACACCTGCTGAGGCGTTTCCTGCGGGGATCCTGATTGCAACCGAAAAACTTTCGGTTGCTCAAATTTCGATCCCTGTTCAACCATCCAGGGAAGATGATTGGCCCGACCCGCAAACATTTGTTGTTGTTGTTGTGACCGTTTGCAACCGAAAATTTTCCGGTTGCAACCAAAAATCCCCTGCAGAAAACGCCGAGGCATTTAAAACAAATTTAAATTTAAGAAATTTAAGACATCTTACGCCTGGCAGCGACGAAGTGTGTCTACAGTCTGCTGCAGCATGATTGTGTGCTTAGGGACTCAGAGAGAGAGAGTTCAAATAATTATATACGAAAAAACACATTGAGAGAACTCCCTACTTTTATAATCTTAATTATAATAACATCTGTTTTTTATATGTTACCACATAATATGCAAGTATCACAAAAATATATGGAAAAAAAAAATCATCCTTTACCTAGGTAGTAGGACTTTACTAGGGTACCTTGAAAAGAAAGGCTATATGTTAGGAACTCTGCAATGTTATATAAAAAAAACCTGCCTTTGGCATACTATCACATAATATATCACAAGAATATAAAGAGATCATCCTTTACATTTTTAGCATATCCAAGACTACATTAGGAGTAATATAACCCTGGTAAATACATACACATGGTGACAAAAACATTTCCTTTTGGTATTGATGTTCCTGCACATGTAAATAAATTACTAAGCAAAAGAGATCTTCCTTTGTACATTACAATACAGGAGATATGAAGTCCTTATCTACGTCATAAATAATGTATTTGGCATTTTGCAACACAATAAATAATTCTCCCGGCCATTACTGGGGCATGTTTTGTTTTTTTTCTGAGTCTAGGGCCCAATGAATACAGCCCAAATTTGGCTCACGTTTCCCCTCCAGTTGATTTGGGGTTTTGAAAAAACCCAAAAGCTATTTTTTTGGTACATAAAAACCGTGGCACTTACGATAACCTCGCTTCTATGACGCAGTAACTGAACTTTAAAAACTGTTACGTGGGCCCTTTTTAAAACCTTCCTTTTTGGGAAACCCCGCACGTCACGAGAAAGCCCAAAAAAATTATAACATTTTTTTAGTCTTAAAACACAAATAGTACAGATAAAAATAAAAACACTTACAATGTTGGGTGAGCAAGTCCTCTTGTCCCTCTCCGTAATGGCGTCTTGGGGGCTGGGTGCACCGTGCGTACTGCGAAATTGCCCCCTCAGCTGTTGCGCCCCTCGGGCCCCGGGGGTTTTTTAAAGGGGTCACAAAAATAAAAAACAAAAATTTCGGGGGAAAAAAAAAAAAAAATTAATCTATGGGCGGACCTTTTATTTCGTTTTTTTTTTCACATTCCCCCCTGCACCATGGGGATAATCGAAAAAATTAAATTTTTTTCCCTTACTAAATGATAAAAAGTATAAATTTTTTTTCCTTTCAATGTAAATTTTCGTTCATTTTAGTCCTAGCGTCGTAAAAAAGTCCGGTCCCGGGGCCAAAAAGTATAAAAATGGTACTTTCTTTTACCGTCCGGGGAAACCCGGTTGGGAAAAACCAAAAGGGGAAAGGGAATCCCCAAACAAAAGCTTTTTAACAGCCCTTGTGCCTCGTTGCATTTTAGGGAAAAAGGGAATCCAAACATTATGTTAGACATTTATTTTTAAATTTTTTTGTTCATTACCATTTTATCATTAAACTTAAAAAAAAAAATAATTAGAGTTTTACTGTGCATTTACAGAGTTTAAAATTATTATAACTTTTTTGCATGGGATTTTTAAAATATAATATTAATTTTTAAAAAAATAAATTTCAATGTGGAAACTTGTTTTATGATACCCTGTGTGTTGCGTGCGGTTTTGTTTCTTGTTTTTTGTGCGTGTAAAAATTCCCCCCTGTAAACCTTTTTTTTTTTCCCCATTGGACTTGTGTTTTCATTATTTTTTTTTCATCCAATCCCATTTTGGTTTTTTGTATAAAGTCATGTGTAAAAGCCCATTTAAATTTTTCTTTTAATTTCTTGTCTTGCGTTCCCTTTTTGTCCCCTGGCGTAAACCGGGGGGGGGGGGGGAAAGCGGCCCCTGGCCCCCCCCCCTTTGGCCAAAAAATAAATCCAAAATATTAATAATATATTAATTATATATAAAATTATAAAATATATATTAAAAATATAATATATATATATATTATATAATAATATATATATTTTTAATTTTATAATTTCCCGGGAAAACCCCGTTTAAAAAACCCCCTTTTAAAAAAAGGGCAAAACCTCCCGAAAAAAGGCCTTTAACCCCCTTTTTTTTTTTTTTTTTTTTTTTTTTTTTTTTTTTGGTTTTTTTTCCCCAATTAAACCGGGCTTTTTTCCCTTTTTTTTTTTCCCTTTCCGGTTCCTTTAAAAAAAAAAAAAAAAAAAAAAAAAAAAAAAAAAAAAAAAAAACCAAAAAAAAAAAAAAAAAAAAAAAAAAAAAAAAAAAAAAAAAATTTTTTAAAAAAAAAAAAAAAAGGGGATTTTTTTTGGGGGAAAAATTCTAGTAGGGGCCCCCCTTTTAAAAAACCCCGGCCCCTTTGGTTTTCCCCGGCAAATTTCTTTTTTTTTACGTGGGTTTTGGGAAAATTCTCACCGTCCCCCCCCCCACCTTGAAAAATTTGCCATTTTTTTTTTGGAAATATTAATACCAGTTTTTTTTCTTTTGTTTCCAGTTTCCTTTTTTTTTCATCCACACAAAACCACCCCCATTAAAACAACCCTTTTAAAAGGACCAAAAAAAAAAGGTTTATCCTCAGGGTTTAAGTAAGCTACCCTCCCATTTTCCGCCCAAAACCCAAAAACTTGTTTTTTCAACAAAACCCCGGAAATTGGAAAGGGGGGAAAATCCCAAAAGGAACACAATTTTTTAGCCCAGAGGGAAAAAATTAACCCGCCGATTGGAGGGGGGCCCAAGGGGGGGAACCCTAACGGAACACGTTGGGGTGGGGGGGCAACCAAACGTTTCCCAAACCAAGGGCCGGGTTTGGGGGGGGTGGCTGCGGGAAAGAGGCCGGGAAAACGTGGGCTGGAGCCCCGTTTTTTGTGGGGGGGGAAGCAAGGCGGGGTTTGGGGACGGTAGGGCTGGCCTGGGTTGGGAGGGGGGTGGAAAAATGCCTGGGGTGGGGCGTAACAATGTCGGGGTTTGGGAGGTAGCAATGTGGGGTTGTGGGGACTGGTAGGAAATCCCTTTGGGTTAGTGGGGCTGGAAAGGGCAATCCCGGGGTTGTGAGGAGGGTAGACCAAGTCCCTGGGTTAGTGGGGGATGGTGAGCAAGTGCCTGGTTAGGGGGGCGGTAAAGCAAGTGCCGGGGTTAGGGAGGACTGGTAAGCAAGTGCCTGGGTAGGGGGGAGGAAAAACCCGGGGTTAATAAAAGGGGGGCAAGTGCCTGGGTTAGTGGGGACGGGTAGAGAAAATGCCTGGTTATGGGGACTGGGTGAGCGTGCCGGGGTTATGAGGCGGTAGAGAAAAAGTCCCCTGGGTTGTGGGGGACTGGTAGAGCAGTCCCTGGTTGTGGGGACTGGTAGAGCAGTCCGGGGGTTATGGAGACTGGTAGAGAAAGTCCCGGGGGTTGTGGGGGGGATGGAAAGCAAGTGCCTGGTTAGTGAGGACGGGTAACCCCAAGTGCCTGGGTTAGGGAGGCTGGTAAGCGTGCCTGGGTTTGGGGCGGGTAAAAGAAGTCCCTGGGTTAGGGGAGGACTGTAGACAAGTCTGGGTTAGTGGAGGACTGGTAAGAAGGGGCCTGGGTTAGTGGGGCGGGTTAAGAAAGTGTCTGGGTTAGTGGAGGACGGTTTTAAGCAAGTGCTGGGGTTAGTGGAGGACGGGGTAGACAAGTGCCGGGGTTAGTGGAGGACTGGTAAGAAATGCCGGGGGGTTTAGTGGGAGGACTGGTAGGCAGTGCCGGGGTTATGGGACGGGTAAGCAAGTGCCTGGTTAAGTGGAGGACGGGGTTAGAGAAGTGGCCGGCGGTTAGGGGGAGACTGGTAGAGAAATGCCTGGTTGGGGGTGAAATTTTGGAGGGAACTGGTAAGAAATTGCGGGGTTGGGGAGGGGGAGGGGGGGAGTAACTGGTAGAGCAAGTGCCTGGCGGGTTGGGGAGGACGGGTAGAGAAGTGCCGGGTTGTTAGGACTGGGAGCAGTGCTGGGGGTTAGTGGGGACTGGAGAGCAGTGCCTGGCGGGGGTTTATGGGGGAAACTGGTAGGCAATTTTTTGGGGCGGGGGGCCCTGGTTTTTGTGGGGGACTGGTAGAGCAGTGCCTGGCTGGGTTAGTGGGACTGGTAGAGCAGTGCCTGGGTTAGTGGAGGACTGGTAAGCAAGTGCCGGGGGTTATGGAGGACTGGTAGCAAGTCCCTGGGGGTTGGGTGGGGACTGTTAGAGCAGTCCCCTGGCTGTTGGGGGGCTGGTAGAGCAAGTCCTGGGGGTTAGTGGGGGCTGGTAGAGCAAGTGCCTGGCGGGTTAGTGGGGGACTGGTAGAGCAAGTGCCGGGCTGGTTTGGGGGTGGAGGACCGGGGGGGTATAGGGGGCAAGTGCCTCTGGGTTAGGGGGAGGACTGGTGAGCAGTGCCGGGGTTAGTGGGGGACTGGTAGAGCAAGTGTTGGGTTAGTGGAGGATGGTAGAGAAAGTGCCTGGGTTAGGGGAGGACTGGTAAGCAAGTCCCCGGGGTTAGTGGGGCGGGGTAGAGCAAGTGCCGGGGTTAGTGGAGGACGGGTAGAGCAGTGCCTGGGTTAGGGAAAGGGACTGGTAGAGAAAGTGCCGGGGTTAGTGGGGACGGGTAGAGCAAGTGCTGGGTTGGGGGAGGACTGTGGGCAAGGCCGGGTTAGTGGAGGACTGGTAAAGCAAGTGCCGGGCTGGTTAGTGGGGCGGGAAGGCAAGGGCCTTGGTTAGTGGAGGACGTAGGAAAGTGCCGGGTGGGTTATGGGGACTGGTAGAGCGGCGGGGGGGGCCGGGGGCGGTGGGGTTAGTGGGAGGGTAGACAGTCCCCCTGGTTGTGGAGGACTGGTAGCAAGTGCTGGCTGGGTTGGGGACTGTAGAGAAAGTGCCTGGCGGGGTTTAGGGGAACGGTAGAGCAAGTGCCGGGGGTTTGGGGGTTGGGGTTTTGGGGGAGGGGAACGGGTAGAGAAAAGTGCCTGGCTGGGTTATGGAGGCTGGTAGAGCAAGTGCCTGGTTGTGAGGCTGGAAGAAAGTGCCTGGGTTTGTGGAGGACGGGTAAGCAAGTCCCTGGGTTTAGTGGAGGACTGGTAGAGCAAGTGCCTGGTTAGGGGGAGGCTGGTAGAGCAGTGCCGGGAAAGAGCAAGTGTATATTATATATTATATATTAATTTTAAAATTTATTTATATATTATATATATATATATATAATATATATATATATATATATATAATATATTATATTTATTATTTATATATATTAAAATTAATATTAAAAAAAAAACACCTAAAAATCTCTAACTATATTTTTAATTCTTATCTAACTAAATTATATTTAAAATTAATAATTTTGGGAAAGAGAAAAGGGAAAAGGAAAAAAACACACCCCCTTACGAAAATAGTTTTTTTGGCATTTTTTGACGGTCGCCCTGACATGTCCTTGTTGTCTGCCGCGGTCAAGGGGGGCCCGGCAGCTGTTCACCCCCCGCCGTACCGTGGCCGTCACGCAGCTTGGGGGTAAAACTCAACTTGTAGGCCCCAAGTCACTGCCAATAAAACCCACCACAAGTCAGGTTTTTATTACTCATCATATGCTGATATATTTAAAGTATTTACAATTCTTTTTTTATGAGTTTATTTAAAAACCCCGCTCTAATGAACCAAATTGGGGAAGGGGGTGCGTTATATCCAAAAATTTCCCTTACATCCGAGGGGTCTGAAATTTTTGAAAAAAACTTTGTTATTTATGAGGTGAAATTTGCTTTTTCCTATAATATCTTCAGCTTCTTAAAGAGACAGGGTTTGCCTCTTGAGGGGACAGGAACGCTTTATCGGCGTGGAAGCAGCAAAAAGGGAGGCCTCGTAGCAGACACGTGGTGAGGCAGAGGGGGCGCGAGCGGGGGGGTTTACAATCGGGGCGGAAAAGCTAACTAAACTGATCAGCGCACATCGTCCGCTCGGCATTACTTCCCCTGCCCCGACCAACTGCGTGTACATGTTCCCGGCCCCCCCACCGAACCGTCCCCGCATTTACCGAGTTATTTGGTAAACTTCGATATACCGGGCTGGCAGAAAAAGTTCGTTAAGGCCAATTTTTATATAAGGTCCCAAAAACGGATTTACTGTAGTTATCAAGTTTTTTGAATTTACAAAACCCATTGCATAAGCTTGGGAAAACTACTAAAAAACCCCAAAACTTGTTATGGGGGGAAATAGCACCCTTTGGGCCGGTTTTAGGGGATTCGCCCAAAACAGTCTATTTCTATTCTCCCCTTTGGAAACCCCTTTAAATGGAAGGCTTTAGTGAGAAGCTGGGTGGGGCGAGGAAAGGCATAGAGCCTGGGTCCCGGGTATATTTGTGAAGGCTTGGCCCCTCTCTCCTCTTTCACGCCACCTGTGAACGACGAATTGCTCCTCTTGTGCTGTCGTAATCACCTCTGAAACGGAGAGAAAAAAAATCAGCAGCAGTTTTTTTCATCATTATCACTGATTATTACTATTTTTGTGTCAAGGAAATTTCTGGAAACTGCTACTAGGCTACTGGAAAAACGTAGATTTAAAAAAATAGGGAGAAACTGGGTTCCCCAAAAAGGGGGAAATGGGTTTGGAAAGGACGCAGTAGACGGTAGTTAGTGCGGGTCATTAAGAGCTTTAAAAGGAGGGTAGGGAAATTTATGGATGGGGATGAAGGGTGGATGTAGGTAGTGTTAAGTAACAGGGAAATACACGTGTGGTCTCACGGCCTCTTGTAGCTTCCTTTTTTTCTTTTTGTACTTTTATGGCCATGGGGGAAGACAGCCGGACTCCTCCGATGTGATGTGTCTCCCGGCAGCAGCTTGACCTCCATAGAGGGGGCCGAACTGCGGAGTCGGCCGCATAGTTGTCGTCGGGGCAATAGGCGCACTCCTGGTGCCCCGGAAATGCCGCATCCTATGGGTCGCACTGTAACAATATTGATATTGAAAATTTTTATTCCCTTGAGAACTCCTCGTGTAGGTCTAGCGGACTCTTGTAGCTTCCTTATTTTCCCTTTTGTTTTTTTGTTAGGGGGGTGCTAAAACCTTGACAGGAGGTCTGACCAGGTAGTGGCCGTGGAGGGAAAACCGTGAAGACTTGACGCCCCGGTGGGGGTGCCCCGGCGGTGCAGGCGGGGACATGCCCCCCCACCAGTCCGGGTCTTTGGGGGGCACAGTCGGTAAAAAGGGGAGCGAGGTCCCGAGCTAAGATGCTGGCTTCCTTCGCCCGCATTTACGTACACTTACAGTAGGGTGTGTGTGTTTGTTGCATCATTACCAGTATTTTCCTTTTTCTCTCTCTCCCTCCTCCTCTCTCACTCTCCTCTCTCTCTTCTCTCTCTCTCTCCTCTCTCTCTCTCTCTTCTCTCCCTCTCTCTCTCTCTCTCTCTCTCTCTCTCTCTTCCTCCTTTTCTCTCTCTTCCTCTTCCTCCCCTCTCTCCTCTCTCTCTCTCTCTCTCTCTCCTCCTTCTCTCTCTCCTCCCCTCCTTTCTCCCCTTCTCTCTCCCCTCTCTCTCTCCCCTTTTGTCTCTCTCTCCTCCTCTTCTCTCTCTCTCCTCTCCCCTCTCTCCTTCTCTCTCCCTCTCTCTTCTTCCTTCTCTCTTCTCCTCTCTCTCTCTCTTCTCTTCCCCCCCTTCCTTCTCCCCCTCTCTCTCTCTCTCTCCCTCCCCTCTCCCCTTTCTCTCTCTCTCTTTTCCCTTCCTTTTTTTCCCTTCCTCCTCTATTCCTTCTTCCCCTCTCTCTCTTCTCTCCTCTCCTCTCCTTTTTTCTCTCCTCTCTCCTCTCTCTCTCTCCTCCTTTTTCTCCTCCCCCCCCGTCTCTTCCTCCCTCCTTTCCCTTCTCTCGCTCCCCTCCTCTCTTTCCCCTCCCCCTTCCTCTCCTCCTCTTTATCAGTTGGGGAGGGGGTTCCTTCCTTCCCTGCACTTTTTGCCCAGCTTTCCTTTTTCATAGTGGTCGGAACCAGGTAGGAATTTCTTGATCCCCGCAAAAGCCACGTCCCCTTTTGGCGCTCTCGCCCTGAAAATTAAGTCAGTTTTGGGTTAAAGAAGAGAGAATGGTTTTTTTTGTATCTCAAAAAAAAGGATCAGCCCCGGAATAAAACAGCCAGTTTAACATTTTCTTGGAAGAATTTTATTTAAAAATAACTGGGATTACAAAGGGAACTGGAAAAAGGTTTTTTTGTATTATACCCCAAACTTTATAAAAGAAAACACCTCCTATATGGGAAAAAAAAAACAAGGCCTGCAGATATAATCGATTATGCGTGGTGGGAGATTTTAATCTTAGGAATATAGACTGGGATTTAATCATAGGTGACAGCGATGCAGTGAATTGTTGAAAATATAATCCAGGATAACTTCCCTAAGTCAAGCAATCAAGGAGCCTACTAGGAGATAATATTCTAGATCTATTGCTGACAAATAGAAGACAATTTAGTTACAAATGTGGAGGTCGGGGGGAATTTAGATCATAGCGACCATTATGAGATCAGATTTAGCTTAAAATGGAAGTTGAAAATTAAGTGGCATAGCATCGAATACCTAATTTCAGAAAGGCCAATATGGGATTAAGTAAGACACCTGGAGTTATTAATAAGAGGTTTGGGATGCAGGAGCAGAAAGTTTCCCAGGAAGGGCGATGACGCTGGAAAGGGCAATTATGAAGGATTAGGAAGCACCTGGAGGTAATTGCGCGGTAGATATGGTAGGAGGTCGAGGCTGAGGGATATTAGAGCGTTAGACAGGAAGTTTCAGGACAGGGCGTGAGGAGTATGAGAGTTAGAAGGGCAATTGAGGTGGAGCGATGGAGGATTATACCTCTTGGAAAGGAATAATTTGACGGACAGAAAAGAAATATTCTTATAGGAAATAAGGTCCGAAAGAGTGAACCAAATGGATGACCACCAGTTTAAACACAACATTGGAGTAAAAGAAACATTTGATTAAGGTTCAGGCTGCAGGATTGGTAAACTAGAGAAGTTAAGGACGTGATGGTCGAGGACAGTGAAGAAATACACTCGAGTTTGAAAACAATTATGAGATTAAAGTAGCAGAACACGAAAAGGACCCAAGGGGTTTCCTTATGGTTAAAAACAAAGCAGGGAAATTAGTTGGACCGTAAGGTGAGGACAGGGTGAGGTCTAAATAACGGTAGGATATGTGTAGGAGTTAAATGAATTATTTTCTTAAGGTTTTTACGGAGGAGGATACAACAGACGATACGATAGTGAACGTGATGGAGCGAGAGAAACTAAGAAATTGTATACTCAGGAATGTGATGCTATAGAAAAAATGAAAATTAAAGTAGCAGACCAGAGAAGAAGGGAGAACCAAGGGGTTTTAGGGTCGTTATAAACAGAAACAGGGATTAGATGGAGTGCCTTATGGTGGAGGAAGGGGAAAGTGTCCATATAAGAAGGGAGACAGAGGATAAGTAATTGTGGACCCGTCTAAAATATGTGGGTAATTTTGAAATTGATTTTTAAAAACATGGAGGAGGATACATAGATAACATAGTGAATCAATGATTCACAAAGGATACTAGGGAGGTAGTCAACCAAATATTTGATAATAGGGAAATTATGAGGAGGAATAGAAAAAAATGAAAACATTTATAATATAATATATCTGGACTTTAGTAAGGCATTTGACAAAGTACCACACGAGCGACGTCTTAAATAAGGTTAGGGCTCATGGTATAGATGGGAAGGTTCTTCATTGGATCAGAGCTTGGCTAAGAATAGGCAACAAAGGGTTACAATTAATGGTTCCAAAATCTGAATGGGGACTGGTGACAAGTGGAGTTCCACAAGGGTCTGTTTTGGGCCCATTACTATTTTTGATTTACATCAACGACTTGGATAGTGGGATTAGCAGTGATATCAGCAAGTTTTGCTGATGATACTAAGTTAGGTAGGATTATTGGATCACAGTCTGACGTAAACATATTGCAGGGAGACTTAGATAAACTTAACGAGTGGGCAGTCAGATGGCAGATGAATTTAATATTGATAAAGTGCAGCGTTATGAATGTTGGTAGAAAAAACCCTGGTAATAGATACACCATAAGCAATGTATCGCTGAAAAGATCAGAAGGTGAAAAAGATCTTGGAGTGAGGATGAGCCCAGACCTCCGACCTAGGAAACAATGTATTGAGGCCAGCAATAGAGCTAATAGAGTATTAGGATTCATTACCAGAAGTGTTAAAAGTAGAAGTGCGGAAGTTATTCTAAAGCTTTATCTGGCTCTATTCAGGCCTCACCTAGACTATGCGGTTCAGTTTTGGTCTCCATATTACAGGATGGATATAGTGTTGTTAGAAAAAGTGCAGAGAAGGATGACCAAAATGATACAAGGGATGCGTAACTTTAGTTATGAGAGGAGATTGAAGTTATTAAAATTACACTCACTCGAGAGACGCAGAGTAAGGGGCGATCTGATAGAAGTTTTTAAGTGGATAAAAGGATTTAATAAAGGAGAGGTAGGAAAAGTTCTTACGGCTTTTAACCAGGGTAGAACAAGAAGTAACGTATTCAAGCTGGAAAAGCGTAGATTTAGAAAGGAAATAGGGAAAAACTGGTTCACAAATAGGGTGGTGAATGAATGGAATGGTCTCAGTAGACAGGTAGTTAGTACTGAGTCATTGGGGAGCTTTAAAGGGGAGCTGGATAGGTTCATGGATGGGGATGAAAGGTGGATGTAGGTAGTGTTAGGTGACAGGAACTACCACGTGTAGGCCTCGCGGTCTCTTGTAGCTTCCTTATTTTCTTATGTTCTTATGTTCTTATGTAAAACTGTACTTTGCCTCTTAATTTCTTTTTGCTTTCCCTTATAGTTTATCTCTAGTTGCGTGAGTTAATAAATTGAGCTTAGCGCTATGATAGTAAGTCAGTGAATATAGATACAACAGGACATGAAAAAGAACATTGAAAAACAACAGGAGAAGCTATCTACTGCTATCTGCCTACTTCTACTGCTAGCATCATCATCATCATCATTAACCCCACCCAGAACGTAATTTCCAGTGTAATTTGGGTACCATTAGACGTATTTAGTGAATATAAGCAATGTTTTATAGATATGACCTGTTTAGTATCCTTGTCCACTACCGTAGATAACAGTCAAGTCGCCAGTTCAACGTTTCTTTGTTATCTACAGACGTGTGGTGGCGTTAATACTTACATTTCTACATCCATGATTTCAGGAAAGTTAGAAGGGGCTATCTGGAAAGTCTGTGTCATTTTGTGTCTTCATCTGTGTCATATTAGGGCTATAAATGAACAAATTACAAAAATAAAACCAAGTGGCGACCTTGCTATAGCTACTACAATAAAGTCACCAGCTAGTATTTTAACCCAACAGTTGAGTCGCTACTCTGGGGAATTCAGGGAAATTAGAGGTAAAGTAAAACAAGTCTATATATATATTACCTGCGGAAGATGCTTGGATATATAAAATTTCCTCTGCCAACGTGAAAGCAAATTCTATTCAAGTTTGAAAGATCTGGAAAGTCTTGTGTCCTGCCGCCCGAAAGGTGATGAGCTACTGTCTGTCGTCGCGCCAAGAAAAACGTGAGAAGCAAAATGCGCAACAGTTATATTTGCAGATACAAAGCATAAAACAACGCTGAAACAGGGTAGATTATACAGTCATAATATAATCTACTGTGTAACATCGTCAGTGGCACATAAAAATCAGTATAGTGATGCTATAATTCGTAATATTTGGCGCCTGGCGACATGACTGCAGGTGGCGACTTGACTGTTATCTACGGTAGCTAATTCGGTATATTAAGTTAGTTTTCGTAATTTTATGGCTCAACAACAGACGTTTTTATATAGCAAAGGAAAGATCTGGGTGTGAAGGGGTTAAGTTCTCTAGCAGTGCTCACCTCGCTACCAATTGCCCAGGAGATCAAGAACCGTTCGCACAGGAAGAATTGTGGCGGCATGTTGGGCGTGTAGCACTCGTAGCCCGGGTGGCCCACGTACTGCTCCAGCTGGTCCCCGGGGTCCGAGCCGTCCTGCGCGTGACACTCAAAAGCCACCACGTGATGCAGGTTGGAGCGCGCGTTCTCCCCGTAGATCATGTCATACTGTTAAAAGAGAAGGGAAGGAGTGCTAGATCATAATGCTATAGAGAGGGAGTTATGAGTTTAAATTATGGTCTTGCTTTCGAAATAAGCGATTTATCTGCACACACACACACGATACGCACCCCAATGTAGTGGTGTTTCTCCGGCCAGTCTGGTATCTTTTCGATGTGGCACCAGTAGAAGGTGTCCTGGGTGTGTGGCACAGCGATGCGCTGACTCACCATCATCGTGTGGTGGTCCTCCGGCAGCCCCTCACGGTGGAACTGTGTCAGGGGCATCGCGTACCTGCAGAGCATACCACGAGTGACTGGCGCTCAAGGACAGACAAACAGGCAGACAGACTTTAAAGATAGCCTACACACAGGCAGAAATAAAAAGCTATACACAGACAGGCAGAGATAAAAAGCTATACACAGACAGGCAGACAGACTTTAAAGATACACAGACAGGCAGAGATAAAAAGATATACACAGACAGGCAGACAGACTTTAAAGATAGACAGACAGGCAGAGATAAAAAGATATACACAGACAGGCAGACAGACTTTAAAGATACACAGACAGGCAGATAAAAAGATATACACAGACAGGCAGACAGACTTTAAAGATAGACAGACAGGCAGAGATAAAAAGATATACACAGACAGGCAGACAGACTTTAAAGATACACAGACAGGCAGAGATAAAAAGATATACACAGACAGGCAGACAGACTTTAAAGATAGACAGACAGGCAGAGATAAAAAGATATACACAGACAGGCAGACAGACTTTAAAGATAGACAGACAGGCAGAGATAAAAAGATATACACAGACAGGCAGACAGACTTTAAAGATAGACAGACAGGCAGAGATAAAAAGATATACACAGACAGGCAGACAGACTTTAAAGATACACAGACAGGCAGGATAAAAAGATATACACAGACAGGCAGACAGACTTTAAAGATAGAAATATATCATCCCTCCCCTTGTTTTCCCCCAAGGCAGCGCATGAGTGTCACTTTTACCTGTTCCCACGCCGCGGTCCGTGATAGGCAGGCTGGTCACCGCTCGGGTCTTCCTCCCCCCACGCATACAGCAGGCGAACCGTCTCGTGCTGGTGGTATTGACAGTCATGATGGAGATGTGAGGGACGGAAGAGGCCTCGCTATGTTGTAGGAATTAGTTGCACATGTGATCTTGGACGGAAGAGGCCTCGCTATGTCGTAGGAATTAGTTGCACATGTGATCTGGGACGGAAGAGGCCTCGCTATGTTGTAGGAATTACATAGTTGCACATGTGATCTAAGACGGAAGAGGCCTCGCTATGTTGTAGGAATTACATAGGTGCACATGTGATCTAAGACGGAAGAGGCCTCGCTATGTTGTAGGAATTACATAGTTGCACATGTGATCTAAGACGGAAGAGGCCTCGCTATGTTGTTGGAATTGGAGAGAACTGCAACTCCGAAATGCCAGTGGTCGCTGGCAGTTTTAACTCACAATTTGGTGAAAAGTTGGTCAACTTGAAAGAAAAATATGGGCTTATTCCACTGCACTTAAAACACAAAAGTATAATTTTAAGAACGATTTTCTTCTATATGTATATTGTATAGAAGCCTGAGTCTGTAAAACATGCATTTAACCAAATAACCAAGTAGGTTATAGTTGAGGAGGCGAGGTAAATGTTACTCTATGTTATTATATAGTCAATAACGTATGTTTAGAAGTTATCTATACCTAGGCAGTCATATTTTCCTGTTATTATTGTGTATCAATCAGATAGAAAGCCTGGAAGTGCAATGAGTCGACGCGTGAAGTGGCAATGTTTTGATTCAATCTCCCCGCCACAATCTCCCCGCCCACCACTCCCCGCCGCGGCGTGTCGCCTCCACAATTATAACCTACATTGTCGCAGCAACAAGCCGATTTCGGCATTCTTTATTCTTCGTTTTTCCAAGGCATTGCTTATTGTATTTTGACAAGCGTTTGCCAGACGCAGCAGTACTGTCTTAGAAAACAGTGTGAACATCACCCAAATTTTACATGCCACAATATACATGTAAAAAATATATTAAGCTTTGCTACTCGAGGCGAGTAATTTGCATTAAATTGCTATTATAGAACGTTCCATCGTAATGAATGTCATCCATATAATTAGTAGAACAACAGAAGAACTATATTTTTTGGTATTCAGATGCGGTGCATCAATGTTTATCGCGAAATTAATTTATGAAAAATATTAGTCGCGGAGCCAAAACACAGTAGACCAACCTTTGAGTTAAAACTGCCAGCGACCACTGGCATTTCTCGAGTTTCAGTTCTCTCTAATTAGCTGCACATGTGATCTAAGACTGTTGCCTTTACTTCCTTTCCATAGTCTGTTTCTTACTTCTTTGCCGACCCTAATTTAACACATAATGCCTCCTGCTACCAATCAGCCTTCCCCTGGTAATATAACTTTGGTCTAAATAACCCCCTTTTCCACCCCTGGTAAACTGGTTCCTATATACAGACGTTCTCTCTCACCAGTCATCCTGTCAGCCTGCCGGTTTTTACAGGAACTATACCACGTGTAGGTCTCACGGCCTCTTGTACCTTCCTTATTTTCTTATGTTCTTATGTCACCTCCCTCTGTCCCTCTACTCCCTCACTCACCGTCAGCTTGTAGTCCTGGGGGTCACAAGTGTTCACATCCCGCGCCACCACCAGCACAGTGTGGGTGGCATTCTCCTTGGCGTGCAGTGGCCGCCAATCGCTCTTCTCGTCCTCGGGCGGCATCTCGTTGCCAATGCCGTGGCGGTCCTGGAGGTGCAGGCGTCCCTCCCGCACCCACGCCGTCACCATGTCGCCGCCAGCCATCCCGCCGTTGCTGGAGAACCCAAAGCCCAGCCAGCCTCGGGTGCGGGCATGAATCTCCCACACCACCTCCTGCGGGGTTTGATTTTATTTTATTTTACACAAAGGACTGGCCAAGGGTAATGGATGGGTAATGTCACTGTGGTTATGCAACTTGTTTATGGATGGAGTATAAAGATAAATCAACGCAAAATCTAACCTAACCATAACCGTCGACGAGTTTTCCCGATTTGTGTAGGGATAAAAATATCGGTAGACGACAGTACCAGGTACCATGAGGTAAGGATGGGTAATGTCCCCGTGGTTATGCAACTTGTTTATGGATGGAGTGGTTACCGGTCATTTCGCCCACACGTCAATTCGCCCACAAGACATTTCGCCCACATGTAA
>JACEEZ010023639.1:207500-222500 GCA_016584305.1 Chionoecetes opilio | reverse complement strand
TGATTATTTCTCTTCCAATCCTTTTCAAAAATACCCAGGTGACATTTGAGTGACGTCACGCCCACGTCACCACCCTCCGCCCACGTCCACCCTCTGCAACCTACGCCCACGCTCACATCATCACCCCTACTCCTACGCCCACCCTCTGCCATGGTAACAAAACATATGGCGTGTTAAATCAAAGGAAGTTTTACCTGTGGAGGCTTATCACGAACCACAAATTACCTGGAGCACCGAACACGTAACGCTATCGATCCAAGGCTGAGCTATTTGCATAAGGATATCTACATTTTTTTCCAATTTCTTTTAATGTAAATATATGTTGTGTAAAGTCTTATATAATTTTTTTTCTCATAAATGTCAATACTTTTTTCCGCTTCTTATTTATTAAAGTAAAGTCTGATATTTAATTTACTACTACTACTACTACTACTACTACTACTACTACTTCTACTACTACTACTACTATATACACTACTACTACTACTGACTACTAACTAACTACTACTACTACTACTACTACTACTACTTACTACTACTATCTACTACTACTACTACTACTACTACTACTTACTACTACTACTACTATACTACTATCCACTACTACTACTACTACTACTATACTACAATTACTACTACTACTACTACTACTACTACTACTTAACTACTATCACTACTACCTACGATATATACTTACGTACTACTACTACTACTACTACTACTATGCACACTACTACTACTATCTACTTTTACTACTATACTACTACTACTACTACTACTACTACTACTAACTTTACTACTACTACTCTACTACTACTACTACTACTACTACTACTATACTACTAACTACTTATACTACTACTACTACTAACTACTACTACTACTATACTACTACTACTTAACTACTATTCTCTACTACTACTACTACTACTACTACTACTACTACTATCCTACTACTACTACTACTACTACTAACTGCTACTACTTACTACTACACTACTACTACTACTCACTAATACTACTACTACTACTACTACTACTACTATATCTACGACTATATACTACTACTACTACTACTACTATACCTACTACTACTACTACTACTATACTACTACTTACTATACTACTACACTACTACTACTACTCTACTACTTACTAATACTACTACTACTATATACTCTATTCTATACTACTACTACTACTACTACTACTACTACTATATACTACTACTACTACTACTACTACTACTACTACTACTACTACTACTACTACTACTACTATACTACTTCTACTACTACTACTACTACTACTACTACTACTACTACTACTACTACTACTACTCCTCTTACTACTACTATACTACTTCTACTACTACTACTACTACTACTACTACTACTACTACTACTACTACTACTACTACTACTACTACCATCTACTTCAATTCCCTGGCAGTCAATAATTTTTCACTGTTCTAACCAAGCTAACGAGTTCTGTTCAAAAAGTGTCCAAACCTTTACTTTTTATTATTATTTTTTGTTTTTATTGAAGGGGGGGAAATATCTGCGACTAATTCAGCCTTATCGCCTTTCAGAAACTCGTCTCCTAGGTTGATTCTACCGTCCTCAATGCCCTTTTCACTTTTTGAAATATATATAAAAACAACAAGCGTGATATTTACCGTATCTATGTATTTTTTTGTTGATGATTCGGGAACCTATCATTCCGATGTGGTGATAGGATTTTTTTTTACGTCTGAAAGGACTGGCAAAGACAAAAAAACGTAACAAAACGCCCGCTAGGTGCCAATCCCTATAAAGAAGATAGTAGGAGATTGCAGAAAGGGGTGTGGGCTAATGGGCCCCAGACATAACTACGTCACGGTTTGTTTACATCGGTGCATTGTGGGGATAAGGCGGGGTCGCCGCGGGTGGACCTACGAAGGGAAAACTACGGCGATGGAAGAATTTGGAGTTATTTTGCGGGAAATTGATATTCCAGGTGCTATATTACCGTGCTCTGTTCTCGCTGACAACACTATAGAGAAGACCTGAGGTAATGGCTGATGTGCAGAGGCTTCTAAACCAAGAAAACAGAGTCATAACAGAGCCTTGTCAAAAGGTAAGCAACTGGTAGGTACGTAATGTGTCCTACCACTTGCTTACTTCTTAATGAGACTCTGCTGGGGCTTTTTTCCTGGTTTAGAAGCCTTTGCTCATCAACCATCACCTCGGTTTTTCTCTATTTTGTCAGCAGCACAAAAAATATAGCACCGGAATATCAATTTCGCCCAAAAACAACGTAAAATTTTTTTCCCATCGTCGTGGGCCCCTTATCTTTTTTTAAAGGGGTTGTACATATTCAGGGTTTTTGATAGTATTAAATCCCCTTATTAATTGATTTCCTTTTGTTGCCTTTCCTCATAAGTAGTGGGGGTACATAAATAGTTTAAGTTTTACTTGCCCGGAGCCAATGAATATCTTGAGTCTAAACCAAAAAAAACCCCCAAACCCTTTTGGTTTTGGGTTTATCTTTTTACTCCACCCATAAAAAATTTGCATAACCACGGTGACTTTCCCCATCCTTCCCTTTAAAGGGTTTACCGGGGTACTGTCTTTCTACCGATATTTTTACCCTACACAAATGGGGAAAAATCGCCGCCGGAAAATTTTGGGTTAGATTTGCTTTGTTTTAAATTTAATTACTCCATCCAAAAAAACAATTTTGAAATAACCAGGGGTGACATTACCCTTTCCTTCCCTCTTTGGTACCTTGGTACTCTCCGTCTACCGAAAGGGCCGCCCCTTTACACAAATCGGGAAAACTCGCCGACGGTAAGGGTTTAAAGGTTTTTTTTACCGTTGGGGTTAGGAAAAGGGTTTCAGTTGGGTTAAAGGTATTCATAATCCCCGGGGAAAAAAAGTTTAAATTATTTAATATATAATAAAGTTATAAAAATACTCCACTCCATACAAAACCTTTTTAAAACCCTTCAAAAACACCCAAATTCCCTCCCAGTCTACTTTTGCCCCAATGCTTTGGTATTGGCCCAGATGAACCCCGAACTCATTTTGGGGGGACAAAAAACCTTAACCTTTTTTTTTGGGTGTGTTTTTATGTGTTTTGAATAAAATCTGCAAACCCTTTTCGGGTCGCAATTTTTTTTTTTTTTTTATTATTAAGTTTTTTTTTTGGGTAAAGGTTAGTTTTTTTTTTTTTTTTTTTGTTTTTATTTAGGTAAAGGTTAGGTTGGGTTAAGTTTAAAGGTAGGGGGTTAGGTTGGGAAATAGGAAAAAAGGTTAGGTTGGGTTTTGGGGTTTAATTTTTTTTTTTCCTTTTTTGCAAAAAAAAAAAAAAAAAAAAAAATAATTGCGAAAAAAAGGGTTTTTACAGATTCTTTAAAAAACAAACCAGAAAAAAATAGTTTCGTCCCCCCAAAAAGTGAGTTCGGTGTTCATCGGGATATTTTTTTAGGTTTTCTCAAAATACATGAATGTAGCATACATTTCTTGTTTTTTTGGAAAAAAAAAAACATTGTTTTAAATTAACATTCGCATATCAAAGGTCTGATCTACAAAAACCTTTCCCTTTCTAAATCTGTTTGCCCCCCTCACAAATTTTTCCTTGCCTTTTGTGTTTTTTTTTGTACTTTCCAAATTATGTTTTTTCCCATACAGTTTGCCTTTACTGTGGGAAGCACATGATGACTCAATGAAGCAAAATATAAGCCCCCCTTGGTTTTTGGGGGAAAATTCCCAAAATCTAGTATCACAGCCCTGGAATTATACCACATTTCCCACGTTTTGGTAAACCACCCTTAGGTTACCTAACGGAAAAACCTAACATAACCATTACCGCCCGGCGAGTTTTCCCCGATTTGTGGGGGGGCAAAGCAATTCGGAACGAGAGAAACCAGGTACCATGAGGCAAGGATGGTAATGTCACTGGGGGTTTTATGCAACTTGTTTATGGAGGGAGAAATTTAAGAAAAATAAAAGCAAAATCTAACCAAACCCCAAAAACCGTCACGAGTTTTTCCCGGGTTTTTTGTGGGGGAAAAAAATATCGGTAGACGACAGTAACCGGGTTTAACCATGAGGTAAGGATGGGAAATTCCCCGGGGTTTATGCAACTTTTTTATGGTGGATTGGTTTTCCCGGTCATTTGGGCCCACACGTCAATTCCCCCCACAAGACTTTTTCGTCCACATGTAAGATCAATTCGCCCACTCAAAAAGTCAATTGGGCCCACACGATCCATGTCACGGGGGGTCATGTAAAATTTTCCCCTCTGGCAGAAAGGGGAAAAACCATACCAGAAACCTTTGGGGGCGAAATGATAAATTCAGTTTTTTTCCCCAAATACTCCCCCATTTTCCCCCAAAACAAGTTTGGGGGCCCTGTGGGAATGCGGGTTTTCGGGGGGGGAACAAATTATGCGTCGGAAACACGTAATTAAAGATTTGTGTGGGGGGGGGGGGAAAAAATTCCCTAGATCAAAGGGAAATTTTCCCTTTATTTTTGGGAAAAAATTTGCCTAACCAAAAAAAACCCCAAACCTAAAAAAATTAACCCCCCTAGCGGGGGGGCCTTGCCCCACCAATAACCTACCCTAACCAAATCAAACCAAAGCAAACCCTAACCAAACCCAAAAATCTAACCTATGCAAACCAAACCCAAAAATCAACCAAAACCTAACCTAACCAAACCTAACCTAAACTCCCCAAAATCAAACCTACCCTAACCTAACCTAAACAAATCTAACCAAAACCTCCAAAGGGGGGGGTTTTGGGGGGGGTCTGACATACTAAAAAAAATTTTAAAAACCTTAAACCTTTTCCCCTTTAAGCTCCTGGGACCTCCATAGTGTGGGCGAAATGCTCCAAGTGGGGGGCAAAATTGACATGGGGGCAAAATGACTCCTTGTGTGGCGAAAGATAAAACAGTGATCACAAAAAGAGGCAAAGTGTGGCGGGGTTTTAAAAAGGCAAAAGGGCATTTCCACCCAACGTAAAACAGGGAGGGGGAAATTAAAATTTGTGGGCGATTTTTGGCTGATCTTCCTTTTTTGGGCCCCTTGGTTTAAATTTAGACACTAAAAAGACACTTAAAGACACTAAATAGACATTTTAAAAGTTTTTTTTGATCTTGCGTCCCCCTCAAAACAGCAGGGGACGCGGAAGCCAAACCACTTTCGGGGGCCGGTATAGCCAGTAGCCATGATCGACCCCCGGTAAAAATTTTTTGGGGACTGTTGCAAGATTCGCAGTTTGATTTTTTTTTTTTTTTTTTGTTTTATATGTATGCTTTCCCTACCGAAAAGATAACAGTAAAGTCGCCATTTCCGTTTCTTTGTTATGTACAGACGTTGGTGGCGTTAATACTTACTTTTCTACACCCATAAATTTCAGGAAAGTTAAAAGGGGCTACCCTGGCAAGTCTGTGTCATTTTTTGTCTTCATCTTGTCATATTTTGGGGTATAAATGAAACAAATTTCAAAAAAAAAAAAACCCAGTGGCGACCTCACATTTACCTACTCAGTAAAGTCGCCCGCTAGTATTTTAAAACCCAACAGTTGATCGCCCCTCTGGGGAATTTAGGAAAATTTGGGTTAAAATAAAAAAAGTTTTCTATATATATTGGGTGCGGAAGATGCTTGGGAAAAATAAAAATTCCCCTTTCCAAAAGTGAAAAAAAATTTTATTAATTTTTTAAAGATTCTGGCAAGTTTTTTTGTCCCCTTTGCCCCAAAAAGGTTTACAGCTGCTGTCTGTGCGTGCGGAAAAAAAAAAGTGAGAAGCAAAATGCCAACAGTTATTTCTTGGATACAAAACTAAAACAACGCTGAAAAAAGGGTTAAATTTTACGTTATGATATAAAAATACTGGGGTAACTCTTCAGTGGCACATAAAATCCGGGATGAAAGCTATAATTCGAAAATTTTTGGGGCCTTGGCGACTTAAATGCAGGGGGGCGACTTCACTGTTAAACCCACGGATAGGATAATTTTTTTCCCGTGGGAAACCTAAGTGTTTTTTTCAATTTGAAAAGGGGGGAAAAAATTTCTAATAATATTTCTTTTTTAGGACTTTTGACGGGGAAAAAAAAACCCCTCCAGTTGTTAAAGAATCAAATAAAAAACCTAATCAAACCAAAAACCTAACCTACTCTAAAGTTTCCCAACCTAACCCTCAAACTAACCAAACCCAACCAATTTTTTTTTTGGTTTTCACATTTTATTGTTACTTCACACTCGTTTTGGGGCCTGTAGAAACAAAAGAAAGGTAAAAAATCTTGAAATCAGAAACCCCGTCATGTTCTAATTTTTCCTCGACGACAAAATGCGGCAGACGGGTGACCCAAAGGGGGGATGTACGTTTGC
Source organism: Chionoecetes opilio (assembly GCA_016584305.1). Taxonomy (NCBI): domain Eukaryota; kingdom Metazoa; phylum Arthropoda; class Malacostraca; order Decapoda; family Majidae; genus Chionoecetes; species Chionoecetes opilio. The sequence goes on along the minus strand of JACEEZ010023639.1, from coordinate 216,121 downwards.
GTGGGTGAAAGAACCCTGTTTTTAGAGACGGATAATGGTATGGTTTTGGCAGGGGGTGAAAAAAGAGGTTAAATTAAAGAAGTGAAAATGTGCCCAAACCCGAATTTAGAGATTTTGGGGAAATTGGGAAAGCTAATTGCGTGGGGGTGATTTTTTGGGGTTGGGTTGATTTTATTTTAATGCCCAAAAAGGGGGGAATGTTTCCCGACATCGAGGTCACATGGCACTTGGGAAAGCATAAAAAAGTGAAAAGGTTATAGAGAAAAAGGGAAACGTTGAGGGGAGTGCACATGATTTGGGTTTTTTAATTTTTTATTATTTGGAAAATTTTTAATGAATTCTTGTATTGAGCAAATAATGTTTTTAAAATGTAGGAATTTTTATTTGGAAAAAAAAGATTAGGTTTTTCGAGCCCAGGGGGTGATGATTGCGCAGTGTATCCAAAGGGTTTCCCGTCCGGGGGGCAAGTTGGAGAGACGGAGTTCGCAATGTGCGCGTTTCCCGTGCTTCGGTCAGCGGTTCGAGTCCCCCTAGTTCGTGCTGACGTTGGGGGCGCTTTTTTTAATAGTCAATAACCCCGGGAGTTTGGGACTTGCAAAGTGGCTAGAAAAGGATGAAAAACTTATCCCGTAACAAGGGTTACAACCGGGAGTAATTTTGGGGCGGGGGGGGAAACATTATAGAGTGTGTGGCAACTGCATCCCGTGCGGGTGGGCTGAATGAAATAATACAAGCCAAGGTTGCCCGGGAAAAACCCTTTAAAAGGCCCATTTTCTCTACTTTAGGTAAAGATGAAATTTGGAAAACTTCAAGACTCAATAGTAAGGGGAGTTTAAGCTGAAATTTTTGATGTGAAAAATTTTTTTAGGGTGCAGCCATTTTAAGTAGAGGAAAAAATTTTTGGGGCCCTAAAACGACCGGCGCCATGCTGTGACGTCAACAAAATAGGGGGGGTCAAACGGGCCCCAGCGGGGCCCCCCAAAAGGAAAATTAAATTGCAAATTTCCCCCCACTACCGCAAGAGGGGCCCAAAAATCCCCCTTTAATTTTTTTGGGGAGGGTTTTACTGTTTGGGGAATATAAAGTTGTATTTTTTAAGGAAGAAGTGATTTGACGGGACAAGGACCCATGACAACCCGGCAAGTGATGACTTTGGCTCGCAAAATCCTTTCAAAGACTTTAAATGAAAAAAACAATGACATGTAGCCCACACTAGGGCAGATATAAAAACTCATAGAAAAACAGGTAGAATGAAGCGCCTTCCAAACCCGCCACAACACACACTAAGAATAACAAGTGGTAGGGGCAAAAACGTACCTACCAATTTTCTTACCTTTTGACGAGGCTCTGTTATGACTCTGTTTTCTTGGTTTAGAAGCCTCTGCACATCAGCCATTACCTCAGGTCTTCTCTTTAGTGTTGTCAGCGAGAACAGAGCACAGTAATATAGCACCTGGAATATCAATTTCGCGCAAAATAACTCGAAATTCTTCCATCGCCGTAGTTTTCCCTTCATAGGTCCACCCGCGGCGACCCCGACTTATCCCCACAATGCACCGATGTAAACAAACCGTGACGTAGTTATGGGTAGGGTCCATTTAGGTATACTTTGTTGTTTTTTACGAGGTGAAAAATCTTGACCCCTTGCTGATTCCTGACTGATATTTGATCCCACGAGAAGGGAATACTACGGTTCTAATAAATTTCAGTTGTATTTTATCATAGTTAACCATATCATCAGGTAAACATAGGCCTAACTTTAAGCATGATATCTTAAGATAGAATGGAAGTTTCGCCTCGTAAAAAAAATAGACTAAAGTTCAATGATGTATGATGAGGAGTTACCTAAAATTGATGAGGAGTGATAGGCGCCGATAGGGAAGTGATGATTGGCGATAGGAATCTTGATAATGTGATAGATAATGTGCGTCTTGATCATGTGTGCATTAATGGGATGGCGGTGGTGATGCGGTGTGGTGGTGGTAGTGGTGATGGTTATGTTGTGGTAGTGTGGTAGTGGTGATGGTGTATAAAAGGATGTGTCAGTGAACCCGTAGTATAAATAGAAGTAGCAGTAGTAGTAGTAGTAATAATAATAGTGGTAGTGAAGGTATTAAAAGTAGTGGCAGTGATCGTAGCAGCATTAGACAAGTGTATGACAATTGGCAATTATAAGCAATTGGCAGTTTAAGGTCATTGGCAGAGTTGGAGGGGTGGTGATGGAATGTAGCGCTTATTACATACTTACATACATACATACAAGCATACATACTTGTAGCGAGACCAATAATTATATAACAGCGGTAAATGACCTTGGGACTCTCCGCTGCCTTCCCCGAACCGTCAGGGCCACGGTTCAGGGCAGGCCAGGGAAGGGAATAACGGAAACACGTATAAGGGGCCTACCAATAGCGAGACCCTGAGGGAGGGAAGGGGAAAAAGAAAATTGAGTCAACAAAGAAATCTCAAAGTCCTCGAGCCTCAAAAACCCAAAAAAAGGAAATTGAAGTTTCTAAGAGGGAGGATATATACAAAAAAATGCTATATATTGTTATGGTAAAGGGTATTGACAGGAAGTTCTTGGTTTGAGAGTGGTGGTGTTGCCGCGTCAGGATTCTCGCCGCCGCCAAGGGCACCGGCGCGGCACGATGGGGGAGGCCAGAGTACTTTGGGGGAGGCAAGACGTGAAATACAGAGTTTTCGATCACGTAACCTGGTGACGTTATAGTGACGTCACGGATGTCACGCGAGACCAAAGCGGGAAATAGAAATTACCTGAGAATACACCTGGAACTACCAAAGCCAAGGCCAAGGTATAAATTCCCTTGGCCTTGACCAAAGCAATGTAGAGCTTCCAATAAATGTGCGGGAATATATTTAGCAGCACAGTAACAATGTACTAAACGATATAAATGAAAATACAATGAAACTAAACGAAATACAATGTAATGAACATGTACGGTATATGCGGGTACTTCGAAGCGAATTCTTCTGTTATTCTCTGCGATGACATCATTGGTAAGTCACACAAGTACACGAAGACTTGGTAGTTTCCTATATTTACAGAACTTCGATCAAGAAAAAATGTTGAGTGGTTATTTTCCCTACGAATAAGTGACGTAAAAATCAGGCAACCACTAAGAACAGCATAAGGTTATAATTCACAGCCGCTATCTGTATCAAACTCCCGCGTGTGATAATATAATCGACAAGGGTGACATCAGAAGCTCGTAATGTTAATTAATAATAAAAAAAAACATACATTAGATAGCACCACAGGCACAGGTTTTAGGTGGTTGTAGAGACGAGAGGATAACTGTGATTTCCAACGCACGCACGCACGCACAAAAAAAAACCTACTTCCCTACATCCCTTCGTCAGATAAAGATAAGGGCGTTCCCGTCACTCATACAAATCAAGGACCCGGGATGTTGGAAGAAGTTGTTGCTTTGGCTGGAGGTCCCGTAAGTAAAGCCCTTCCTTCCTTCCCCTGTATAGTAATTTCCTATATAATTTATAATTTCAACACACTGACGCACAAGTCATTCCGGAGGCCGAGTCGACACATATGTGTATACAGTAATTCCATAAAATAAACCCCATTATATATATTTTTTCATTATTAGGTAACTTCAAAAAAAGGCTTAAGGGATACTTGCGAAATGAGGCAAATTACAGAAAAAGTGAGACAGTGATGATGATAGGAAAGTTGAGATGAAGGTTTGTAATGATAATGACAAAAAGACAGATACAATAACCCTCCTACCGCATCTTCTACAGCAGCCTTCCTAGCCACGTGATACTTATTTCAGAAAACAAAAACAAAAAGTATTGGATGTATAAAAATTTAATCCACCAAAATAACACAAACATAACTTTTTACTTCTGTGTTTTACTTTCGTCCCTTTTTCTTTGTATTATGTTTACTTGGTTGCACACACACACACACACACACACACACACACACACACACACACACACACACACACACACACACACACACACACACACACACACACACACACACACACACACACACACACACCTACACACTGAGCCTTACGACGATCCTTATAGAAACTTAGCGATGAGGAGTGAACGTTGAGTTGTTCATCGTTCAGGGCCGTGGGAGTGAGAAGATGGCTGGGATGCGAGTCGCTAGGGACAGAGGATATCAAGGAGGGCTTCCATCCACCTATATCCTCTGTCTATCTATTTATGTACAAAACAAACTCACTCTAAAAAAAACAAAAATAAACAAAATATAACGTACAAATGATAACCTTCTGTTTTCTTTCATCACATAAGAGTTCACAGTTCCCTTCGTGATATTTGAAGAAAAGAAAAAAAGAAATATAGCAAAGACGAAGAAAAAAATCTAGTACCTATTTTGTTTCGAGTGTTTTTTTTATTACATAGATAACACTAAAGTCGCCAGGACAACGTTTCTTTTTTATTTACAGACGTCTGGTGGCGTGAATACCTACATTTTTACATCCATGATTTCAGGAAAGTTAGAAGGGGCTATCTGGAGAGTCTGTGTCATTTTGTGTCGTAATATCTGTCATATTATGGCTATAAATGAACAAATTACAAAAATAAAACCGAGTGGCGACGTTAGTAACGGGCTACACTAAGGTCGCCATCTAGTGTTTATGTTTAGAGAGTCCTCCCGCCGTCGATCATAATCATCATCATATTATATTGTTGCAAGCAGTAGACCAGCCGTGTTCTTCAGACAGAAAACAAAAACAAATACATGCAAGTCTTGAACGATCCCACACACTTCAAATATAAAGAGAGTTGCTTCCGGAAAACAATATAATAATTTTTTTTTTTTACATCACAAAGAAAATTATAATCGTCAGTCCATTGTTAACAATTTCTGAAAACCTGTAATCAGGGTCATAAGAGATGACCCTGCCTGTATAAAGGCTTTTCAGTTTTCATTACAAACAACGTTCTTAAACAGTATACGATTGCCCTCCTCCTCCTCCTCCTCTTCTTCTTCCTCCTCCTCTTCGTCCTCCTCCTCCACTACCGTAGATAACAGTATAGTCGCCACCTGCACTAATGTCGTCAGGCGCCATATATTACGAATTATAGCATCACTACTGATTTGTATGTGCCACTGACGATGATACACAGTAGTTTACATATCATGACTGTATAATCTACCCTGTTTCAATGTTGTTTTATGCTTTGTCTCAGCAAGTATATACGGTTTCAAATTTCACTACTCGGTTTTTTTTCGGGCGACGACGACGGCGGGAGGACACTCTAAACATAAACACTAGATGGCGACCTTAGTGTAGCCCGTTACCAACGTCGCCACTCGTTTTTATTTTTGTAATTTGTTCATTTATAGCCATACAATGACACAGATGAAGACACAAAATGACACAGAACTCTCCAGGTAGCCCCTTCTAACTTTCCTGAAATCATGGATGTAAAAATGTAAGTATTAATGCCACCACACGTCTGTAAATAAAATAGAAACGTTGTCCTGGCGACTTTAGTGTTACCTACGGTACCACAATCAGGGGAACACACACATGCCTCCAAATTATTTTTACAGGTTCTTCATCTTCTTGACCTGGCATTAGGGTCTTTATATATAAATAGAAAGATAAAAAAGACGGACATTACTGACACCCGTTTGCAGATCCTAAAATAACCCTTCACATCCCTAACCACCATACTTAAGGGAGACGTCAAAGGATCGTTTTGTGCCCTTTATCCTCTTCCCTTGATACCTCCGTCCCTCTTTAACCCTCAAGAAACATCTAAAACGAGGAGAAATAAGTGTTTTCGTGCAACAAAAAAAGAAAAAAAAAGAGGCAGTCTTGGACGTCATAACGTCTAACTTTCCGTCAGGTTAGTATTGCTCTCTCTCTCTCTCTCTCTCTCGCCCCTTTTCTCTCTCGTTCTTTTCTCTCCTCTCTCTCTCTCTCTCTCTCTCTCTCTCTCTCTCTCTCTCTCTCTCTCTCTCTCTCGCATCTCAATCTAAAGGATTGAAAATACTGTCTTATAATATCAGTAGTGTACCACTTCATTTTGAAACATTTCAAGATCATGCTAGATTATTGATAACAATTTGATGAAATAGGACTTTGTGAAACTCTTTTGAATGATAGTATATCTCCTTTATAGACTCAATCAGTACCATGCATTCTTAGAACAGGGCACTAGTGGTGGGGGGTGTTTTATATCTACATAAAAATTTTCATGGCAATTTAAACAAAACATTTCTTTACAGCTCCCACACTTGAGTCCTTATTTGTGGAAGTAACGGAGAGTATAAATTCATAAAAGGTATGATGTACAACACCAATGCAAACTTTGGGAGATTCTTAAATCTTTGAGGATATTGTGGTTTAGTTCACACCCAACCTGGTTAATTACCCGTCAGGTCACGCCTCTCTTTAAAGTCTTCTCCTCGTTCTCCCCCTCCCCCTTTCCATAGCGACATCACCTATGTCTCGCCGACTGCCCATTAGGATTAGGCGTCAGGGTCGGTCTTGAGTATCGGGGCCCCTTTATAAAGAGCCTCGTGCAGAGGCAGAGTTAGTTAGGCTCAACACTGTACCACACACCAAACTCTGTCCACATCTCCAATAAAAAACTAACACCTGGGGGCTGTTTATCAACCATGTGTGACAAGGTCACTACATTTGGTGACCGCGAGTGACAAACGCACCCAGGGGGGGGGCTTGCCCCTCGCCCCCCCCATCACGCCTGCCGCGCCGCCTGCAGCCACCCATGCCGACGCCGCCCTGCCGCGCCGCCACCCTGCGCCGCCGCCACCACCACCACGGCTCACCAACGCCCGCGGCCTTCCTCCTGCCTCATGTCGCGCTACCCACAGCCACCTCCTCCGCGCTGCCTGGGCTCACCACCGCCACCCCCCTTCCCCCCCTGCCTCCTGGCCCTCGGGCTACTCTCGCTCCTGCTGCCTCACGCTGCTCCTGCTGCCTTCCGCTGCCTCCAGCAAGGCCTGCAACGCACGGTTTAAACCCCATCCCGCCGCCTGCCGTCCAAAGATGCCCGACGGGCGCCACGGCACGCTGCTCCACCTCGGCCCAGCCCTGCCGCCACCCATCTGAGCGCACCCACACGCCCTCCTATGGTTGTGTCCCACGCCCTGCCCCAGCCTGCCGCCGCCCTGGGGGCTGGCCCTTCGCCGCCGTCACCCTAACCACGCCACTAGCCGCCCACGCCCCGGTCCAGCATGCTGCCGCTACGCCGACGAAGCCATCTAAGGACACCATCAGCCCGTCCTCCCTGCCGCCAAAATGCTACTCCTCACTCCTGCTGGCTTTACGCTGCGTCCTGCTGCCTTCCGCTGCCTCCAGCAAGGCCCTGCAAAGCACGGGCCACCGCATCCCGCCGCCCGCCCTTGCCTCCTGCCGCCACGTGCTACTCCTCGTCCCGCTGACTCCTGCTCCCGACCTGCTTCCTGCTGCCTCACGCTGCGTCCTGCAGCCTTCCGCTGCCTCCAGCAAGGCCCTGCAACGCACGGTACTGCATAGCAAAACAAGCTATCTTGGGACCGATTGGCCTTGGACACTTCCGCTTTCCCACGGACCCTGCATCGCAAGCCTCCCTCCAGATCTTGTGACAGCAATCACAGCAGCAGCGATCCTCGGGACCTCCTATCTATCTTGCAGCTACCGCTGCAACGTGAAGACTGGACAGCCCGCCCTACCTGCATTCCCTTCCCCTCGGGACCTTTCCCATCTAATCTTGCAGCTAAACCCCTCCAACGTGAAGACTGGGCAGTTGCCCTACCCCACATTACCTCGGCACTTGGCACCTCTATGTTTTTTTTATAAGTTTTATATGTATAATATTTTTTTTTTTTTTTTAGGAAGGAGAGTACTGTGGTGAGTCACACCACCTGGTTAAATTTCCCGTCCAGGTCACGCCTCTCTTAATGTCTTCTCCTGTTCTCGCCTCCCACTTTCCATAGCGACATCACCTATGATCTCGCCGACTGCCCATTAAGGGATTAGGCGTCAGGTGTCAGGTCTTGAGTATCGGGGCCCCTTTATAAAGAGCCTCGTGCAGAGGCAGAGTTAGTTAGAGCTCAACCACTGTACCACACACAAGCTCTGTCCACAGTCTCCAATAAACCAACTAACAACCTGGGTGTCTGTTTATCAACCATGTAGGTGACAAGGTCACTACAATATCATGGAATTCATAACCTCAAGGCAATCTTTGCCTTGTTACATTATGGGGGATTTTAATATAAACCTTCTCAAATGCGATGAAAAAGTGAGCGACTTTATAAACCTATCTAATTCACACTTATTTTTTCCAACTGTCACCAAGCCAACAAGAGTGACAAGTAGTACATATAGTTGGGTTTTTTTCCGTTGTTTGTTAGTGTTAATATATTAGGCCTTACGAGAAGCTACGTCTGCCCACACATACATGTTTAAGCATCAAGTCCATACAAGAGCTTCGGCTCAATGGACCAGGGCTTGTGACCATTATATCTATGTATCATAATTGTTATATCTGAAGAAAAAAAGGCCAATAAATTAATCAATCAATATCTCTCTCTCTCTCTCTCTCTCTCTCTCTCTCTCTCTCTCTCTCTCTCTCTCTCTCTC
>JACEEZ010023639.1:190000-195000 GCA_016584305.1 Chionoecetes opilio | reverse complement strand
CGTATTTCTACATTCATATTCTGCAGTCAATTTTCTGCATGTGATTGAAATTTTGCGTATTTCTGTATTCATTTTATGCAGTCTATTTTCTGCGTGTGATAATAATTTTCCATATCCTGCATTAGCCTGTGTTTTCCAATCCTCTTTTCCACTCTTCAGGTCTCCCTCTACTCTAGGGCCCACCTATACATGTCCTGCAACGTCTCTACATCCAATACTAACGCCAATAACCCTACACTTCATTGGTCTTATCTTGTACGTGGCTAACCTTCACAACAACATCATCACAAGCGCCGCAGAAGTATTGGTGACCTACGTTTGGAGGTCACAATTAATTTTCCTTTCGGTAAATTTGCGCCAAGCCCACGAACATCTGACCTTGGAAATTCGTGTGTGTGTGTGTGTGTGTGTGTGTGTGTGTGTGTGGTGTGTGTGTGTGTGTGTGTGTGTGTCTAGATAAGGTTTATAATCAACACACGCTGATAGCATATAATTTTCTTCACAAAACCTTATGAGAATCTTTGTCTGGCAAAAATAATCTCTCTCTCTCTCTCTCTCTCTCTCTCTCTCTCTCTCTCTCTCTCTCTCTCTCTCTCTCTCTCTCTCTCTCTCTCTCTCTCTCTCTCTCTCTCTCTCTCATAAACATAACTAACTATTATCTTTCTCATTATTCCTAATCTTTTCTTATCAGCAACTGAACTTTCCCTAAACCAGAAAATATTCCTTAGACAAATTTTTGATATCAATCAGAAACAAGTTGGTAAAATTTTTCAAAATCTTAATATTTCTGCAAAATCTTCTCTTCTCTCTGGGCGAATGACACATCACAATAATTAACAATCTTACAAGTGATACTCTTAAAATACAATGTAATTTTTAACTTTCCTTTACATCATAAGGAGGCTGACATTAACATACATTAAAAAGGCAGTAAGAAAGAACTATATATATAAAAATAAACCCGCTAATGTCAACCTCCAAGAAACAGACAGTAAAAGTGACAGAAAGAATGAGTCAATTCCTGTTTATATGCGAGATAAACCACATTATGAAGGCATTCTTCTCCTGCTGTTTGTAATTGTAGTTATTATGAGTGTGGCTATGTGTTGTTATTGTGGCAGGAGTATTTTTTTTTTCTCTCTCTCTCTCTCTCTTCTCTCTCTCTCTCATCTCTCTCTCTCTCTCTCTCTCTCTCTCTCTCTCTCTCTCTCTCTCTCTCTCTCTATATATATATATATATATATATATACAGTAAAACCCTTATAACTCGGCACTGTATAACTCGGAATTTGATATAACTCGGCAAGGCAAAGACAATATATTATTATTTTTTTTTTTTTTTTTTTTTTTTTTTTTTTTTTATTATTATTATTATTATTATTAAATTATTACATCTATGCGTGTAGGCAGTGAGCTCCAGGGGTGGGATGGTAGGCCCTGGAGGCTCACTCGAGGGCTGTGATGGTTGGCCCTCGCCAGTGGTGGCGCAGGCAGGATTCTTATAGTGACACCTGTAATTAGAGGCTCATGCCGCCCCCCTGTGTCCTCCCATGCACTCGCAGTCGAAGGTAGAGTTAATGGACAGGGCATGTGGGTGTTCTTAGGCCACTCCACGGTGCAGAAAGATTTCAAGTGGATTTATGGGTCTCACTCGGGATCGAACTCGGGTTTTCGAGAACGCCACTCGGTGACGCTAACCACTCTGCTACCGCCTCCCCTAGATTGCATCACTTGGTTTTCACTCGGTATATCATGCCCTCACAACCTCTTGTGTGAACATGTAAACAGAAAGTCGGCAAAAAATAATGTATCTCGGCATATTGCTGTTATAACTGCATCTCTTTGCTTACACTCGGCAAAGCCTTAGTCGCATAAAGTAGTATTTTTGTCCTTTTGACCTTTCCTGCAGGCTCAGGCTCTTCAATTTCATTGAAGTCTCCCTTCCTGCTGGAGACACCCTTGCGTGATGGAGCTGACATCTTGAAATACAGTACTGTATGATGTAATCCCAAAACACGTAAAATAGGTGGCAAAGTAAAGCAAAGGTCTGGTACCAGCGCGTAGGCTGAGCCGTGTTTTTGTCGTCCAAGCACCGTCTTGGATTACGAATCCCAATCCAATAACACTTGCTGAAATGTGTGTTATACTACTTTGTGATATTGTTTGCAATGCTTTGCATTGATTATTATTTTGGCTCCTACCAAACTTGTTGTGTTTTTTAAGCAGAAACCAATCCTTTTTTAATTTCGACAAAAAACGGAATTCATATCCAAGACGGTGCTTGGACGACATAAACACGGCTCAGCAGCTGACAGCCTACGCGCTGGTTCCCGACCTTTGGTTTACTTTGCCACCTATTTTACGTGTTTTGGGATTACATCATACAGTACTGTATATCAATATGTCAGCTCCATCACGCAAGGGTGTCTCCAGCAGGAAGGGAATGAAATTGAAGAGCCTGAGCCTGCAGGAAAAGGTGAAAGTACTGGCAAGGATGGATGCAGGTGCATCCATGCGTGCTATTTGTGCTGAGTTTGATATCAAATCCAGCACATTCTACCCGTTCACTGGTAAGTGTAATTTTTATGCTTTGACAGAATTTTTTTTTTTTTTTTTTTTTTTTTTTTTTTTTTTTTTTTTTTACCCATATCAGAGGAGGACATTGCATAACTCGGCACATTGAATAACTCGGCAAGGGCCAGAGCCCCTATCGTGCCGAGTTATAAGGGTTTTACTGTATATATATATATATATTTTTTTTTTTTTTTTTTTTTTTTTTTTTTTTTATTATTTATTTATATATATTATTATTTTAATTTGATTTTTTCTGTATAATGTCATTGCTCTTATAATATGCTCCCACAAGAGCGAAATTAAGATATCATTATTATTATTATCTTTATCCTTATTGCTATTATTACTATCACTATTATCATTATTGTTATGATAATCACGACCATTATCATCATTAGCATTTCAAGACTACTACAACACTACTATAAACTATTCACTTAAGCTGGATTCCTGGGCTGGGAGCTGCTCGATGCCTACCCGAGTTTGTAAGGACGTCGCTGATTGGCTGATAGACTCGGGCTGGGTGGTGGTGGTGGTGGTACTTGCCTTGCTGCTCCCAAAACCCTTGCGTTGCCTAAGAAAAATATTCATATTTCTTGGCTTTACTCATCTCTTACACAAGATAGGCCTATTTTGTTTGCATTAGTGAATCAGGCAGTGATTGGTCAACAATAACACGCCATTCATAACTCAATAGGGTATAAAATAAAGTCATGACTGAGTATCAAATGAGTAGGCGGATTTTTAGGTTTTCACTGCATTGGAATGTTGTACTCCTACCCTATATTACTAAGCTACCAGATGATATTTATGAAAGCTGAGCCTACCATCGTGTTCATAATACATTGTTGCATATCTTGATCATAAAAAAAATTACAGTAAGACTACACTAATATTAAGATAATTGAAGGAAAGTAAAATAGTGTATAAACATTTTTTCTTGCTTATTTTGCTTCAACTCGCTGTAACTGCATCAGTTTTGGTCGCATTAAATTTTCAAGCACTGTTTCAAAATCCCCATACTTTTTCGCTTCCTTTGGTATGTAGCACGTACGAATAAGAAGAAGAGTAGGTGGTCAAAATGGCTAAGAAAGTAAAACTGTTTCAAACTGGTGCCGTGACGGGTGGAGCCTCTGATAGCTCTCCTGAGAACTCATCTCTCCTGTATAGGGAGCAATGCTCACCCGTCACTGTGCCAGTTTGCAGTATTAGTTTAACTTTCTTAGCCATTTTGACCACCTACTCTTTTCCTTATTGGTACGTGCTACATACCAAAGGAAGCAGAAAAGTATAAGAATTTTGAAATAGTGCTTGAAAATTGAATGCGACCAAAACTGATGGAGTTACAGCGAGTTAAGCAAAATAAGCAAGAAAAAATGTTTATACACTATTTTATTTTCCTTCAATTATCTTAATATTAGTGTTGTCTTACTGTAATTTTTTTATGCTCATGATATGCAGCAATGTATTATGAACACGATGGTAGGTTCAGTTTAACCTAAATATTATCTGGTAGCTTGATAATATCGGGTAGGAGTACGACATTTCGATGCATTGAAACCTGAAAATCCGCCTACTCTTGTGATACTCAGTCATGACTTTATTTTTTATCCTATTGAGTTACGAATAGCGTGTTATTGTTGACCAATCACTGCCTGATTCACTGATGCAAACAAAATAGGCCTATCTTGTGTAAGAGGTGAGTTAAGCAAAGAAATATGAATATTTTTCTGAGGCAATGCAAGGGTTTTGGGTTGCGGCGAGGCAAGTACCACCACCATCACCACCCAGCCCGAGTCTATCAGCCAATCAGCGACGTCCTTACAAACTCGGGTAGGCAGCGAGCAGCTCCCAAGAATCCAGCTTAAGTGAATAGACTATACCTGCCTCTTACTACACCTGACGGCTTGGTTAGTAGTACAGGTACAAGTTTTATAATCGCTTATTATACCAAATCTTATATTTTATTATGAACTGAACTTTCCTTAAACCCCAAAATATTCTTTATATAAATACTTGATACCAAACATAGAAATTAGTTGGTAATATTTTGGCTTCAGAAAAACAGGTGTGACTGGGCAAGGTAAGGCGCCCCTGCCATCACCCCTGCCATCCCCTACCATCACCCCTGCCCTCTCCTGCCATCACTGAGGCCTCTTGTCTTATAACCGGTCTGTAATACTCCCTCCGATATCTTTCTTTACCATTTTTTCCCTTGTGTGGTTGGATAAACGTCTAGCAGTGATGGAAGCTATATTGGCTTGTCACGGAAAAAGAGATGTATAGATAGAGAAATATAGATACATAGAAATAATATAGAGATACATAGATAGATAAAAGGGTGATGGCCGCCTCTCTTTTTCCCGCCCACATAGTTATTGCTTTGTTGTTTTATTGCTACAGGTGAAGGTAAGGAGAAAACGTAA
>JACEEZ010023639.1:182500-185000 GCA_016584305.1 Chionoecetes opilio | reverse complement strand
TACAATGTTTCTATCCTTTGTATTCCCATGCCATCTTGTCTCCTGAATCCTGAATCACGACAGCAAGGCAAGGCACACACCTGTACGGAACCTGTCAGCTCATTCCAGTAGCAAGTTATCGAACTATTGCCTTATTCCTATTACCCTATATCCCTATACCCTATTATCCCTATATCCCTATACCTTATTCCCTTCTTTACTTACTTTTTTACTTCTACTTTATTTACTTATTCTGATTCATTACCTTATGTACCTTATTATCTTTGTATCGCCTATTACCTTATCCTTTCCTTCGGGTACCATGGCCTGTGCACTGCCTAAACTCTATTACCTTATTCCCTTATATTATATTTACGTATTTACTTTTATTATATTTACTTATTTATTACCTTATTTACCTTATTACCTTATATATTGCCTATTACCTTATCCCTTCCTTCTTGTACCATGACCTGTATATATTCTTTCCCCTTAAACGCAGTTTCTTCTTCTTCTTCCGTGTCATCAAAGTGGAAAGGAAAAAAAACACCAAAAGCAACGCGGATGGAGACGAAAATAGCACCAAGGGAGGCAAGGAAGGTGGTGTCGCAAATGTCACCGCCCCCCTACCCAGCGCCCCCCTCCCCCCCAGCGCCCCCCAGACCCCCCCTCTTCCCCGTCCCCCAGCCTCACGCGGAACTCACAAACCAGGGAACAACATTATCATCCCTTGACATAGAAAAAACCCATGGTATTACAATGTTTAATAGTAGATCCTACTCTAGTTAAAACTTCACTAAATAAAAAAATAAAAAGTCAGAATCATCTTTACTTATGTAGGCGTCCAGATGTTGCATACAGAGTTTATTGTTTCCTAATTACTAATGGCTCATAATTACGTAAATATAGGTGTTAAAACGTTAATAAATAAACAGGTTATTGACATTACTGTCCCATGATTCCAAACATCTGTCTAAAATAAATCTAAATACTGTTTCAAACATGCCTGTAAACGTGTTAAAAACAGTGTTCACCACAGATGTTTGAGCACACGTTTGGACTACTTACCCATAGTACTTACGTACCTGAGTTCGAGCCCAACCGTTGCACAAGATTAGTACTTTGAGCCGGTATATTAATATATTTAGAGTGAAAATAGTTTGAAGAATGATTATATATAATCATTCTTCAAACTATTTTTCACGTAAATACGTAAATACACATAATTATGTGTATTTACGTATAATTTTAAGCTCTATGGAATTAACGTTGTTCACACCTGTAGGTAGTTATGTCTATGATATAACAATCATAAACAATTAACTTTTACTTAACATTTTTTTTTTTTTTTTTTTTTTTTTTTTTTTTTTTTTTTTTTAACACATTTGTGCCTATAGCGCCTGTAGGCAGTGGTGACCCAGGGCTCGGATGGTAGGCTCTGGAGGTTCACTTGAGGGCTGTGATGATGGTTGGTCCTCGCCCGTGGTGGCGCAGGCAGGATTCTTATAGTGACGCCTGTGATTAGAGGCTCATGCCGCCCCCCTGTGTCCTCCGATGCACTCGTAATCGAAGGTAGAGTTGATGGGCAGGGCATGTGGGTGTTCTTAGGCCACTCGATGGTGCAGAAAGGTTTTGGGTTTCTTCGGGGATCGAACTCGGGTCACCGAAAACGCCAGTCGGAGACGCTAACCACTCCGCTACCGCCTCCCGCCTATCTGAACACCTATACAGATTTACTAGAGATTTTATGATATCAACATTTTTGGATATCAACCATCGGAATTCGATACTTTCTGAAGCGTGGGAGTGATAGAGATAGATAAGAGATAGTGATAGTGTAAGATAAGAGATAGTGTAAGATAAGATATAGTGATAGTGTAAGATAAGAGATAGTGTAAGATAAGATATAGTGATAGTGTAAGATAAGAGATAGTGATCGTGTAAGATAAGAGATAGTGTAAGATAAGAGATAGTGTAAGATAAGAGATAGTGATAGTGTAAGATAAGAGATAGTGATAGTGTAAGATAAGAGATAGTGATAGTGATAAATAAGAGATAGTGATAAATAAGAGATAGTGATAGTGTAAGAACTTCAAAACACCTTTGTTTTTTGTGATATAAAAAAAAACTAGTGTTAACCCCTTCACGCCCAGATCTTTCCTTTGCTATATAAAATTGTCTGTTGTTAACCATAAAATTATGAATGAATAGTTAATTAAAAACTAACTGAATATACGAAAATAGTTAGTGGAACAAGGATATTGAACAGGTCATAGCCATAAAATATTGCTTATATTCACTAAAAATCGTCTATTAGTGGTCAAATTACAATGGAAATTTCGTTTCGTTTTAAAACACCTTTGTTTTTTGTGATGTCAATAAAACCAGTGTTAAGGCGGTGGAGGTGATAATAAAACCAGTGTTAAGGCGGTGGAGGTGATAATAAAACCAGTGTTAAGGCGGTGGAGGTGATAATAAAACCAGTGTTAGGCGGTGGAGTGATAATAAAACCAGTGTTAAG
>JACEEZ010023639.1:167500-177500 GCA_016584305.1 Chionoecetes opilio | reverse complement strand
CTACATAGGGATTTGCCCAGGTCTGATTAGTGCTTTACCAGCTACGTGGTTTATGTTTCTCTTGAGTGTGTTTAAAGTTGTGTTCACTGGTATGTGCTACCCAATGTTGTGGTGTTTTAATAAACTATTTGTCCTCTTTAAATCTGGTGAAAGGCTGAACTGTGGTAATTACAGAGGCATTAGTGTTATGAATACTTTGGCCAAGATGTATGATTTATTATTGTTGAACCGTCTCACCTTATGGATGAACATTGATAAATGCCAGGCGGGTGGTCAACGCGGGCGTGGTTGTATCGAGCAAATAATGAGTTTGAGGTTTTATGTGACTATGCACTATATAGAAAGGTCAAACTGTATGTACTTTTCGTCGACTTTAGTAAGGCATATGATAAAGTTCCACGTAATAAGTTAATTCAAGTTTTGAAATCATTGGGTTGCGGTAGAATAATGCTCAGAGCCATTAACGCGATGTATGAATGTACGAAGTGTAATGCCCGGTATTCGGAAGAGATAGGATGGGAATTCCTATCATACAATTCCCGGATTAGGTCTGTAAGAAGGATAAAAAGATTTCAATCTCCATACACTGTTCAGGGGCCAGTTGCCACCTAGACCCCGCATCTGGGGGGAACAGATTATCTTTATTATACTAAGGTAAATCAAACTTTTGTTCGCCTAATATTTATCCTTCTATCTTCCTTCTTTCTATCTCTCACTTCTATCTTCCTCCCTTCCCTCACTCCCTCCCCCCCAGACACTTCGGGTACGAGTCAAAATGCGTGGGACTTTTAATTCGCGATCATCGGTAACTGGTAGATTCAAAAACTATCCTCCTTTCCTCATCCTCCTATCAGATCAAGGAACACTCTTAGATTCTTAATGTCCTTCAAAATAGTCACCATAGTGAAAGATCACGTTCATAAAAGGGTGGGTTAGTCGTGTTATTCGCTAAATTGAGAGTCGACCAAATTTCTATCCCGTTTTCCCTACCTCGTTCGCTCTGAAACACATGTTCGAAGGCTACCCACAAAGGGAGAATATCTTTCCCTGGATATTAGAGTAAACATATTAAATTCTTCTATATCAAAGTAAAAGAACTGTATTATAGGCAGCCATTTCATATGTATACTTGTTTCATTAGTTAATTAGAGTCATTCGAGGTCTGATAATCCCTTCAGGAGAGGCCGTTTCATAGGATCCGAACATTCCCCTTTTTCCCGCCACTCATCCCAACCTCGCCTTAGTTACCAGGAGAGAGCCAGTCGTCTCTCCACTCCTTTCAAGGTAAGACATGCGGTACCTCGCTCCTATTCCCCCCCCCCCCCTTCCTTGGTATAATATATCTATCTATATATCCATATATAGGTAGAGTTGGTTAGTTTTCATTAAACGCATAGGAGGCCTGGCCTGTCCTTATAAGTGTTATTAAAAGAGTCTCTCCCTCACTCCTTTCAAGGTCCAGACGGATGTCTCAGTCTGGAGAAAAACCACGTCACGTGGTTTAAGTGAAGGCAAACAACATTATTACTCTTACATTCCCCCCCTCATATTCTCCATGTATGCCTACAAGTGTTCAGCGGTATGTTGTATACGTAGATGATAATTCTAAGAATAGGATTCAGTGAGGGAGGTTATGCTCTCAAGAGCTTTCCTGTGTCGGAATGGAGAGCTTTCCTGTGTCGGAATGGAGAGCTTTCCTGTGTCGGAATGGAGAGCTTTCCTGTGTCGGAAGGGAGAGCTTTCCTGTGTCGGAATGGAGAGCTTTCCTGTGTCGGATTAGAGAGCTTTCCTGTGTTGGATTAGAGAGCTTGCCCGTGTCAGATTAGAGTTTATATATGTGTCTAAGATCTCAAACAAGAGAAATAATATTTCATGATGAATAAATAGGATGATGTTGAAAATATAGTTTCTTGTGTTTATTGCAAAAACCCCAGGTGATTATTCCGCGTGTTATGGAAATACTTCCCCACGTTCTCCAAAAAGAGCTTTCAGCCTCACTCGGTGAAATACTAAGTATCAACCCCGACTACCAAAATAAATTTTATATATATTAAAAACGTGCTCAGGAAGTAAAACCATAGAACTACTTGCCTGAGCTGGTGGCAGCATTTCCCCTTACTCCTCAACTCCTACCCCTTCCCCTTCCCCTTAACCTTAACTCCTACCCCTTCCCCTTAAGTTCATTCCCATTTCAGTACTCTCCGCAGCGAGAAGTGTTCGTACTATAATTAAATAGTGAAGTCATAAGACAAATTTCAACTCTCAATTCAGTTGTAATCAATGTATAATTCTAATCAGTTAATATCATTCAATATAAAGGTGTCAGCAACAACCTACAAAAACCCTGGCATCACAGAAGAATGTGATACACTCAGCCGCAGTGACAGCTACTGCGGGCGTGAGGCAGGGAGCACCGACGAGTTGTCTTCTTTTTGTTATATACATAGATCAGATGGTGAAGATGCTGCAGCGTGAAATTGGTACAGATGGCTTCTTAGGCTCACTGCACTCTCTTTAGCTGATGGATGATGCTGTGCTTATCGCTAGTTCACGAGAGATGTGTCTCAAAAAGTTAGAGGTAGTCATGAAATATTGTGATGAGTACGGTATGGCCATAAATGAAAAAAAGACTAAATTTTTTGTGGTGGGTGGTAGTGCGGCAGACAACCTCCAGCTGTCAACTCGTGGTACTAGTATTTCATAGTCTCATAAGTACTCATATCTAGGCGCCTGGTTCAGTGACGATGCTAAAGTAAACACAGTTATGAAACTTCACGAGTCATCGAGTGAGATGACACTGAATAAGTTCACAGTGTTTTGTGCCACGAATACAGAAATGCCGTTCGTGTACAAGCGACAGTTGTTCGACGCAGCCATGAACGGTGCACTGCTCTACAGCACCGAAATATGGTTCACTAACAACCCAAAGAGCCTAAAAGTTCAATACAAGAAGTCAGTGCGAAGTTTATTGTGTGTGAGACATAACACGAGTATCGACCTGTGTCTTACAGAATCAGGAATACATCCAGTGGAGGACATACTTACAAAGAGAAGGTTCAATTTTTTGAAAACGAAACTTCACGCTAGTAATTCAGATGAACCCTTTTTCAGGATATATGAATTGTGTCACCAGGCCAACACACCAGGCTACAGATTTCTCTCGCACACATTGCAACATAACCAGAGTGTTGATCCTTTAGACAAGGTAAAAACATATGTCAGAGAAAAACAAGATTCAACCAAATTCACTGTTTACAGATCTGTTCTTAACCCCACACTTTCACTACATCAGGTTTACACCACTAAGGAGTTTGTTCCTGACTATTCCTGTCAATCATTTACAAGACTACGTGTTATGTCCCACACTCTGAAGATAGAAACAGGTAGATGGAGCAGGACACCACCAGAGATGCGCCTGTGTACATGTAATAGTAATGCTGTACAAACAGAAGAACATGTGTTGTTAAGATGTCCTGTATCACTTAACGTAAGACAAAAATACACTATGCTGAAATTCACAAGTATGAACAATCTGATGGATTGCAATGACAATGCAAAAGAATTGTGTAGTTTTATTTACGATATTTTGAAATTATATTCTTGAGTCGTCTGCTTGCAATAACGTAACTCAAATTTCTGAAGCTTAAAGTAAAAATATTATTTGAACAAAATAATGTAAACTGTTTATTTCCTATGCTATTGTAATGTTTTTGTCAATAAACAAACTAAACTAAACTATGTCCTCCGCCCCCCCCCCCTCTAATCTATAATCTAACCTATTATCTTAGTATCTAACCTCTAATCTTAATATCTCCCCCCCTCCCCCCCCTCAGCTTTGTGGAGCATGAAACGTCAGGCAGCGTTGGGGAGGCGGCGGGGCAGAAAGGTAGACGTGGTACAGACTGTTACAGAAAGGTTAGCGTCATTCTGCAACAGGTCGTCGCCGCCACACTGACAAATCATGTTAGGAACGTCCGCTCTGACACTATTTTAATGACAAAAAAGTTTATTTAGGAACAAAACAAGATGCCTTCAATTATTTCAACCAAAAGTGTTCCTGGACCAGACACATGACCCTGTTGCAAATTCAATGACCGCTGATTTTTGCTACCTAAAAGAGTATATTAACGCCAACATGAGGGTATCCAGTAATTATTATCATTCATTGACTTTGCTAATCATAACATCTTAAAGTTAATATTAATTTCAGTTTTTTTACACTACTAACTACTATATGAATAAATCTTTTAATAGACCATTTATTAGCAAACACAATAAAGGTAATGTATAGTACTCTTGCATGATACGTCAAAAAAATATTACGGAACACTTTCTTTATGGCTTAGATGTAGGAAAAAAGTGTTACAGGCGACAAAAATGTGTGATTGCAAAGCCTGGCGCGTCGCGTGAGACTGAAGCCCTGTAACCACCACCACCACCACCACCACCACCACCACCACCACCACCACCACCACCACCATCACCACCATCACCACCACCATCACCACCACCACCACCGCTACCACCACCACCGCTACCACCACCACCGTCACCACCACCACCACCACCACCGCCACCACCACCACCACCACCACCACCGCTAGCGCCACCACCACCACCACCACCACTGCCACCACCACCACATACACCACCACCACCATCACCACCACCACCACCATCACCACCACCACCACCGCTATCTATCTACATTTGCCACAAGGAAAGTATGCATTCGTGCTGCTACGTGAGTGTGTGTGTGTGTGTATGTGACTGTGTGTGTGTGACTGTGTGTGTGGTGTGGTGTGTGTGTGTGTGTGTGTGTGTGTGTGTGTGTGTGTGTGTGGGGTGTGACTGTGTGTGGGTGTGACTGTGTGTGTCTGTGTGTGTGTGTGTGGTGTGTGTGTGTGCGCGCGTGACTGTGTGTGTGTGTGTGTGACTGTGTGTGTGTGTGTGGCTGCTTGCACGTCAGGACATTGAACAATAGTTCGTAAAATTGAAGACAGGGCCGCGTTTGCACTGAGGTAAAAGATAGCGAGATACGGAAGCTTGGTAAGAACAGCACAGACTCAATGTGCTATTTCAAGCTTCACAAGGAAAAAGACTGCAGCATATCTTACTTCTATCATGTTACGCAGAAGCCAGCCAGTGTTTCAACAAAATTATATAATCACAAATTTACTTTAAAAATTTCATGAAGCGGAGAATATACACAAATTTTGATTACATTTTCACAAAGTTCTCTTTTTTTATGTTTGAGATTCAGGAAGTGCGGGTTTACGATGTGTTTGAAGTGTTGCGTGAAGAGAAAAAAGGTTTGCTCATTGTGAAGCATGTGAATTGTTCTTTAGAGTAATGTTAATGATAGGCTACAGATAGGATAGGACGGGGGGGAGGTCAGGGAGGACACGAGGCAGCCAGAAAAAAGCTCTCACAACCTTTGCTTTGTGTTGACTTTACTTTACTTACTTTACTTTACTAGAACATTATCTTTTGTGATGTAAAAAAAAACTCACTGATGTAAAAAAAACTATAAAAAAATCACTAATGTTAAAAAAATATATAAAAAATAAAAAAACTCAGATAAAAAAAAATTAAAAAAATTAAAAAAAAACTCCTCACTTCCCCCATTTGCAGCGTCATATTATCTCCCTCAAAGTATCTTAAAACAGCCGTGACAACAAAAATATGATTAAATGAATAGCTGATACGGAATACACAACTAGATTTAATGATATTTATATATAATTTTCTTGGAAGTATCTTACAACAGAAGTGGGAAAAATAATTAATGATTGAATAAATTGAATCGAGTAAAAAAACGAATTATTAAATATATAAATAAATGCGAGAATAAAAACAAGAGCCTAAAAAACACCAATTATTACAAAACAATTAACAGGAGTGGCAAAAAATAAAATCAATAAAATCAATAGAATAGAATAAACAAACAAATGAATTAAATATATAAATTAATGCAAAACGATAAAAACAAGAGCTTAAAAACACTGATATGACAAAACAATTGACACATCAAAGAAAAGATGAAAATATCACACAAGGTCTTCTAACACTCAAAAAATCAAACCCTGACAGAGGAAGTAAAAAAAAAAGGAAGCAAGACAGTAGTAAGAAGTTTACATCACAGAGACATGGACACATTTGCATCATTTTCCTACTGTATAATAATTTTGATGTGACAGTGTGTAGTACGCAATCAATTCTTCCGGTGGTGAGGCCTAACCGAATGCCGACACGGGACTAACCAGAAAGACGGTATTTCCAAGGTTTTTTATGGTAGCCTATAGGAACAGAGAAAAGGACAGACATACAGGGAGAAGGGAGAGGAAAGGGGGAATATCGAGGAGGGGGGAGAGGGGATAGACAGGGAGAGGGAGAGGGGAGAGAATAGGGGGTATATCGAAGGGGGGCAGAGTGATATGGGAGAGGAAAGGGGCAATATCGAAGGGGGGGAGGGAGAGGGACAGACAGAGAGAGGGATAAAGGAGAGGAAAGGAGGAGTATTCGAAAGGGGAGGAGGGAGGATATAATGGAGGGGGAGCGGAGAGGAAAGGGGAAATATCGAAGGGGGGATGCGAGGGATAGACAGAGAGAGGGAGGAGAAGGAAGAGGAGGGGAAAAGGGGAATATCGAAGGGGGAGAGGGACAGACATGGAGAGGGAGAAGGGAGAGGAAAAGGGAATATCGAAGTGGGGGGGAGAGAGGGACAGACAGAGGGAGAGGGGAGAGGAAAGGGGAATATCGAAAGGGGCGGGGTCAGGGGTGATATAACGGAGAGGGGGAGGGGAGAGGGAGGGAGAATATAATGGAGGGGGGAGAGGGAGAGGGGGGGGGCGGTACGCGAGTATATAAACAGGCCGTCGACACAGCTCAGCTCACAGTCCCCTCGCTACCCATCCCACCCAGCAACCTGAGCTACCGAGCGTGTGTGTGTGTGCGTGCGTTTCCCTTTCTCAACAAACGTGCACCCGCCCCTCTCTGTACCTCCTTCCACTTAGCTATATAACAGACGTGCGCGCTCATACACACACACTTTAGCCCTACACACACTCGCGTGCGGGACACCTCGTCAGGAGTACCTACGTCTTCGTCAGCCAGCTCTTCCCTTGGTAAGTAAATATATATCAAGTATAGACGTCCAGCCTCTGGCCCCTTTGCTTTTGGCTCAGTTCTTGCGGCTGGAACGGCAGCGAGCCACGTTCCAGCCAATTAACTCATTACGTGAATTACTCATTAAGGGCTTGTTTTACGCAAAAAAGTTTGTTTCACAGACCCCCATCGATTTTGACAGCCCTACTTCGATGTCGAATTTCAGCTCAATCCGACAATAATTAGGAGTAGTTTACGCTAATTACTCATTAAGGGCTTGTTTTACGCAAAACATTTCTTCCGACGACCCCCATTGATTTTGACAGCACTACTTGCATGTCAAATTTTAGCTCAATCCGACAATATTTAGGAGTAGTTATACACTTTTTGGCGGAAATTTGGTTCCACGGGTCTTATGGTAAGCGGCAGCGAGCGAAGCGAGCTGCCACTTACCATCAAGTATAGACGTCCAGCCTCTGGCCCCTTTGCTTTTGGCTCAGTTCTTGCGGCTGGAACGTGACAGCGAGCCACGTTCCAGCCAATTAACTCATTACGTGAATTACTCATTAAGGGCTTGTTCTATGCAAAAAGTTTGTTGTACAGACCCCCGTTGATTTTGACAGCACTACTGGCTTGTCGAATTTCAGCTCAATTCGACAATAATTAGGAGTAGTTTACGCTAATTACTCATTAAGGGCTTGTTTTACGCAAAAAAAAAATTCCGACGACCCCCATTGATTTTGACAGCACTACTTGCATGTCAAATTTCAGCTCAATCCGACAATATTTAGGAGTAGTTATACAATTTTTGGCGGAAACTTGGTTCCACGGGTCTTATGGTAAGCGACAGCGAGCGAAGCTCGCTGTCAATAACTGGGTAGGGAGGTGATTTAGGGATATCTGTGTACATTTAGGGAAGTGTAACCACGTGTAAGTGCAAGAAATAAGGGTAATTTTAATGCTAGTGAGAATTTAGGGGTAACCACATGGAAGGGGTATGGGAAGAGGGGAATTTTTGGCCTGGTGAAAATTTAGGTAAGTGTTGAAGGTAGGTTTATGTAAGGGGAAGAAAACTTAATGGAGTGATGGGGAGGAAGAGGAGGCTGATGATGAGTGTGCAAAAGAAAAGAGCATAAAAGGGCAGTAAGATGTATAGTGTGGATTGTAAAAAGGATAGTAGGAAAGGAGAAGAGTAGGATTAAGAAAGGGAAGAGAGTGGCACGTAAATACCGAACTAAATTGCCCCCCCCCCCCTTTCTTTATTCTCTTACTGTCTTCTTTATAGGGACTGGCAACTAAGCGGGCATTTTGTTACCTCTTTTTTTTAGCCCTTGGCCAGTCCTTTGTGATGTAAAAAATAAAAAATAAACGTAAGAATGAAAAAGGGTGATAAATAATGTGCAAAGAATAGAAGCTTAACCCCTTGAGACCTAGAACGTAATTTCCATTGTAATTTGACTACCATAAGACGAATTTTTAGTGACTATAAGCAATATTTTAATAGATATGACCTGTTTAGTATCCTTGTCCACTAGTTAATTTGGTATATTCAGTCACTTGTCGTAATTTTATGGCTAACAACAGACGATTTTATATAGCAAAGGAAAGATCTGGTCGTGAAGGGATTAAGAGGATGAAAAAGAAGGGAGAGGAGGAGGAAAAATAATGTGCAAAGAATAGCAGCTTAAAAATAGAGTAAGAAGACAATGGTAATGGGTTTTAAGAGTACAAGGTTATGAGTGTCGAAAGAGTGGGAAGAGGAAGAAGAAGGAAGCGTTACAGGTACTTGCATAGGTGGGGTTGAAATCTGACCTCTGTGTAATGAATGGTTTTTTTTTTTTTTTTTTTTTTTTAGGGGCCGATACTACATCCAGGTAGATACGCTTTCAGGTGGAAAAAGTATTACCCAAGGTGCCTACATGAATTTAATTAACTTTTATTACCTGGGTGTGTGAGTGAATGATCGATGAGGTACTTGTCGTTGGGTGACTATTCTATAAAATGTAGTAGTAGTAGTAGTAGTAGTAGTAGTAGTAGTAGTAGTAGTAGTAGTAGTAGTAGTAGTAGCAGTAGCAGTAGCAGTAGCAGCGGGTGGTGATGGTGGTGGTGGTGGTGGTGGTAGTGGTAGTGGTAGTGGTATAGTGGTAGTAGTAGTAGTAGTAGTAGTAGTAGTAGTAGTAGTAGTAGTAGTAGTAGCAGCAATGGTAGTAGTAGTAGCAGTAGTAGTAGTAGTAGTAGTAGCAGTAGCAGTAGCAGTAGCAGTAGCATAGAGCGTGGTGGGGTGCGTGGTGGTAGTGGTAGTGGTAGTGGTAGGTCAGTGTAGTGGTGTAGTAGTAGTAGTAGTAGTAGTAGTAGTAGTAGTAGTAGTAGTAGTAGTAGTAGCAGCAGCAATGGTAGTAGTAGTAGTAGTAAGAGTTTGCAAGCCTAGTATTAAAAGGCTAATGACGTCGTGGCAGAACTACTTATCAATATTTAATTTTATCATAAAACTACATTGTCATGTACACCCAATTTTTATATCTCAAAGAACCATTATTTCAAAATCAATGCGAAACAAATAAATATAAATAGCAACAAATAAATAGAAAAAAGTCTGCAATTATAAACACATAGAAGCAACCTAATAGCGCCTAGAACTTGTCCTAGTAGTTGTAGTAGTAGACATAATAACAAGAGTCCTATAATACCAGGTTATCGAATTACTAGTTTTTTTTGGTCCTCAGATTGCATAAATGATAAACTGGTTCTTTGCATGACCAATCACTTCGGTTTCAATTTTGGTTGCAAACATTTAGGGCAGCGATGTAGAGCTAGTGGACGAAGCCAAAATACAGCACCGAGTTTATTTTTATTTTTATTATTTAAACAGTTATTAATCATTATGATGGCTAAA
>JACEEZ010023639.1:152500-160000 GCA_016584305.1 Chionoecetes opilio | reverse complement strand
CTCCTCTCTCTCATCTCTCTCATCTCCTCCTCTCTCTCTCTCATCTCCTCTCTCTCTCTCTCTCTCTCATCTCTCTCTCTCTCTCCTCTCTTTTCTCTCCTCACTCTTCTTTCCTATCGTTCTCTTCTCTCTCTACTTTTACTTCTCTCTCTTTTCTCTCCTCTCTTTCTCTCTTTCTCTTCTTCTCCTCAGATCGTCTACTTTACGTCCCGTGCTATTCTTCCTTTACGTTAATAATATCAATGATCGCCAGTAATTCCCACCCCCCCCCTCTCTGGAAACAGCAACACCAAGTTATCACCTACAATCAAACCCAATTAACAACCTCAATTCATTCTATGATGTTTAATTATCTGGCAAAAAAAAAATAGTGCCATAATTTCCAACAACATATAAGCAAATCAACCAGGGCTATACGTGATTAAAATTGCTGATAAATCAAGAGAATCCATTGACAGCATCTTCGAACATAAAAAAAAAAAAAAATTGTCGTCCGAACACAATTAGTCCTAATCTCAAATACTTTCTTTCTTTCAACATTTAAAAACCAACTAGATAAATACCCATTAAAACAGTCCTTAAGCACACTTTATTTTTCCCGGCGGCAATTTCCCGGGTACTGTACAAACCAGCTGTCGTGGTATTTACAGGAACTACCACGTGTAGGTCTCACGACCTCTTGTAGCTTCCTTATTTTCTTATGTTTTTATGTTCTTATTACTATAATAGTTCCCTTTGCTCATCATGTCATCTTTGTCATCATATTTCTCTTTTACTTTTCTTTTTATCTTTGCAGCTGTCGTGGTATTACTTTATGGAATAGATTAGCTTTTTTTCTCTCTTTGTTCATCTTTTACTTTTCCAGTAGAATTTATATGACATCCCTCAACTGTCCTCGCCTCTATACTTGTAAGAAAAACTAAGGAAGGAAGATAATAGCCTACAGGCGCTATAGGCTAAAAAAAAACCACTTGTTGATAGCGTGGGTATAATTCCTGGCCTCGTTTGGACCATGTCTCGTGTTTTTCTTCTTCTATGTATTACGAGATATAAAAAAAGTCATAAGTTGTGTCCGTCTAAGCTTTCTAATAAGAGGCAACAACGTCATTCTGGTTCCCTTGTGTTATATTTTTTGTCATTTTTTTTCCCACCGTCCTCCTCCTCCTTCCCTGTCTCCCAAGCCTAGTCTTCCTTGTAAGCTTCTATTTTTCCTAGTTATTTCTATTCTTCCTATACATTCTTCTTTTTTTTCTACGACTTGCCTAGAATTTTTTTTTTTTTTTACATCTTTAACTTTTTTTTTACATCACAAAGGACTGGCCAAGGGCAAATAAAGAAAAAAAGAAACAAAAATTTGAACTGAATATGCATTGTATTTTTTGTGTCGTCATTGTCCTCCTATTAAAAAAAAACTAGGTTGAACACAGCACAGATGAACCAAAAGGATTTCAAGACTGCGCAACAAACCCCATAAATTAAGTCATTTATCCCTAACGAAATGCAAACTGAGAGGCGACCCGATCATTAAAACCTTCAATAGGTTTCACAAATTCACAATTCACAAACACAAACCATTATTACGACTATATCACATTTGACTATTCTAACCACCTTTTACTATGCTATCCCTTCCCTTATAATAGTACGAGTAAGTAGTAAGAGTAAGTAAGAGTAAATAATAAGTACAGTCAATAAGATTAATAATAATAGTATGTACAGTCAAACCAGTTAGTCAATGATCACAAATGCAGTACCTAATGTTTGCCATATCCATTGTAATCCTTTGTGAAAACTAGTAGTAATGTGGTAATCCTCGAGTCATCATCTTCTCGTTCCATATCCTTGACCTCTTCGCTTCACCCCGCCACGCCCACTCTCCACCACGCCCCTGTGTACCCACCCCTCCACCCATGCCCCCTGCTCCCTCCCTCCCATCTGCCACGCCCATGCCCCCCCCCCCCCCGGTCCCCCAAGATGGCCGCCTTCCTGTGGGTGTTGGGCATTCAGGTCTTCAAGTTTTACTACAATGAAAATCAATTTACTGGAGATGAAAGATTTCAAACGAAGACCTGAAAACTGTCCCCTCCTCCTCCTCCTCCTCCTCCTCCTCCTCCTCCTCCTCCTCCTCCTCCTCCTCCTCCTCCTCCTCCTTTAGCCTTGCCTCCTCGCCCGCCCACTGGCCATGAAGACAGCTCTCTATAATTGACGCTGCGTTAGGAAATCGTAATTGTGCTTAAATACATGTGTGTGTGTGTGTGTGTGTGTGTGTGTGTGTGTGTGTGTGTGTGTGTGTGTGTGTGTGTGTGTGTGTGTGTGTGTGTGTGTGGCGTGCGTGCGTGCGTGCGTGGATATACCATAACACAAACCTCCTTCACCTGCTACTTTTAACACATTTAGCACTTCCCTTTCTTCCTTCAAATCCTATTCATCACCCATACAAATCTTAGCCATACACCCATACAAATCTTATTCATCACCTTTCTTACAACAACAACAAAAAAAAACACCCCCACAATTATTTCAACATCCGCATCTGTAACACAAACATCCTCAAATCCACACAAAGACCCTACAAAAAATAAACATTAGATAAGAAAGACCATAAAGACCAAAGACCAAAGACCAAAGACCATACAAAAAAAAAAACATCACCCCCTTACCTAACCCCGAAACACCCACACAACACCCCATCCTAAACACCCGCACTAACTTCGTCACCTCTTTCAGACACACTCTTTGGGTGGACAAAAGGCGGGAGGGTGTTTGAAAAGGGCATCAGATTTCAGGGGTCGTGTGTGGGGGCCTTGATGAGGTGGCGGGAATGAGGAGGCGGTGGGGCTTTGCCATATCTTATAGGGTGGCGGGCATTCCAGCGTCCTGAGGAATGCCGAGCACGCGCCTGATTGTCTCGGTGGCAGGAGGAGGAGGAGGAGGAGGAGGAGGAGGTTGGAAGAAGAGGAGGAGGGGGAGGAGGAGGTGATGGTTGGAGGAGAAGGAGGTGGTGGTGGGAAAGGAGATGATGGTTAGAGGAGGAGGAGGTGGTGGTTGGAGGAGGAGGGGGAGGTAGTGGTTGGAGAAGAAGGAAGAGGAAAAGGTGGGGATGGTTGGAGGAGGAGAAAGAGGTGATGATGGTTGGAGGAGGAGGAGAAGGTAGTGATAGATGGAGGAGGAGGAAGGAAGATAGGAAGAGAGAGGAGGAGGAGGTGTTGATGGTTAGAGGAGGAGGAGAAAGTGGCTGTGGTGGGAAAGAGGTGATGGTTGGAGGATCATGAGGAAGGGAAGGAAGATAGGAAGAGAGAGGAGGAGGAGGAGGAGGAGGAGAGGAGGTGATGGTTGGAGAAGG
Source organism: Chionoecetes opilio (assembly GCA_016584305.1). Classification (NCBI taxonomy): domain Eukaryota; kingdom Metazoa; phylum Arthropoda; class Malacostraca; order Decapoda; family Majidae; genus Chionoecetes; species Chionoecetes opilio. The sequence goes on along the minus strand of JACEEZ010023639.1, from coordinate 156,657 downwards.
ATAATGAAAGGAAGGAAGAGAGGCAGAAAACGAGGAGAAAAATAGGATATGTAACAAGAGATAAATAAGTGATAGGAGAAAATAAGTTGTTAGTTAATAATTGATACGAATAAAAACAGTCTTGTATTTATTTTTTCACTCTATGGTATTATTTCTGTCTTTCTCTCTTCTTCTTTTCTCTCTCTCTCACGGTAATTACAACACGTCCTTTTCGACTCTTAATGTGTTCAGTATTTTATAGATAACTGCGGGGGCGGCGGGCGAGAACGGTGGTGGTGGTGGTCGGGGTGGTGGTGGTGGTGGTGGCGGGCGAGACAGGTGGTGGTGGTGGTGGTGGGGGGGGGGGAGCAGCAGGGTAGGGGATAGGAATCATTGAAGCGGAGAATGCAAACTATCCAGGAATGAAGGAAAGGATGGGAGAGAATGAAGGGAGAGAGTGTGAGAGATGAGGGTTGGGGAAGGGAAGGGAGGGGAGGGGAAGGGAAGGGAAGGGACTGAAGTAATATTGAGATAGAGGTAGATAAATTGAATGATAAAGAGAGAATAAAAGACTGAATAAGGATGATAGAGGGTAAATATATGTGGTTTTGCATGTGTGTGTGTGTGTGTGTGTGTGAGAGAGAGAGAGAGAGAGAGAGAGAGAGAGAGAGAGAGAGAGAGAGAGAGAGAGAGAGAGAGAGACAGAGAGAGATGAGAGAGAGGAGAATAGAGAGAGAGATAGAGTTAGCATAAGAGAGAGATGAGAGAGAGAGAGTAGAGGATGATAGACGAGCGATAGATGAGAGGAGAGACAGAGAGAGAGAAGAGAGAGAGACGAGAAGAGAGAGAGAGAGAGAGAGAGAGAGAGAGAGAGTTATCTTCATTCTACATAATTCACTACAGAGGAAATAATCTATAGGTATTTATTTAGCTTCCCCTTCTGCACCTTCATAAAAATGTATATCTCCTAACTATAAGGATTGATAACGACCGCTCACTCATTAGGGTTCATTTACCAGACAAACACACACACACACACACGCACACGCACACACACATACACATACACAAACAACACAACAACACACAACAACACACACACACCCACACACACATACACTACACACACACCACACAACACAACGAAACACACACACACCACACACACACACACTCCCCCTCTCCCACACACACACACACACACACACACCCGCACCTTACCCTTATTTCACCCTCGCACTAATTATACAAAGCACACATTTCCCTATTCCTTCCCTTTTCTTCCCTTGGCCAGTTCTTTGTGATGTAAAAAAATAGAAAAAAAAGCTTATTCAGTAGTATATACATTACCTTCCGCCCTCACTCACCTCTCCTTTCCTCTCCCATGCAGAAGAGAGAGAGAGAGAGAGAGAGAGAGAGAGAGAGAGAGAGAGAGAGAGAGAGAGAGAGAGAGAGAGAGAGAGAGAGAGAGAGAGAGAGAGAGAGAGTAGAGGGGGAGGGGGGTAAAGCGAGGATAGACCTATATACATTACCCCCATTCACCTCTCACTTCCTCTCCCTTCCAGACACCTCAGCAGGATGGATTCGACAGAGTTCCGTCAGCGAGGCAAGGAGATGGTGGACTACATCGCCAACTACCTGGACACCATCGAGGAGCGCCGCGTCACCCCCGCCATCGAGCCCGGCTACCTGCGGAGTCTGGTGCCCTCCGAGGCGCCCAAGAAGCCCGAGCAATGGGACGACATCATGAAGGACGTGGAGGACAAAATCATGCCCGGGGTGAGTGTACTACTTCGTCAGGAGGAATACCACGTATGACCACCACTTTCTGGGCAGGTTAAAGCATTTCCCTCCGTCAGGAAAGATTATAGCTATATATGTGCTGGGGGTGTGGGGGGTCTTCGAAACTTGTTACTTCCTTCTTCTTATCTTCTCTCTTCTCTTTTACTCTTTCTTGCTGGTAAGATATTCTGAAGGGGATTCCTGAAGGGGCAGTCTTGGTGAAGGGGCAGGTTAAGTAGTGTCCTGTTGATGGAGACTTGCATGTGGCCGTATGATGGAGCCATTTGATGCTTATACCGGGGTTATATCTGGGCCCGACAGATGCTTCACCTTGCCCTGGACCACAGTTACCTCTTGAAATCCCGTCAGTATGTCCTTCCAACAGACATAGGACTCAGGCTGGTAATTTATAATTCGGATAAAAATAATTTCCTTTTTCCTTGCCCCGCACGGATTCGAATCGATGCAACATCAGATTTGCACCCAACTCGGCGCGTTAACCATTTGTGTCAATAAGGACGTCCCACTTGACAAAGTGGTTCTATGTGCAATACATAATTATATACCACCCATGCCCTTCACTATTGTCTGTAGAGGTCAACAGTTTTTGTGAGGAGAGACTGTAACCTTCACATACAATGACTGCCTTCACTTTAGTCTGTAGAGGTTAATTGGCTTCGTCAGTAGAGATAGATCATAACTACCCACCATGCCCTTAACTATGGTCTATGGTCTGTAGAGATCAATTGCCTTCTTCAGGAGAAATTATAACTACCCACCATGACCTCAGTTTGTAGAAGATAATTGCCTTCGTCAGTAGAAATTGTAGCTTTCCACCATGCCTGCCTTCACTATACTCTGAAGAGGTTAATTGCCTTCTTCAGGAGACGTTGCAACTATGACAGCCATTTGTTTGATCTCTGGAAGTTGTCTCTATTGTTATCGCGAAGAAACTATATGCCGCTTCAATGATTGCTACGAGACGTAAAAATTCGTATTTGTTTGTGAATTTTAGAACAGCAAGATTTTTTCTTGAGTACCACATATTTAAAACTATATACAAACTTTTCTAATCAGTAATCCTTCCCCTCCTCCTTCACGGTTCATAACTACAACCTCCTTCCACAACTTGCTGCACACTCCTACTACTACCACCACCCACAATCCATCCTTCCCTCCCCTTCACAACTCTTCAAGCCTCTCCTCCCCTCCCCTACCCCTGTTGTAATTACAATCAATAGGACCCAAAACACGACAGCGCCTCCAGCCTTTCCATTATTAACACAACCACTGTAACCTACAACATATTAAAAATAGTAGCATGTATCGCCATTAAAGAAACTTTTTTTGTCTTCGCTCATAACACCAATTTAACGATAATGATCGAAAGACGGAAATGAAAAAAAAACTTTCGCTTTTCATCACTTTCATCCCCATACACACACACACACACGCACACACACTAATGAGGATGGTGATGATGATGATGATAAGGTAAAGGCTAAGGTATCATTTGATGATAAGGCATGCGCTATGCTGCGCGTGGCCTTCGGTGCTCATCTCCGTGGCATTAGCCCTTTCACCCTGTGGTGGGTGAGGACCCGTTACCCTGGGACACAGGGCTAATGTGACACCCGGGTTACCACAATTACCTTCCCCAGGTTTCCCCAGGTACCCATTTTTTAACCTGGTAAGGGAGGAAGAACAGCTATTGGCTGGTCGCCGACTTGCCCTGGCCCGGATTCGAACCAGGGCCCGCAGATTCGTAGCCAGGCACGCTAGCCACTACACCACGGAGGCGACGTATTATAATCCAGGTCTTAAAAATTAGGGAGGAAAATCAATACACACAAATTATGACAAACAATATTCTTTAGAAGGTTGAGCGACATTTTCAATTAGGAGAAGGACGCTGTTGAAGTCTGTGAGCAAAAGTAGACAAGGAAAGGAGGAGAAAGGAGGGGAACAAAATTAATCAATAGCAATGTGAGTGGACCTCCTTTCCCTGCACTCTTTAGGTACTTCTTTCCTCTCCTCCTTCCTTCCTATTTTCCTCCCTTTCCCCTCTCTCGTATTTGTGATCTTAATTGATTTTATAATGAGTCGTCAGCTTACTATTAATACACAGGGAGAAAAATAATTGTATAATATGAAAAACGTAGGATTTTTTTTTCTCCCTCAAATTCAAATTCAGTTTATGGCCATCGGAGAAGCTATGCGTTAACATGTACTATAGCCTAGAAAGCATCTATAGTACCTACCTATAGTACCTAGAAAGCGATGTCCAAGTACTACATATGTCTTTTAACTTGGCTGGGCCCGTTAATTGTAGCATTTTTACAGCCCCTTTAAAGCATAAATACATATACATTATTATATCATTAGCTTTAGCATTG
>JACEEZ010023639.1:145000-147500 GCA_016584305.1 Chionoecetes opilio | reverse complement strand
TCTCTCTCTCTCTCTCTCTCTCTCTCTCTCTCTCTCTCTCATAAACTTTGCCATTCCCTTCCCTTCATTCTTCTTTCTTACAATGCTCTCCCTTTCCCTCCCTCCTCTTCTCCCTAACTCTCTCCCTCTCCCTCTCTCTTTCCTAACCTTCTTTCGTTCGTCACACAATGCAAAGCTATTTATAGATCCTTGTTAAGTGAGAGAGGAAAGCGGGGGAGGGAAGGGAGAGCAGACAGAGGAATGAAGGGACGGAAGGAGGGGGGGAGAGAGGGAAGGAAGAAGGAAGGAAAGGAAGGAAGGTTAGGGGAATCACCATACGATAAATTCTCCTGCTGGTCAATTCTGAAAAAGGAGATCTAAACTTTTCCTAGTATGGAGGAAAATGAAGATGAAAACAGAGGAGGGAAAGACCATAGGAAAGAAGAAAAAATAGAATGATAGAGGTAATATAGAAGGAAGACAGAATATAGATAGGGAAAGGGAATATAGATAGAATGATAAGAGGGAATATAGAAGTATGATAAATAGGAGAATATTGGAAAAAAGGAAGGGTGGTGGGTGAATATATGGAAATCACGTGAGCATAGGAAAGAAAGAAGGAAGGAAGGAAGGAAGGAAGGAAGGAAGGGAGAGGAGTAGGGAAGAGGAATGGAAGATAGGAAGTACATTAAAGGGAGTGATCTTCCTGACACCTCTCTCTGTCCTCTCCACACTCTCCATCTTATCCTCCCTTCCTCCACACGTCTTCTACACACCTCCCTATTTCCCTTCCTTCCCACGTCCTCTACACGCCTCCCACCTTCCCTCTCTTCCTTCCCTTCCTCTCTATGTCTTCTCCACGCCTCTTCCTCCCTTCCTCTGTCCTATCCACGCCTCCCTCCCTCCCTTCCTCTTAGTGATTGCTATTAGGAGAAAGGGAGAATGGATGTCTGTCAGGCAAAACACACACACACACACCTGGACCTACAGCCTGAACGGCTCGGTGCGTTAGAGCCCCTGACACCATGCTGTGGTCCGGCGTTCGATCTACGCCCCCGCTCATTCCCTGGGATCTTTCCACTGAGAAATTTGGGCGATTACTGTCCCCCTTGAGTAATGGGATAGGGGTGTGTGGTGTGTGAGGTCCCAGCATTACCCAAAGATCAGTAATAATGAGCTCCAAGCTCGCTCCGGGAGGGTGAAACTGGCGATCGCGAGTCTTGACTCGCGTGGACAAGACCATGGGTGAGTGACACACACACACACACACACACACACACACACATACCGCGCGATGGTCAGGTTGATAACGTTCTGGTCTCTCACTCTGTGAGTAGGCGGTTCGAATCCTCGCGCTCCCGGGAATTTTTCACTTGACAAATTCGGGCGGTTACTGTCCCCCTTGAGCAAGGGGATGGGGGTGTGTGGTGTGTGAGGTCCCAGCATTGCCCAAAGATCGGTAATAATGAGCTCCAAGCTCGCACTGAGAGGGTGAAACTGGCGATCGCGAGCCAGCTTGCGTGGACAAAGACCATGGGTGAATAACACACACACACACACACACACACACACACACACACACACACACACACACACACAACTTGTTCATTTTCTCCACGTAGCTCTGGATTTGACTCACTGAAGAACGTTTTCGTAGTTTTTTTTTTCATTTTTGTTTCCTTCTCCTGACAATGTACACTTGCTTCCTCCTCCTCCTGACGATGTCCCCCTTACTCCTCCTGACGCTGTCCCCCTTCCTCCTCCTCCTCCTCCTGACGGTGTTGCTTTCCCACCCCCCAGGTGATGCAGGAGGACCGCGCCATGGGTCTGGTGCCCTTCTACGTGGAGACCACCCTGGGCACTACCTCCTGCTGCTCCTTCGACAACCTCGCCGAGATTGGTGAGTCCTCCCCTTCCCTTCCTTCCCTTTCCTTCCCTTCTCTCATTCTGACTGTGATCTTTCTCTTATATGTAGCTTATCATTGTTTTGTTTCCTTCCCTTCCTTTCCTTCTTCCTTCTTGGATTCTGACTGTGATCTTTCTCTTATATGTAGCTTGTTATTGTTCTGTTTTTCTTGTCTTGTTCTTATCTTGTGTATGTATAGTGTGTGCACCATGTTATTAATCATCTCTCCTTCTTCAACAATTGTTTTGTTTATTATTATTATTCATATTCTTCTTCTTTATCAGCCTCTTCTTCTCCTTCTTCTTCTTCTTCTTCTTCACTCCTTATTATTATTATTATTCTCCTTCTTCATTCCTTCTTCTTCTTCTTCTTCTTCTTCTTCTTCACTCCTTCTTCTTCTTCTTCTTCTTCTTCTTCTTCTTCTTCTTCTTCTTCTTCTTCTTCTTCTTCTTCTTCTTCATCAGCTTCTTCTTCATCAGCTTCTTCTTCTTCATCAGCTTCTTCTTCTTCATCAGCTTCTTCTTCTTCATCAGCTTCTTCTTCTTCATCAGCTTCTTCTTCTTCATCAGCTTCTTCTTCTTCTTCATCAGCTTCTTCTTCATCAGCTTCTTCATC
>JACEEZ010023639.1:137500-140000 GCA_016584305.1 Chionoecetes opilio | reverse complement strand
GTGGTTCGTCATCAGAAGTTTCGGCATCGACGGCCTTCAGAAATACATCCGGGAACACTGCCGCCTAGCTCGTAGGTTTGAGGCTCATGTCAAGAAAGAGTCCAGGTTCGAAGTCGCCAGTCCTGTCCTCCTCGGCCTCGTCTGTTTCAGGTAAGTGACTTTTGTGCTTTGTTAATGTCTAGTATCAACATATATATTTGTCTTCTCTCTCTCTCTCTCTCTCTCTCTCTCTCTCTCTCTCTCTCTCTCTCTCTCTCTCTCTCTCTCTCTCTCTCTCTCTCTCTCTCTCTCTCTCTCTCTCTCTCTCTCTCTCTCTCTCTCTCTCTCTCTCACTGGTTATTTAAGCCTATTGTGTATTCTTCAGGTTACGAGGCTCAAACGACATCAACCAGAAGCTGTTGTCGTCGATCAACGCCTCAGGGAAGCTACACATGGTCCCAGCTTCCCTCAACGACAAATACGTCATCCGCTTCTGCGTATGTCGCCAGACGGCCACAGAAGAAGATATTGGTGAGTACCCTTTGAAATAGTTACGTTTTTTCTCATGCGAGTTTTCCTTTTTCTCGAGTTTTGTTGGGTGGACTATAGCTAAAATCAATCAGTCAGTCTCCTTCCTCTATCTCTCACTCTAACGCCCACCCTCCTCACCCTCAGATTACGCCTGGGAGGTCATCAAACAGTTCGCTTCAGACGTGCTGGAAACTGTGCCTGAAATCCTGGAAATCAGCAACCAGGTAGGTGATGCAAGGCTCAGGGGATGGCAAAATACACACTTCCCTACGTAATTGAAGTTGTGAAGAAAAAGATTGAAACTGCAGTGCAGTTAGGACGCAGTGTTAACAAACCTCAGTTGTTAAATTACACTACATTTTGTTCGGAAAAAAAATTCATGCTTAAGTTGTCAAAATCATGCGAGACATATGACTTAATTTTGAGAGGGGAGGGAAAGGGAGGGAAGGGAAGGGGAGGGGAACTAGAGCCACTAGAATTAAAAGGTCTAGGAAGTGTCAAAGTTCAGCCGTTGTAGTTAGTATAGCTGTAATTACTATGTAACTCACCTAGTGGGTGACTCTTGGGTGCGTAGCCAGCTAGTCGAGTTCTGTGGCCGTTCAAATAGGCGCAGAAAACGCTTTTGCTATCCAGGCGCCAGACTGGATGACACCACCAAAGCGTGCGAGGACGTCACAAGTGAAGCCCACCATACATAACACCTTTACATTACTACATCCACACAGGTACACACACATGACGTCCATTCTACACGTTCTGAGGAGCTGCTTGATAATACCGACGCATGATCCAGCAGTACAAGCTTAACACTGGTGGCTATGATATCATAATTTCAGGTATTCTTCTCAGGGTCCACACTCCAGAGTTTCTTTAGCAAAGCCTCCTGCACAAATAATAGACTTAAGAATCTTTGTTCGCAGGAATATTCACTTCGTCAACTTCTGGAACATATTTTACTACCACACCCCTCTCTACCTGAGCGAGGGTACTGTTCACCTAAACACGGTGAGAGCCGTCCGTTTCGGGAGGCTGCTATGCAATGAGGTGTCGATCTTCACCTCAAAAAAACATCCCAAGGACACCTCCAGAAGCTCCGTCGTAAGTGCGCACTCATCCAGAGCGATCTTCAAATCCCGTATCCTACGTAACCTCGCCAACGTAAATGACCGGTGTAGTGCGCCAACTACCCCGCCCAGATCATTTCCCTGTCAGGACTACGCACGCGCGGCAGACGAAGTCACACAGGAAAACATTGGCCACGCCCATCCTCACCTTTCAGCACGCATATAGGCGAACAAGAATGTGCCTCTGACCCTACCCTTATACTAGAACACTGCTCCCTTGCTGAATATTTGTTTGACAATATATCAATTATTCTGATCTTGGGTAAACATGGAGGAAACATTGAATGTAGAGTCGTAATTAAAGTAGAACATAAAACATGTAGCGCTACACCGAGAACTTAATGTACACATAATAAAGGCGGACCAGTAAATTGAATGTACTGTACGTAGAATATAAATGCATAATATATAACTAATGAACGTGTCGGACCGTTTAGTCCTGACGGTTCTTGTGTTATAATGAAGTCCTAATTGTCCTTCATGCAGACTTGATTTTACAATCTGAAATAATCTGATAAAAAAACTCCCAACACGGCTTTCGTAATAAACACTCTTGCCTTACAAATTTGCTAGACTTTTTTAATGACGTATACAACATGTATGACGAGACGAAAAAAGTAGATGGAATTTATCTTGACTTTCAGAAAGCGTTTGACATAGTTCCCCATAAGCGGTAACTTAAGAAATTAAGTCGCACGGCATAACTGGAAATATTCTCAAGTGGCTTAAAGACTAGCTTTCCGAGAGAAGGCAGCGTGTTGTGATCAATGGAAAAGGATCGAGTTGGCGAAACGTTATAAGCGGTGTACCGCAGGGATCTGTGTTTGGTCACGTACTTTTCTTAATCTACGTAAACGATAATGACG
>JACEEZ010023639.1:122500-130000 GCA_016584305.1 Chionoecetes opilio | reverse complement strand
TCACAATACCAGAAATACAAATCCGCCCAGCCGACAATACTTTAGCTACCCCTCCAAGCTTACTATCCCAAGTAGGCCTGAGTCCATACCCTCCCTACCCTCCACCCCCAACATCCCCTAGAACCCGCGCGTGGGTGATAGGCCTACCTATCATTTTTTGTGTTCCACCCACAGAGAAATGATGTCGCGGGCTCTCAAAGACAGTTTAAAAGATAGTCAAAGTACTCCATAATCACTCCAGAAATAAGGAAAGTGCTTTCAATATATAAATATAAAGAAAAAAAATACCACAACAAAATGGTACAAAACGTGTTTTTTTTTATTTTTGCGTAACCATGATTCCTCTCGTGCGGGTACATAAACCACAAAAATACCTGAGCGTACGAAATGTAGTGCGTACTCACTGCTGCACTACCTCAAATACCTGTGTTCGTCCAAAACAATTGCTAGGAACACTTGCAAGTTGCCTAGAAACCTCCAGATCGGCAATAAAGTCTACGGAAATCATATACACGTTTTCACCGCCCAGCCTGATCTTGAAGGCCCGTTTTCATATATCACCGTTTTCACCAAAATTTGGTCGGGGTGAACGTTTTTTCTTTTCTTCAAAAATTACTTTTTGTCCATCTCCATCGATTTATTAAATTTAAAAAAAGATTGAAAATCGTCAGGCGCTGAGAGAGTCACCTGGTTCCAAACTGGCTGGCACTTAGGGGGTTAACCATCCTAAGTAATAAATCGACCTCACAATATTAAATTGTACTCACTAATGGTTCCACGGTCACTGATACCTTGGTGTGTAAGACAATAACTCTTGGGTCTCGTTGGACGACCAATTGGGGAACGTCTTGGAGTGGTGAACTCGAGAACGCAAGTTCGAATCCCGCCGGGGGCAACTCTTTCGGCGATCTTTAACTCGGTGGACGGAAAATTAAACATGGTAGTGGTGAGCACAAGGTCCCGAGTTAAGGTCCCGCCAGGAGCAACTGTTTCTTCCATCGTCGAGTGGCCGAAGATACCCGCATGCTGCATTAACCTCATCTTCGACTGCGACTACAAGTGCGGCGGAGGGCACCAGGGGGCAGCACGAGCCTCAAATCAAACCATCACAGGTGGCACTATAAAAATCCAGCCTGCGCCACCACAGGCGAGGGCCAACCATCACAGCCCTCCAGAATATGCAGGGCCCACCACCTGAGCCCTCAAGGAAAGAAGATAAAACCTAAAGAAGGAAGATAATGGCCTACAGACGCTATAGGCTCCAACGTAAAAAATAAAACAAATAAAAAATAATCGAAGACGCGAAGGAAGTAACGAAAAAATTAAAAAAAATCATGAACGACAGCACAAAGTCAACACTCACCATTCCCTCGTCCACCATTGGCTTATCATCATCACGTCTTCCTCTGAAAAGGAAAAAAAGAGAAACATGTATTTATTGGCAAAAACTGAACTTCCTTATATAACTGGGCTGCCGCAGGAACAGTAGTGGAGCCCTCTCTGATTTACGTATCTACCTCCAAAAACAAGAATACAAACACGACCCTGATATACTCTATGACACTTCTACATCTACCTGGGGCGCGGCAAGAAGAAGATTGGATTCCTTTCCCATCTCATAATTACGACAAATGGATCTTCCTCTACCATTCCAAACCGATTACTCTACAAAATTGTACCACAAAAATGCTCCTATTACCTGTGCCTGTGTTAATAGTAAGATATTTTCACTCAAAAAATGTATCAATAAGCTACTAGAGACCTCGAAAAGCAGGCGTTCATAAGGTCAACTTTCCCCCTCAGACTCCTTCGCTAACACTTTACTCCTGATCCCTGTAGAAGAGGAACAATCAAGTCTGTAACTCAGCCATTAAAAACTAAAAAAACATGAATATCACACCAGAACAAAATTAGGAACGAGAACAGAAAGCGAACAATAACATTCAGAAGCCTTCCTACATACAATACAAACAAGCAAGAACAATATATAGCGTTACAACAATAAGAATAACCCCCATAACACAACACAGCATCACACATGAACACGATATATCAAAGCTATCTTGAGTCTATCACCACAGCATTCGAGAAAAAATATCCTCTTTCCTTTACTCCGGTATCTCCCTCCAACCATACGTTTTAAAGACCAGAGACGGCTTTTAAATCTCCTTATGTCCTTTTAACTCTCCCTGTGTTCTGCTTGTGTGTTCAGAGAGTTATGACATCTCAGAAAACACAACGAGAAAATACTATAAATGTGTCTATAGCTGTGTGTTTGTGTGTTCAGAGAGTTAGGACATCTCAGTAAACGCAAATATACGAGAAAATACTCTTAATGTGTGTATAGTTTGTATAATTATCGGTCTAATTACTCCCATCCCCATTGTATTGTTATGTCCTCCCCGCCCTGTCATTTCCCTTCACTACCACACACCTCAGCATCACCTTACAACCTGCCTCTCCTTTCTGGTCTCTTGTCTGCCTCTCCTTTCTGGTCTCTCGTGATACTAAACTACTACTTCATTATAAAATTTTACTGACTTTCTCCTTCTCCGTTCTTCTCTTCTATTTTTCTTCTTTCTACCTCCACTGCCTTACATTTTTCGCCCTTACTCTATTTCTATCTCCATTTCCATTATTTTCTTCCTTGAGATATTTTCTTTTTCTATCTCTATTTCCATTGTTTTCTTCATTGAGATATTTTCTTTTTCTATCTGCATTTCCATTATTTTCTTCCTTGAGATATTTTCTTTTTCTATCTGCATTTCCATTATTTTCTTCCTTGAGATATTTTCTTTTTCTATCTGCATTTCCATTGTTTTCTTCAATAACACTGGGGAACAAATTTTTGTTGAGTTAGGTCTGACACTTGTTATTAAGTAATTTTTGGGTGCTGAATCCAAAACTGATCTCAGTTTTTCTCTATCACGTCAAGTTTTTGAACTGTAGGATTTTCGTTTTCTTAAAAAATATGAAAAATACTGTACATAACAGTAACAGTGCTTATTTTATAAAAAGTTGCAAATGTTAACATACAATGAAAAATGAAAGAAATAGGCATGAATAGAATGTTTATTTAACATTATCATGTTTTTAGAAAGGATAAGGCTATAATTGTGTGCAGGTTAAGGTAAAAATTTACGTTTGTAGCTTTGTCTGGAGTGTTCAACTTGAGGACTATCGCGTTTGATGCTCCAACAATAGTCAGCCATCATATGCACATCCCATCTACCCTGGTAACGTTCTTCCATAACCTTCAAATCTTGGTGAAATCGTTCACCTTGCTCGTCGCTAGCAGCACCAAGATTTTCCGGAAAGTTGGCAAGATGGCAAGATGGCTATGCAAAAAATGTACTTTAATACTCATGTTGCAACCAAGCGCTTTGTAGCTCTCCAATAGTTTCTGAACAATTTCTGTGTAATTACTTGCACGTGTATTTCCAAGAAAGTTCTTGACGACGTCTTTGAATGATAGCCAGCATTCTTTTCAAGGTCTGACATAGTACCGTTGAAATGTTCATCTTTGATGAGCTGTCGAATTTGTGGACCATCAAACACACCGGCCTTGATTTTTTCAATAGACAGTCCAGGAAATGCCAAGATGATGTACTTCAAACAGTCGCCATCAGTTGACAATGCTTTTACAAATTGCTTCATGAGACCTAGTTTTATGTGCAGAGGTGGGAATATTATTTTCTTCCTGTCAACAAGTGGCTCATGTACAATGTTAGGATCTCCAGGTTTAAGATCAGATCTCGGAGGCCAATTCGTCTGAACCCAATGCTTCTCTCGAGCTCTGCTATCCCACATACAGAGAAAGCAGGGATACTTTGTGTATCCACGTTGTTGACCAAGAAGGAAGGACACCATTTTAAGGTCAACACAGATGATCCAATTGGGTTTGTCATATTGCAATAACTCAATGACTCTTTTTACATCTCCATATTCTTCACGAAGACAGACCGAATGCCCAATAGGGACTGCGCCAAACAAATTGCCATTGTGTAGAAGGACACAGTTCAAGCTCCGCTTTGAGCTATCAATAAACAATCGCCATTCATTTGGATTGCAGATTGAAAGCCCTAATTCCTTCAGTAAACCAGGAATGTTATGGCAAAACACAAAACCGCTGGCACTTCGAAAGTACTGCAGAAATGTACTTTCTCTGGTTCGAAAGTATGATACCTTCACTCCTTGTTCAAGTATGTTTTTCTCGTTCAGTCTTGATGCTAGTATTTCTGAAGCTTTTTTTGGATAGGCCCAAATCACGTGCTAAATCATTCAAACTCGTTGCTGATCAAATCCCCTACGAACTGAATCCTCGTGAATGTCAAAATCTGCATCATTGCTGTCACTGCGTTCTTCAACATCACTCAGATCTTCTAGAGGAGGTAGTTGTTCGAAACTGGCACTGGAATTTCAGCTGAATGAGGCATTGGTCTTATAGCTGACGGTAGATTAGGATATTCTATTTTACTTTTATTTTTCTTGTTAAATCCTGATGTTTTCACTAAACAAAAGTAACAGTCTGTGGAATGATCTTTTTGCTCTCGCCAAACCATGGGGATACCAAATGCCAACTTTTCACGTGTTCCTTTGGTCCACATCCGTAATCTCTCGACACACTGCTTGCACACTTTGTGAGGGGCCCATAGCTTGTCTTGATCACCGAGTTTCACTTTAAAATATGCGAAATATGCTTGTTGACAAATACGCTGATGCTGCCCTCTGACTTGGAATGGTGAAACTACCACATATATAGCAGAAGGAGTCAGGGTTGTTTAGGCATTTACGACGAGACGTAGCAGGAGCAGACATGATCTGAAACAAAAGAAATATATACCTATGTAAATAATAATATAAGCGAAAGTGTGTCTGTCTGTCTGTGTGTGTGTGTGTGTGTGTGGTATAGGTTCCGCCCCCCGTGGCGCAATCACTTCATATGGCACATTTTTGGAACCGGGTTGACCAGGGGAAGGTCATAAGCCCACTTATGAGATGATTCGATCACTTTTTTTTCTTTTTTTTAGCAGCCTATTAGCGATAATTGTGAAAAAAAAAAGTGGGTTGCGAGAATTGAGGAAACCTTGATGTAGGGTGATGGGTAATGGGTGAGTGAATGGGTGGGGTGATGGGTAATGGGTGTGGGGTGATGGGTGAGTGAATGGGTGGGGGGTGATGGGTTGGGGGTGATGGGTGATGGGTGAGGGAATAGGTGGGGGGTGATGGGTAATGGTAAATATAAGCGAAAGTGTGTCTGTCTGTCTGTCTGTCTGTCTGTGTGTTGTGTGTGTGTGTTGTGGTGTGTGTGGTGTGGTGTGTGTGTGGTGTTGTCTGGTATAGGTTCCGCCCCCCGTGGCGCAATCACCTCATATGGCACATTTTGGAACCGGGTTGACCAGGGAAGGTTTTTAAGCCCAATTATGAGATGATCCGATCACTTTTTTTTTTTTTTTTAGCAGCTATTAGCGATAATTGTGAAAAAAAAAGTGGGTTGCGAGAATTGAGGAAACCTTGATGTAGGGTGATGGGTAATGGGTGAGTGAATGGGTGGGGTGATGGGTAATGGGTGTGGGGTGATGGGTGAGTGAATGGGTGGGGGGTGATGGGTGATGGGTGAGGGAATAGGTGGGGGGTGATGGGTAATGGGTGAGTGAATGGGTGTGTGGTGTGGTAATGGGTGAGTGAATGGGTGGGGGGTGATGGTAATGGTGAGTGAATGGGTGGGGGGTGATGGGTAATGGGTGAGTGAATGGGTGGGGGTAATACATACATTTCTACATCCATGATTTCAGGAAAGTTAGAAGGGGCTATCTGGAGAGTCCGTGATTGGTGGGCCGAAGGCCCACCACCAATAGCCCTCCGCAGGAGCTAGCCAAAAAGTCCGCCCGGAGGGCGGCTTTGCTGCTAGTATGTAAATAAAACACTAAGCTGGAATAGTTATAAGCTTTGAAAACAAAAAAAACAGCATAAAACGAAATAGAAATTACAATGGTATGTTGTTACAAGGTTAAGAGAAAAGCCATAACAAATCCTCCTAATTCCTACTATCCTAGCTTTCTGTTTGCAGATATTGATATTACTGACCTATTGGGAGCTGCACACACCTCTCACCGCACTGTCTCAATTGTAACTGCACAAACAAGTTGCCACATAGCTCTCGATGAGTCAAATCGTAATCAGCTGGCAAGTTTTACTACAGCTCACAAGTGGAATTTTGCTTATCTGGAGGGTAAGCTGTGGAGAAAAAACTTGACGTGCTAGAAAAAAACTGACTACAGATTTGGAATCAGCATGCCAATTTTAGTCTAAATAAGCTCAAAAATCTAACTCAACATTTTTTTTTTTTAAATTGTTCCCCAGTGTAATTGTTTTCTTTCCCTATTGTCTTTCGAGCTAACCTTCCCATAACAATCCCATTGCATCCATTTTTCATCCATTCCTCTTCTTTCATCCCCCAAAGAATCCCATTTATCTTCCCCTCCTGGGCTTAAACTCTACCCTTATAACACTGACAAGTGACAAGTCCCTCTTTCTCCTCCCCTCCCCGTGTTCCCCTCCCCCTCTCTCCCCTCCCCGTGTTCCCCTGTTTCCTCTTCCAGCTCGTAACTCCCGCCTGTTTGTTTTGCAGTTCCTCCTGGATCTCCTGGCCCCTCGCCTTCCTACTCCAGGGCGTGTTTGATGACCTTGTGGATGAACCCGCCCTCCCCGTAAGGTCAGTTTCCCCCTGACCACTTTCTACCCCTCCCTCTCAATGTGCCTCTGTGTTATTCACCCATGGTCTTGTCCACGCGAGCCGAACTCACGATCGCCAGTTGCACCCTCCCGGTGCGAGCTTGGAGCACATTATTACCGATCTTTGGGTAATGCTGGGACCTTGCACACCACACATCCCCCTCCCCTTGCTCAAGGGGGACAGTAACCGCCCGAATTTGTCAGTGTAAATTCCCGGGAGCAGTGAGGATTCGAACCAGCTAACCACAGAATGGCAGGCCAGTGCGCTATCCACTTGACCATCGTGGCGGATGTGATGTGTGTGATGTGTGTGTGTGTGTGTGTGTGTGTGTGTGTGTGTGTGTGTGTGTGTGTGTGTGTGTGTGTGTGTGTGTGTGTGTGTGTGTGTGTGTGTGTGTGTGTGCGCGCGCGCGCGCGCGTGTGTGTGTCTCAAGTACTTCTCCTTCAGGTTCCGAAACTGGAACACCACGCTGAGACTCAAGGGCACGTCACCCTCACGCATCGTAGAGAAGATTGTGGAGCGCCGGTCACCCCAGCCGTCCCCCAGCACCTCCCCGCTGCCCCCGGAGGCCCAGTCCCACCAGGGGCCTTGCTGCCACGCCCACACCAGCACCCATCACCGCTCACCCTCCCGCTCACAGCAGATGCAGCTACAGCGGTGCGGGGGACTGAACCCCACGCACTGCGTCTGCTGCTGCGAGAGTATAACGGCGCCTTCCTCCAACTGCAGCAGCCGAAGCACCTCTCCGAAGGCTAATGGGAAGT
>JACEEZ010023639.1:95000-117500 GCA_016584305.1 Chionoecetes opilio | reverse complement strand
TTGAAGGCCCGTTTTCATATATCAACCGTTTCACCAAATTTGGTCGGGGTGAACGTTTTTTCTTTTCTTCAAAATTACTTTTTGTCCATCTCACGATTTATTAATTTAAAATAAGATTGAAAATCGTCAGGGCGCTGAGAGAGTCACCTGGTTCCAAACTGCTGGCACTGTAGGGGTTACCCATCCTAAGTATAAATCGACCTCACAATATTAAATTGTAACTCACTATGGTTTCCACGGTCACTGATACATTGGTAGTGTAAGACAATAACTCTGGGTCTCGTTGAACGACCAATTGGGGAACGTCTTGGAGTGGTGAACTCTGCCGAACGCAAGTTCGATCCCGCCGGGGGCAACCTCTTTCGGCGATCTTTAACTCGGTGGAACGGAAATTTAACTGGTAGTTTGTGACGCACGAAGGTCCCGAGTTAAAGTCCCGCCAGAGTCCCTTGTTTCTTCCATCGTCGATGGCCGAAGATACCCGCCATGCTGCATTAACCTCATCTCTCCTGCGACTACAAGTGCGGGCGGAGGGCACAGGGGGAAGCACGAGCCTCAAATCAAACCCATCCAAGTTGCACTATAAAATCCAACCTGCGCCACCACAAGGCGAGGGCGCACCATCACAGCCCTCCAGAATATGCAGGGCCCCCACCTGAGCCCTCAAGGCAATAAGATAAAACCTAAAAGAAGAAGATAATAGCCTACGACGCTATAGGCTCCAACTAAAAAAATAAACAATAAAAAATTCGAAGACGCGAAGGAAGTAGACGAAAAAATTAAAAAAAAATCATGAACGACAGCACAAAGTCAACACTCCCATTCCCTCGGCCCCATTGGCTTATCATCATCACGTCTTCCTCTGAAAGGGAAAAAAGAGAAACATGTTTTTATTTTTGTTATTGGCAAAACTGAACTTCCTTATATAACTGGGCCTGCCGCAGGAACAGAGTGGAGCCCTCTCTGATTTACCTTATCTACCCTCCAAAAACAAGAATACACACACCCTGATATACTCTATGAAACCACTTCTACAACTACCTGGGGCGGCGGCAGAAGAAGATTGATCCCTTTCCCATCTCATACTTACGACACCTGGATTCTTCCTCTACCATCCAAACCGATTACTCTACAAATATTGTACTCACAAAATGCTCCTATTACCTGTGCCTGTGTTAATATACGATATTTTCCTTCAAAAAATGTATCAAAAGCTAGCTAGAGACCTCGAAAGCAGGCGTTCCATAAGGTCAACTTTCCCCCTCAGCTCCTCGCTAACCATTTACCTCCTGATCCGCTGTAGAAGAGGACAATCCAGTCTGTAACTCCAGCCATTAACAACTAAAAAACACATGATATTATTCACACCAGACAAAATTAGGAACGAGAACAGAAAGCGAAACAATAACATTTCAGAAGCCTTCCTACATACAATACACCCACGCAGAACATATCATAGCGTTACACCAATAAGAATAACCCCCATACACAGACACAGCATCACACATGAAGCCCGATAGATCAAAGCTATCTGAGTCTATCACCCCAGCATTCGAGAAAAAATATCCTCTTTCCTTACTCCGGTAGCTTCCCCCAACCATCACGTTCTAAATGACCAGAGACGGCTTTACAGTCTCCTTATGTCCTTTAACTCTCCCTGTGTTCATGCTTGTTGGTTAAGAGAGTTATGACTCTCATAAAACAGACAACGAGAAAATACTATAAATGTGTCTACTAGCGGTGTGTGGTTGTGTGTTCAAGGTTAGACATCTCAGTACGCAAATATACGAGAAATACCTTAATGTGTGTATAGTTTTGTATAATTATCGGTCTAATTACGCTTCCCCCCCCTCCCATCCCCATTGTATTGTTATGTCCTCCCCCCCTGTCATTTCCCTTCACTACCAACACACCTCAGCATCACTACAACCTGCTCCTCCTTTCTGGTCTCTTGTCTGCCTCTCCTTTTCGGTCTCTCGTGATACTAAACTACCACTTCATTTATAAAATTTTACTGACTTTCTCCTTCTCCTCCGTTCTTCTCTTCATTTTTCTTTTCTTCTTCTACCTCCACTGCCTTAATTTTTCGCCCTTACTCTATTTTCCTATCTCCATTTCCTATTTTCTTCCTTGAGATATTTTCCTTTTTCTATCTCTATTCCATTGTTTTTCTTCATTGAGATATTTTCCTTTTTCTATCTGCATTTCCATTATTTTCTTTCCTGAGATATTTCCTTTTTCTATCTGCATTTCCCATTATTTTCTTTTCTTGAGATATTTCTTTTTCTATCTGCATTTCCTTGTTTTTCTTCAAATAACACTGGGGAACAACTTTTTGTTTGAGTTAGGTCTGACACTTGTTTTAAGTATTTTTGGTGCGGAAATCCAAAACATGATTCAGTTTTTCTCTATCACGTCAAGTTTTTGAACTGTAAGGATTTTCGGGGTTTTCTGAAAAAATATTAAAAATACTGTACATCACATAACAGTGCTTATTTTATAAAAGTTTGCAAATTTACACCTCAATGAAAATGAAAGAAATAGGCAATAATAGAATTTTTATTTAAACATTATCATGTTTTTAGAAAGGATAAGGCTATAATTGTGTGCAGGTTAAGGTAAAAAGTTACTTTGTAGCTTGTCCTGGAGTGTTCAACTTGAGGACTATCGCGTTTGATGCTCCAACAATAGTCCCAGCCATCATATGCACATCCCATCTAACCCTGGTAACGTCTCCATAACCTTCAAATCTTGGTGAAATCGGTTCACCTTGCTCGTCGCTAGCAGCACCAAGATTTTCCGAAAGTTGGCAAGATGGCAAGATGGCTATGCAAAAATGTACTTTATACTCATGTTGCAAACAAAGCGCTTTGTAGCTCGCCAATAGTTTCTGAAAACAATTTTCTTTGTAATTACTTGCACGTGTATTTCCAAGAAAGTTCTTGACGACGCTTTGAATGAATAGCCAAGCATCTTTCAGTCTGCATAGTACCGTTGAAATGTTCATCTTTGATGAGCTGTCGAATTGTGGACCATCAAACACAGGCCGGCCTGAGTTTTTTCGTATAGACAGTCTCAGAAAGCAAGATGATGTAGCTTCAACAGTCGCCCTCAGTTGACATGCTTTACAAATTGCTTCTGAGCCTAGTTTTATGTGCAGGTGGGAATATTATTTTCTTCCTGTCAACAATTGGATCCTGTACAATTTTAGTATCTTCCAGGTTAAGATCAGATCTCGGAGGCCCAGTTCGTCTGAACCCCAATGCTTCTCTCGAGCTCTGCTTATCCCACATACATAGAAAGCAGGGATAGCTTTGTGTATCCACCGTTTGTTGCGCAAGAAGGAAGGACACCATTTTAAGGTCAACACGATGATCCAATGTGTTTGTCATATTTCACTAATCATGACTCTCTTTACTCTCCATATTCTTCACGGGACAGACCGAATGCCAATATGGACTGCGCCACACAAATTGCCATTGTGTAGAAGGACACACTTCAGACTCCGCTTTGAGCCATAATAACCAATCGCCATCATTTGGATTGCAGATTGAAAGCCCTAATTCCTTCAGTAAACCAGGAATGTTATGGCAAAACACAAAACCGCTGGCAACGTCGAAAGTCTGCAGAAAGGTACTTTCTCTGGTTCGAAAGTAATGATACCTTCACTCCTTTTCAAGTATGTTTTTCTCGTTCAGGTCATTGATGCTAGTATTTCTGAAGCTCTTTTGGATAGGCCCAATATCACGTCTAAATCATTCAACCGTGCTGATCAAATCCCCTACGACTGATCCTCAGTGAATGTCAAAATCTGCATCATTGCCTGTCACTGCGTCTTCCAACATCACTCAGATCTTCTAGAGGAGGTAGTTGTTCGAAACTGGCACTTGAATTTCAGCTTAATATGCTTGGTCTTATAGCTACGGTGATTATGATATTCTATTTACCTTTTCTTTTTCTTGTTAAATCCTGATTTTTCACTAAACAAAGTAACAGTCTGTGGAATGATCTTTTTTGCTCTCGCCAAACCCAGGGATACCAAATGCCAACTTTTTCACGTGTTCCTTTGGTCCCATCCGAATCTCTCGACACACTGCTTGCACTACTTTTTTGAGGGCCCATGCTTGTCTTGATCACCGTTTCACTTTAAATAATGCGAAATATGCTTGTTTGACAAATCCGCTGATGCTTGCCCTCTGACTTGGACTGGTGAAACACCACATATATACAGAAGGAGTCAGGGTTGTTTGGGCATTTACGACGAGACGTAGCAGGAGCAGACATGATCTGAAACAAAAAAACTATATAACTAGTAAATAAATAATATAAGCGGAAAGTTGTGTCTGTCTGTCTTGTGTGTGTGTGTGTATGTGGTACTAGGTTCCGCCCCCCGTGGCGCAATCACTTCATATGGCACATTTTTGGAACGGGGGGGTGACCAGGGGAAGGTCATAAGCCCCATTTGAGATGATTCGATCCACTTTTTTTTTCTTTTTTAGCAGCCTATTAGCGATAATTGTGAAAAAAAAAACGTGGGTTGCGAGAATTGAGGAACTCTTGTGTAGGGTGATGGGTAATGGGTGAGTGGATGGTGGGTTGATGGGTTATGGGTTGTGGGGTGAGGTGAGTTGAATGGGGTGGGGGGTGATGGGTTGGGTGTGATGGGGTGATTGGTGAGGGAATAGGTGTTGGTGATGGGAAATGGTAAATATAGCGAAAGTGTGTCTTTCCTGTCCTGTCTGTCTGTCTGTGTTTTGTGTGGTGTGTGTGTGGTGTGTGTGTGTGTGTGTGGTGTGTGTGTGTCTGGTATGGGTTCCGCCCCCGTGCGCGAAATACCTCATATGGCACATTTTTTGGAACCGGGGTTGACCAGGAAGGTTTTAAGCCCAATTAATGAGATGATCCGATCACTTTATTTTTTGTAGCAGCCTATTAGCGATAATTGTGAAAAAACAAGTGGTTGCGAGAATTGAGGAAACCTTTGATGTAGGGGTGATGGTAATGGGTGAAGTGAATGGGTGGGGTGATGGGTAATGGGTGTGGGGTATGGGTGAGTGAATGGGTGGTGGGTGATTGGTGATGGGTGAGGGAATAGGTGGGGGGGGGTGATGGGTATTGGGTGAGTGAATGGTGTGTGGTGATGGGTAATGGGTGAGTGAATGGTGGGGGGTGATGGGTAATATGGTGAGTGAATGGTGGGGGTGGATGGGTAATTGTGAGTGAATGGGTGGGGGTAATACCTACATTTCTATCCATGATTTCAGGAAAGTTAGAGGGCGATCTGGAGAGTCCGTGATTGGTGGGCCGATGCCCACCACAATAGCCCTCGCAGGAGCTACCAAAAAGTCCGCCCGAGGGCGGCTTTGCATGCTAGTATGTAATAAACACTAGCTGGAATAAGTTATAAGCTTGGAAAACAAAAAACAGCATAAAGAACTAAATAGAAATTACAATGTAGTTGTTTACAAGGTTAAGAGAAAAGCCATAACAATCCTCAAAATAATTTCCTACTATCCTAGCTTTCTGTTTTGCAGATATTGATATTACTGACCTTTGGAGTGCACACACCTCTCACCGCACTGTCTCAATTGTACTGCACAAACAAGTTTGCCACATTGCTCTCGATGAGTCAAATCGTAATCAGCTGCAAGTTGTACTACGTACAGCTCACAAGTGGAATTTTGCTTATCTGGAGGGTAAGCTGTGGAGAAAAAACTTGTACGTGCCTAGAAAAAAAACTGACATACAGATTTGGAATCAGCATGCCATTTTTAAGTCTAAATAAGCTCAAAAATCTAACTCAACATTTTTTTTTTTTTAATTGTTCCCCAGTGTAATTGTTGTTTCTTTCCTATTGTCTTCGAGCTCCTTCCCCTAACAATCCCATTCATCCATTTTTCATCCCTTCCCTCTCTTTTCATCCCCAAAGTGAATCCATTTTATCTTCCCCTCCTGGCTTAAACTCTACCCTTATAACACTGACACTGACAAGTCCCTGCTGTTCTCTCCCTCCCCGTGTTCCCCTCCCCCTCTCATCCCCTCCCGTGTGCCCCTGTTTCCTCTTCCAGCTCGTAACTCCCGCTGTTGTTTTGCAGTTCCTACCTGGAGCTCCTGGCCCCTCGCCTTCCTACTCCAGGGCTGTTGATGACCTTGTGGATGAACCCGAACCTCCCCGTAAGGTCAGTTTTCCCCCTGACCACTTTCTACCCCTCCCTCTCATGTGCCTCTGTGTTATCACAACCATGGTCTATTGTCCCCACCGAAGCCGAACTCACGATCGCCAGTTTCACCCTCCGGTGCGATCCTGGAGCCCATTATTACCGATCTTTGGGTAATGCTGGGACCTTGCACACCACACATCCCCTCCCCTTGCTCAAGGGGGACAGTAACCGCCCGAATTTGTTCAGTGTAAATTCCCTGGAGCAGTTGAGGATTCGAACCAGCTAACCCAGAAGGCGGCAGTGCGCTATCACTTGACCATCTTGGCGGATTGATTGTGTGAGTGTGTGGTGTGTGTGTGTTGTGTGTTGTGTGTGTTTGTGTGTGTGTTTGTGGTGTTGTGTTTGTTGTGTGTGTGTGTGTGTGTGTGTGTGTGTGTGCGCGCCGCGCGCGCGTGTGTGTGTGTCTCAAGTACTTCTCCTTCAGGTTCCGAAACTGGAACACCACGCTGAAGAACCAAGGGCACGTCCACCCTCCACGCATCGTCGAGAAGAGTGTGGAGCGCCGGTACCCCAGCCGTCCCCCCAGCACCTCCCCGCTGCCCCCGGATGCCAGTCCCCCACCAGGGGGCCTTGCTGCCACGTGGCCCACACCATCACCCATCACCGCTCCCCTCCCGCTCACAAGCAGATGCAGCTACAGCGGTGCGGGGGACTGAACCCCCGCACTGCTCTGCTGCTGCGAGAGTATAACGGCGCCTTCCTCCAAGCTGCGCAGCCGAAGCACCTCTCCGAAGGCTAATGGGAAGTGTTCAGGAGGTGCGGCAAAGAGGAGGAGTTGGGAATGCTCAGGCGTGCGGGCAGATTGGTGTTAGGAGGCTGAGGTAAGGGCTCTTGAAGAGGGAGAAGAGGAGGAGAAGGAGGAGGAGAAGGAGGTAAGGCTCTGAAGGAGGAGGGGGAGGAGGAGAGGGAGGAGGAGGGGGATCGGAAGGAAGGGAGGAGTAGGCTGAGGCGAGGCTCTTGCAGAGGAGTAGGATAGGAGGATGTAATCATAGAGGTAGGGGAAGTCAATAGCTCAAGTTCCTGTCATAAAATATTTGAAGGTGTTCTTGGCAATGTGAAAAGTGAGGAAAAGTGAAACCGTGTGTCAGATGAGGAGGATGAGAGGGTGATGTGTGTGGTGCAAGTGTGATGGAGGAGAAAAGTGCTTGTGTGTGGTGGAGAAGGAGGAGAAGGTGGTAGGGAATTATGTGGTATAGGAAAGATCTGGTAGTGATGTGTGTGTGGTATAGAGGTGGTAGGGAATTAATGTGGTAGAGAGAGGCTGTAGTGTATGTAGTTGTGGTGGGGGAGAAGGTGTGTAGGATGTGTGTGGTTGAGGAAAAGAGGTAGTGTTGATGTAAGGATGAGGATGAAAAGGAGGCGTAGAAGAAGAAGAAATAGAATTAAGGAAGAGGAGAGTGAAAGAGGAGAAGGAGGAAGATAAAGTAGGACGATAAAGGAACATATATTGGTTAAACATGAAGATAAGAGAAAAAAATACAAGAAAAAGATGAAAAAGAGGGAAACAATAATAAAAGAATGAAGAGAACGAAAAATAAGAAGAAATTTGAAAAAACAAAAAAAAAGCAAGGTAAAAATAGGAGCAACTACGAGATCAAAAAGCAAGTAAACTAGGAGTATTCAAGATAAAAGCAAGCACAAATTACGCTGCCACAAAAAACTGCCATGTAGGGAGCTGCTTAGCAGCTTGTTGAGTCTCTCTATCCTTAAACATGACCTCCTAATGCCAGTGTTGTTTAATGATGGTGGTGGTGGTGGTGTTGGTGGGGGTGGGTGGTGGTGTGGTGGTGGTGGTGGTGTGTGGGTGGTGTGTGGTGGTGATGGGTTTGTTGTGTGGTGGTGGTTTAATCTCGTCAACGTTACCAACTTCCCACAACAACACACCACCACCAACCGTTACCAACACCACCACCCACCACCATCGTTACCACACCACCCCACCACCATCGTTACCAACAACCACCACGCACCACCAATCCGTTGACCACCACCACCCCAGTATACTACATTAGCCTCTTTATTGACCTAGCTTTGAATCGTCATGCTTCCGTCACTCTAGTAAAGTGTGTGTTGTGTGTGTGTGTGTGTGTGTGTGTGTGGTGTGTGTGTGTGTGTGTGTGACGCGCGTGTGCTTGTGCCGTGCGTGCCGTGTGTGGTGTGTGTGTGTGTGAGTGTACGAGGTCACAGTTACTCTAAGAAGAACATATAATGTTAAATGCAAGTAAGCTTATTAAAAAAGTTCAAGTCGTGTTCTCATCGTGTTTAGGGGTTCGTTTCGCGTGTGTGCAAGGCTACTATACAGTCCAAGGCCAATGAAATAAGATTATATGTTATAGATTATATAGATTCTATTCTGACCTATTCCCTTGGCCTTGGTTCAGTCTTTAAACATGCATATAAAACATTAAAAAAAAGGCCTATTAAACAAGTGTGATGACATTTCAATGTTGTGTGTGTGTTGTGTGTGTGTGTGTGGTGTGTGTGATGTGTGTGTGTGTGTGTGTGTGTGTGTGTGTTGTTGTGTGTGTGTGTGTTTGTGTGTGTGTGTGTGTTGTGTGTGTGTGTGTGTGTGTGGGTGTGTGTGTGGCGTGCGTGCGTGCTGCGTGCGTGCGTGCGTGCGTGCGTGCGTGCGTGTGTGGAGAGAGAGGAGAGAGGAGAGAGAGAGAGAGAAGAGAGAGAGAGAGAGATAGAGGCGAGAAAGAAAGAGGAGAGAGAGATAGATAGAGAGAGAGAGAGAGAGAGAGAGAGAAGAGAGAGATAGAGAGAGAGAGAGAGAGATAGAGAGAGAGAGAGAGAGGAGAGAGAGAGAGAGAGAGAGCGAGAAAGAAGAGAGAGAGAGAGAGAGCGAGAAGAAAGAGAGAGAGAGAGAGAGAAAACGAAAAAGAAAGAGAAGCATAGATGAAAGAGGTAATGAACAGACATCATTGGTCCTTACTTTTGTGCTGAATTGTAAGAACCACACAGAGAGATGAAGAGAGAGAAGAGAGAGAAGAGAGAGAGATATAGTAAGAGAGAGAGAAGAGGAGAGAGAGAGAGAGAGAGAGCGAGAGAGAGAGAGAGAGAGAGAGAGAGAGAGAAGCGGAGAGAAAAAAAAATTATAATACAACTTGCTTTATCAATCGTATTACTTATCATCATTATTATTCTATCATTATCATTATCATAATTAACTATTATGTTTCCTATTGTTTTTCAAATTATTATCATAATCATGTTATAAATAATTTTCATCATCATTATCGGTATTATCATTCATTACCATTATCGTTACTATTTGTTCAGCATTTATTATCTTGTTAGCATTAGTTATCAAAAGTAAAAACATCGCTTTAGTTTACCTGGCGATGATGATAAGAATGATAATTTAATAATAAATGATGATAATGTTTGAAAAATTATGTGTGTATTTTTGTGTGCCCCCCCCCCCTCGCTCTCTCTCCTCTCTCTCTCCCCTCTCTCTCTCCGTCTCTCTCTCTCTCCGATCTCTCAGTCTCTCTCTCTCGCTCGCTCTTCTCTCTCTTCTCTCTCTCCAACCACGTCCTATAACAAACCCAGTGATTACAGCCTTGCCTCCCGATGACGTCCTCTCTGCGCCCAGTACATGACGTCACACTACATACAGGCGTACATAACGCTTATAACATACATACGTACAGAGTACAAATATATTGTTGCCACGTGTCGCCAAATAATATAAGTGCAATGGTTGATGCGGTTTTCTTTGATCACCTTTTTTAATCTTTTCGTCTTCCTTACTTTTTTTTGTGTTGGGGATATACTTCTTTTATATCTTCCTATTGTATAAAGAGCGATAGCTAATATATACATAGAGAGAATTTTGTGTTTGCAATAAGTAGATTGGGATTGAGAGCCAGAGAAATGTAAAATAAGATTGGGTGACAGATAAATGGAAGAGGTGGATGAATGAGAATCCTGCGTGTACACTACGCGAGTATGTGAGCACAGAGGGCTAGATAAGGGAGAAAGCTACTAGCTAGGAGGACAGTAGTGGGAACCTTAAGTCACATGATAGATAAAGGATGTGTGAAGAAAGTAAAAGTGACACCATGCATATGTATTAGTAAGAGTTCTAGTAGTAGTAATAATAAGATAATCGCATAATAATAGTAGTAATAATAGTTTGTAGCATAGTATGATAGTTGTAATAAAACAGAAATAATGTTTAGTGCCGTGACAGAAACATAAGACACACTGGCAATGCGAAGAAAGAAGAAAATCCTGCTAACCAAACAGATCCTTTGCATGACCCCCGAGCGCCTGCATGGCGGGTCAGCGGCCTCAGCGCTTCCAGCAGGACCTGCAGGGAAAGTAACCTCGTCGAGGCCTGGCCGCATCCGAGGCAGCCTCTCCGCACCGTCATGCCTCCTCAGGCGGCCAAGGTGCCACGGAGGGCTCCTCGCCGCCCGGGAAGCACACCTCATCGAGTGCGCTCCTCCAGCATGGTCCTGAGGCCGAGCACAGTCGATGCGGGATCCCCTTCTCACACGCCCTCGCGCCGTTACAGCTCATGCAGCTCAACCCTGGCCAGCTCCACCTCCCCCAGGAGCCTGCTGATGCCGAAGTCAATGATGCGACCTCACGCACGGCCGCCTCTAGGAGGGGGTTGGGGCTCACATTACGTTTATCTGCCTTGAGGTCGTTGTGCACGACGGCCCTTTGCGTGCACCTCCTTCAGCCTCATGGCAACGCCGAGGATCACCGTCCAACGCGGCTCGCTCGCTCCATCTCTTCCCTCGTCAAGCATGTCCTGCAGGGTCGCCGAGCCGCTGTTGGTCATCGTGATCCTGGGGTCCTCGTGTGGCCCCGAGTTGAAGCAGGCGGCTGCCGATGTAGGGCCCACCCGGGTTGGATGTGGTGTGGGTGGGCCCGCCCCATCGAGTGCGCAGCACCTGTGCCTCTGCGTCGGAACTGCCGGCGCGTGGTAGTCCCCTATACCGGGACCTTCACCACGGCCTCGCGCCCCTCGTGCACCGCCCTGAGCACCAGCCCGAAGGCTCCCTCGCCCACCAAGTCCTTGTCGTCAATCTCGTCTGTCATTGATATCTTTGAGAAACTGCCGAAGGCTTGGCAAGTTTGTAAGATGCTTTGGATGAGGAAGCGAGGTGGAGGTAGGGGAGCAATATTAAGGATGTACACACGTGGCCACGGAGGAGCATTGGAACCAGGACAAGGAGGTAGGAGTTAGGAGGATAGTAGTTAGGATTAGATAGCAGGTAGGAGTTAGGAATATAGTGACGCCGGCACCTGATTGGCTGAGCCTGGGGTGTACACACGCTCATTGGTCGGCGGCGTGAGGCAGACTTGATGCCTCTGATAGGCAGGACACACACACACACTAATCCTAATATGACTAATATGTCATAGATAACAGTTATACTGTTATCTATATACCCATACCATAGATAACAGTTATACTGTTATCTAGTACATAGTAGTAATGTCACATAATAGTGTACATAGTAGTTGTGGCTTAGAATAGAAAACAGATGAAGGACAATGCCATATAAGGCAGGGACATCTCCAAGCACGTGACAAGGTCTGGCATTCAGGACGTAGGTATAAAATATTTAACATGTGACTTCCTTGTACTATTGAAAAACTCCCGTACAGTTTGCTTGATGATAGAAAAGCCACAATTAGAGTAAACTGTTACCTGTGTGCAGCCTTTGATGCCACCTGTGATGTCCCTCGGGGGAGCATTGTGTTACCAACGCTATTCGTTACCTACACCTCAGATCTCCCTCCTCCTATATGAGACCTAAACATAAGGTACGCATTTGACAATATAAATTATACATATTTACAACAAACAATACAAACCACCCACCAACAAATAACCTCAATTTAGTGAATGCCATAGGCTAACTAACCAAGCATTGACTACCTCCCATCCATCCCTACACCCAACAATCCCAACACCCACACACACAGTACGCACCCACACACACAGTACGCACCCACACACACAGTACCCACCCACACACACAGTACCCACCCACACACACAGTACCCACCCACGCACACAGTACCCACCCACACACACAATATCCATCCCTACACCCAACACCCACCCACACACACAGTATAACTCACCTGAAGAAAAACTACACATAACACTAATCCTTACGCTATGCCAGAGAACAAAGATACACACCTACACCTCTACACCTACAACACTACAGACTTACACGAAATAACAGACACTACTCCACTGAACATAAGACTTCGCAACCAAGCACACTCAATATATGGCAAACCCTCCAGTCTGAAGTCAACAAAACCCTTGAA
Organism: Chionoecetes opilio; assembly: GCA_016584305.1. Taxonomy (NCBI): domain Eukaryota; kingdom Metazoa; phylum Arthropoda; class Malacostraca; order Decapoda; family Majidae; genus Chionoecetes; species Chionoecetes opilio. Next base: position 104,970 of record JACEEZ010023639.1, on the reverse strand, counting down.
AACTGCACAATAACAGAGATGACATAGTAGGATAGGTTATTACAAGCTTCCTTCCTCTCCCTTCCTGCACTATGGAGGTTACCGTCCTATACATACATAAAAACGAAAAAATTCCACAAAAAATCTTGGCAAGGTAAACTCTCCCATCTCGTCCTTCGCTAAAACACACACACACACACACACACACACACACACCACACACACACACCACACCACACGACCCACCAAAAAGCACACACAAACGAACAAACAACCAAACAACAAACAAAACCAAAACACACCACACACACACACACACATACACACACACACCCACACACACACACACACACACACACAAACACCACACACACACACACAACACCACACACACACACACACACACACACACACACACTACACACCACACCACACACACACACACAACACACACAAGGCACACAAACAAACAACAACAAACAAACAAACAAACAAACACAAACAAACAAACAAACAACAAAACACACACCATACACACACACACACAAACCACACAGCACACCACACACACACGACACCAACACACACACACACACACACACACACACACACACACCACACACACACACCAACTACCCAAACAAGACACACCATACACACTCACACACACAAAAAAAACTTAAAATAATAAATAAAATGAATAGTGAAACAAATAAAAAGATTCCCTAAAGTGCATGAGCCTCCAACTTGCATCCTCCTCCTGTCTTCCTCTTTTCCTAACTTTCTTTCTCCTTTCATACTCCTGCATAACCTTCCAAAAAAATATATATAAAAAGAAAAAGAGGAAAGGGAGGTGAAGGAGGAGGAGATGATTATGATTTATGTAAATGCATGACGAAGATGTATATTTAGAAATAATTACAATTAGTTTTTTTCCTTATTTGTTTACCATTGTCATCTTAATCAAAATATGTACTGTTAAGTATACATATTTCTCATCAGCAATATTTGGGCATCTCTCTCTCTCTCTCTCTCTCTCTCTCTCTCTCTCTCTCTCTCATCTCGTCTTCTCTCTCTCTCTCTCTCTCTCTCTCTCTCTCTCTCTCTCTCTCTCCTCTCTCTCTCGTCTCCTCTTCTCTCTCTCTCTCTCTCTCTCTCTCTCTCTATCTATCTATCTATCTATCTATCTATCTATCTATCTATCTCCCTCTCTCTCTCTCTTTCTCTCTTGGGACGATTTGTGAGGCGGGAACAGTGGAACATTGATGTATAGCTCCGTTTACCACTAGGCAACCCTCCATCAAAACATGTGTTCCATCCTACTGCGCATGCGTGAGCCGTAACCGAGGCTATATAAGCGAGGACCTGAAACTTGAGCCAGAGTATGTGTGAGTTCGCATTAGGGTGAGGACGTGTGTGTATGTGCGTGTGCATGTGGTGTTTATCTGGTGCTGCCTTGTCCTGAACGAGTGTGTGTGTGTGTGCCGAGGGGAAGGGAGGATTGCACACACTCTTATGATGGCAAGGAGAGGAGTGTCTTGTAGGATGGATGCCCTAAGGATCCCCTGTCTGCTGGTTCTGCTGATGGCACTGCTGACGGAGGGAGGACGTAAGTAGTAGTGGATCACACACACACACACACACACACACACACTGAGACATTTATCTATTCTTTTTTTACCTTTGGCATCGTAGAATTTATTTACTCTTTTTTTCTACACATAAAGTAATAGAGGGAACGCGACACACACACACACACACACAACACACACCACACACCACCACACACACACACACACACACACACACACACACACACACACACACACACACACACACACACACACACACACACACAGAGATGATAGGAGGGGGGGTTGTAATAGAAGATGTGCGCTTTGTGTACAGTGTGTCAGGTGTGTGGCAGGGCGTGATGATTGCCTTGTGTGGTGTCTAATTAATCCAGGTGAAGGTGACGTCATTGACACAAGGTTGCCTACTTCCACACACACACACACACCACACACACACACACACACACACACACACACATTAACATATATTACATCAAAATACTCTTCTTCCTCTATTCTTTCTTCTTAGTGGTGGTGCAATTATGTCTTTGGTGTTATTCTTGTTAATGTTTATATTTCTTATTTAGGTTTCTTATATGATTATCTCTCTCTCTCTCTCTCTCTCTCATCTCTCTCTCTCTCTCTCGTCTTCTCTCTCTCTCTCTCCTCTCTCTCTCTCTCACTCTCTCTCTCTCTCTCTCTCTCTCTCTCTCTCTCTCCTCTCTCTCTCTCTCTCTCTAAGAAAATGAACATATGTCTGCCGTTCCTCTTACACTGAAAACGATCGGCATTTCCACCTCTCTCTCTCTCTCTCTCTCTCTCTCTCTCTCCTCTCTCTCTCTCTCTCTCTCTCTCTCTCTCTCTCTCTCTCTCTCCCTCTCTCTCTCTCTCTCTCTCTCTCCTCTCTCTCTCTCTCTCTCTCTCTCTCTCTCTCTCCTCTCTCTCTCTCTTTCTCTCTCTCTTCTCTCATCTGTCCATGAGACTTTTCACATTAATTATATCTATCTTCCATCTTACATTATGTCCTACCACTCTCTCTCTCTCTCTCTCTCTCTCTCTCTCTCTCTCTCTCTCTCTCTCTCTCTCTCTCTCTCTCTCTCTCTCTCTCTCTCTCTCCTCTCTCTCTCTCTCTCTCTCTCTCTCTCTCTCTCTCTCTCTCTCTCTCCCCCCCCCCCCTAGGGGGCCCTTCCCGGGCAGTTATTTTAATCCCCCTTTCCCTCCCTCCTTTTTCCCCTTGCCCCTTTTCCTCCCCCCTCTCCCCCTTCCCCCCTCTCTCTCCCTTCCCTCCCTGCCTCTCCCCCGCTTTGTCTGCGAGCGTGGGGCGTGGGGCGGGGGGGGTTGGGTGGGCCGAGAAAGGAAAAAAGGGAAAAGGGGGAGGGAAAAAAAAGGGGGGGAAAAAAAGGGGGGGGGGGGAAAAGGACAAGGGGGGGGGAAAGGGAAAAAAAAGGGAAAAAAGGGAAGGGGGGGAAGGAACAAGGGTGGGAGGGAAGAAAAGGGGGAGAGAGGAAAGGGGGGGGAAAAGGGGAGGGAAGAAAGGGGGAGGGAAAAAAGGGGGGAGAAGGGGGACTGTTTGGGGTTTGGTTTTTAGTTTGTGAGTTAAATAAGAGAATGTATGTATTTTTCTACTCAATTTCCTCTTTTTTCCCCTTTTTCTCTCTTCCTTCTCTTCTCTTCTCCTCTTCCCTCTCTCCCCTCCTTTTCTCTCCTCCTTTTCCCCCCTCCCCTTTTCCCCTCTCTCTCTCTCTTTTCCCCCTCCTTTCCCTTTTTTTTTTTTTTTCCCCCCCTTTTTTTCCCCTCCCCCCTCTCCTCTCTTCCCCCCTTTTTCCCCCCCCTTTTCCCCCTCCTTTCCCCCTTCCCCCCCCTCCCCCTCCTCCCCTTTTTTCCCTTTTTTTCCCCCCCCCCCCCTCCCCCCCCCCCCTCCCCCTCCCCCCCCCTCCCCCCCGTTCCCCCCCCTTTCCCCCCCCCCACACCCCCCCTTCCCCTTTTTCAACCTTTTTCTCTCCTTTCCCCCCCCCCTCCCCCTTTCCCCCCCTCCCCCATTTCCCCCTCCCCCCCCCCCTTCTTCCCCCTTCCTCCTTTTCCCCCTTTCCTCCCCTTTTCCTTTTTTCCCCCCCCCCCCCTTCTCTCTCCTCCCCCCTCCCTTTTTTCCCTTTTCCTTTCCTTTTCCCCTTTTTTTCCCATTTTTTTCCCCCCCCTTTTTTATTTCCTTTTCCCCCCCCTTCTTTATAAAAATTTTTTTCCCCCCCTCCCTTTTTTTTAATCCAAAAAAAACCCCCAAACCCCCCCTAAACCCCCCAAAAAAAGAAAACCCCTAAAATTTTAAAAATTAAAGGGTCCCCTCTCTCTTTTCTCGTTCTCTCGTCTCTCTCTCTCTCTCTCTCTTCTCTCTCTCTCTATCTCCTCCTCTCTCTCCCCTCTCCTCTCTCTCTCTCTCTTCTTCTTCTCTCCTCTCTCTCTCTCTCTTTCCGTTTTATGGCCCGAGGAAGTGAGTGGTCGCGACGGTGGGCACGTGACCTCTCTCTCTCCAGCGGTCACTCGGGGTCAACACCATCACCACAACCATCACCACCACACCTGTTACCTGCCCCACCATCACAGACGCCATCACCATCACCACATCATCGCAAACATTCAAGAGTAAAATAATATCAACCAAATATTACTCCTGGCAACATGAACACCACCACCATCACCATCACCAGCGCTATCATCACCATCCCCACAGTTGCCACACCGATTATAACACAACACCAGTACTACCACCACCACCACGCACCTCTTTCACCTACTCTTTACAACTACTACTATTACTACTACTACTTCTATTACTACTACTACTATTACTACTACTATTACTATTACTATTACTACTACTACTACTACTACCTACTACCACAACTACAACTATTATTATTGCTGTTATCTCTGTACTCACTCGCTAACCTAACCTAACCTAACCTAAGCCACTATTATCAACATCAGCACCACCACCACCACTGCCACTTCTACCTCTCCTACACCTCTCCTTCTCTACCTATCTTCCCTTCCTATCCTCCTATCCCCTCCTCCCCTATCCTTGTTGTCAGTATTTCAGTATTCATTATAAACAGTAATTATATACAGTGTTACCAGATCCACACTACACCTTGCTGAAGATAAAAGATATTCCCTCGGTGACTATTCTTAAACCTAACAAATGTGAAAGGAAAGCCGCTTACTATCACGTCACTTGCACTTTCAGTTCCACACCAGAATGAAACTCACGCCAAAAAACATGAGGAAATAGCATAATATAAACATGTGTGAAGAAATATGGGAATTAACGAGAAAATAAACAATGATAAAAAAGGAATTATAAGACACATTAAACCGGATATTGATTCACTTATACTATGATAATTTAGACAGGTAACAAATAAATAAAAAAAGATATTTAGTTCTGGGTCGGAAATTTCAACGCATCAGTAAATAATAATCCAATTTCTTGATTTTTAGTTTTTGTTGTTCATCAGTTGATTTCAGATGTTTTCTTTTACCTTCCCGCTGCTCAATATTTCGTTCTTTATCCTATAATTTCTTCGTGATTTCCTCTTTCCTACCCTTCATGTCATTCTAGTTTGTCATGAGTCCTTTTTTTTTTTTTTTATACCTCACGTCTTTTCATTTTTCGATATTTCTTTCAGTCTCATAAATTTTTCTTAAGGTGATTTTGTACAATGTGTTAAGCCTTGCACGCTCCATTCCTTTCTACTCCTATCCTTTTCTGGCACGCTAACCATCCAGCCTCACATCCCTTCCCTCATTCCTACCTCTCCCTTCTCTTCTTCCTCCCTCCCTTCTCTTCTTCCTAACTCTCCCTTCTCTTCTTCCTCCCTCCCTTCTCTTCTTCCTCCCTCTCCCTTCTCTTCTTCCTACCTCTCCCTTCTAAATCTCCTACCTCTCCTTCTCATTTTCCCTATCTCCTTCCCTTCTCTCTTTCTCCCTAACCTCTCCCTTTTCTTCCTCCTCTTTCTCTTCTCCACCTCTCCCTTCTTCATCCTTCCCTTCCTCTCCCTCCCTTCTCTTCTTCCTAACTCTCCCTTCTCATCTTCCTCCTCCCTTCTCTTCTTCCTCCCTTCTTTCTCCTCCTCCTCGTCCTCTCACTCCTCCCTCCTTTCCTTTCCTTGCTTCCTCCTCCCTTCATTCCCTCATTCCTACCTCTCCCTTCTCTTCCTCCTCACTCCACGTCCTCTCACTCCTCCCTCCTTTCCTTTCCTCCCTCCTCCTTCCTCCTCCCTCCTCCTCTTCCTGTATTTAATAGGTTGCCGGTGGGATATTAGTTCCTGGTTACGCAAACGTTTAGTGGTGAAATTACAGATAAGACACAAAAATCTGTTACTTGACCTGACAATAGTGGCGACCGCAAATTACATACACATTACGTAACTCTCTCTCTCTCTCTCTCTCTCTCTCTCTCTCTCTCTCTCTCTCTCTCTCTCTCTCTCTCTCTCTCTCTCTCTCTCTCTCTCTCTCTCTCTCTCTCTCTCTCTCTCTCTCTCTCTCTCTCTCTCTCTCTCTCTCTCTCTCTCAAATTTGATCCACCATTAACACAAGCACACTATCTATCGATCTCTACTTGGCCCTTTCTACTTCCTGTCTCCATTGTAAGTCCCACCTTGTTGTCTTAACCTACCTACCTCCCTCTCTTCCTCTTCCTCCTCCGCCCTCCTCACCTAATTTGGCAGTGCCCCCCCCCCTCTCCCTGTCACCCACCACCACCACTACCTCCTCCTCCTCTTCCTTCCTCCTCTTCCTTCTTCCTCCTCCTTCACCTCGGTCAGTATAACGGTATGCTTAGGATACAATACTGTTATTATATTAAGATTTGTTAGTATCATCTGTTTTCTCTCTCTCTCTCTCTCTCTCTCTCTCTCTCTCTCTCTCTCTCTCTCTCTTTTCCCCTCTCCCCTCTCTCTCTCTCTCCCTCTCTCTCCTCTCTCTCTCTCTCTCTCTCTTTTGTCTGTGTGCGTGCGTGCGTGTGTGTGTGTGTGTGTGTGTGTGTGTGTATTTCACCGGCTCTACATACACTGCCAGTAAGTAGGTCAGAGCAATTTGTGGAGTGAGTGGAGAAGAGAGAGAAGGGAGGGTGAAGGAGGGAGAGAGGAGAGGAGAAGGGAGGGTGGAGAGGGAAGAGAGAAGGAGGGGCGGGCAATATCTGGATGCTGAGGGAGGAGAAGTAATGATGATAATTGGTGAAATGGTAATAATTGTAATGACAGCTGGGAATATAATGACGAGTATTATTATTAATGGTTGTAGTAGTAGTAGTAGTAGTAGTAGTAGTAGTAGTAGTAGTAGTATAGTAGTAGTGGGAGTAAGTAGTAGTAGTAGTAGTTAAATAGTTTGTAGTAATAGTAGTATAGTAGTAGTAGTAGTAGTAGTAGTAGTACGTAGTAGATAGTTTGTAGAGTAGTAGCAGTAGTAGAAGTAGTATAGTAGTAGTAGGGAGTACGTAGTAGTAGTAGTAGTTTGTAGTAGTAGAGTATAGTAGTAGTATAGTAGTAAGTAGTAGTAGTAGTAGTGGGAGTAGTAGTAGTAGTAGTAGTAGTAGTAGTATTAGTAGTAGTAGTAGTAGTAGGGAGTATAGTAGTAGTAGTAGATAGTGTAGTAGTAGTAGTAATGTAGTAGTAGTAGGGAGTAGTAGTAGTAGTAGTACTAGTAGTAGTAGTATAGTAGTAGTCGTATAGTAGTAGTATAGTAGTAGTAGTAATATAGTATAGTAGTAGTTAGTAGTATAGTAGTAGTAGTAGTAGTATAATAGTATAGTGTAGTAGTATTAGTAGTAGTAGTAGTGGGGCAGCAGCAGTAGCAGTAGGTAGTAGTGTAGTAGTAGTAGTAGTTAGTAGTAGCAGTAGTAACAGTAGAAGTAGTAGTAGTAGTAGTAGTAGTAGTAGTAGAAAGTAGTATAGTAGTAGTAGTAGTAGTAGTAGTAGTAGTAGTAGTAGTAGTAGTAGTAAGAAAGCAGCAGTAGCATTAGCAGTACGTATGTAGTAGTAGTAGTAGTAGTAGTAGTAGCAGTAGAAGTAGTAGTATATGAGGTAATAACTGTCAGCCTCTGAACAGAAGATAATATTTATGAGAGGGAAAGAGGAAAGGAAAGGAGTGTGGTCAAGAGAGAGAGAGAGAGAGAGAGAGAGAGAGAGAGAGAGAGAGAGAACAAAGCATCTTAACCAGTCACTCTGAGGTGTTTTTGCCCTTCTTCGACTCTTCCTTCTCTTCCTCTCTCTCTCTCCTCCTTTCACTCCTTTCTCCTCTTTAACTTTTTCATCTCCCTTCACTTTTCTTCCTGCTTTTCATATCTCCTTTTTATCATCGACTCATTTTTTTCGACATCAAACTTTTTTTTCCTCTTACTAAACATATTTCTCCCTTATCATCCTCTCCCTTCTCTTCCCTTTCGTTCTTATCATAATACTTCTTTGTTATTTTATCTTCTCTATCTTACATTATATTCGTTATTTTGTCGTGGCCTTCATTCTTTTTTTTTTTTTAACCCCCACGTTTTTTCATTTCTCTCTATATATTTTTGTCTCTTAAATTCTTCAATGTCTTCATATTACACAACTTTTTTCTTTTTTTTTCTCATATTTCGCTTCATGTTTTCACCAGTTTTTATTCTTTTATCTTTCTTCTTTTCATTCTTTTTTTCTTATTTACCCATTCTGTCTTCGCTCCTCATTTATCTCTTATGCTAATCACGATCATCATCACCATCATCATCATCATCAACATTAGCATTTTTTCCTCATAACCCTCCTTCGTTTCTCTCTCATTTAATAAACAATAATTTTCGCCTCTTCTTTTGCCTTTTCCAGCTACTGTTTGTTTTCCTCTCTCTCTTCTCTCTCTCCCTCTCTCTTCTCTCCTCTCTCTCTTCTTTTCTCTCTCTCTCTCCTCTCTCTTCTCCCCCTCTCTCTCTCTTCTTCTCTCTCTCTTCTTCTCTCTCTCTCTCTCTCTCTCTCTCTTCTCTCTCTCTCTCTCTCTCTCTCTCTCTCTCTCTCTTCCCTCCCTCCATCCCACCCTCCCTTTCATCTCTCTCCCATCCCTTTCATCTCTCTCCCATCCCTCTCTCACCCTCCCATTCCTCTCTCTCTCACTCCCACCCTGTTTTTACTTTCACCTGCTCCCACCCTCTTTCTCTCCCCCCCTTGTGTCCACCAACCCATGTGTCTCAGCGGATGTTTTAGATTAAGGTCAGGTGGGGTGTGTTACAGGGCAAGGAGAGAGAGAGAGAGAGAGAGAGAGAGAGAGAGAGAGGAGAGAGAGAGAAGAGAGAGAGAGAGAGAGAGAGAGAGAGAGACGGAAGAGAGACGGAAGAGGATGGAGGAGGTTATTTGATCTTAGTAAGGAAGGCTCATCCCGTCTTTAGTTTGTTTTTATCTCCTCCTCCTCTTCCTCTTCCTCTTCCTCCTCCTCCTCCATTCTTCCTCCTCCTCTTCCTCTTCCTCTTCCTCCTCTTCCTCTTCCTCTCCCTTTTCCTCCTCCTCCTCGATTGGATTGAACGATGTGGATTGAACGGAGCTGGGGCCTGATTGACTGCTGCCTCCCAAGAAAGCGCCAGGCAAGGCTGCCGCACCACCCCTGAACCTCCACACTGTGTTCCCACCATTACAAAACACACATAACATGACCTATCTATCAAGCACTAAACCTACCCCCCAACTAGTATTTGTTAGCCATAGATTACACCTTTCAACTTTTCCCCAAAATTCATGCAGTTTTTCTATATTGCATGGTATCACTTCATTTCCGGCCAGCTTTGGCTGGAAGGATGGGTGGGTGGGGAGGAGCCTTCTACTATCCTATCCTTTCTCTCTTATTATCTAGTTAGTGTAGTGTAGTTAAAGCAAACAGCCTTGTAAGGACCTATTGGTCTGTTGCTGTTTGCGTTTCCTTTGTAATCCTTTGTAATCATCCTCCTCCAATAAGTGAGGGAAGATTCCAAGGTCACGAGAAATTGTGTTCATTAACCTTGAGGGGTCGACCAACAAGGCGGAAAAAGAGGAGGAAGAAAGGAGAAAGAGAAAGGTGTTTACAGAAAAAAAGGTTCTGAGATAAGGCGGCGGGATGGGAGGTAGACAGAAAGGGAGGGGATGGAAGCAAGAAATGGGATCCTTATTGTATTTAAAGTCCTCTGTCTCCTTATCTGATTTGACATGACCATACAACCTTGTCTCCTCTTACTATTCCTCCTCCTCCTTTTCCTTCTCTTAATATTCTTCTCCTTGTCTTCCTTCTCTTAGTATTCCTCCTCCTCTTCCTCCTCTTACTATTCCTCCTCTTCCTCCTCTTACTATTCCTCCTCCTCTTACTATTCCTCCTCTTACTACTCCTCTTCTTTTTCCTCCTCTTACTATTCCTCCTCTTACTACTCCTAC
>JACEEZ010023639.1:85000-87500 GCA_016584305.1 Chionoecetes opilio | reverse complement strand
TTGTATAGTCAATAACCTTGTAGTTGGTACTTGCAAAGTGTCTAGATAGGATGAAAATCTTATCTTATCTTACACCTTTGCAACACCCCCATACACTTCCTACCAGTCACTCACTCACTCCGGTACACCACCACACACCTCCCCCCTTTCCCCCGCAACCTTTCTCCCCCTCCTACACACACACACACACACACACACACACACACACACAAAACACACACACACCCCACACACACACACACACACACACACACACACACACACACACGTACGTCACCCCGGGCCACGACCTTCACCCCTCCAGCGCTGTGCCTAAGGGAAAGTGTGTCCGATGGGTGTGAGGGGTGACACGTCTTGATAGAAAGTAGTAGTAGTAGTAGTAGTAGTAGTAGTAGTAGTAGTAGTAGTAGTAGTAGTAGTAGTAGTAACAATAGTAGTAACAGTAGTAGTAGTAGTAGTAGTAGTAGTAGTAGTAGTAGTAGTAGTAGTAGTAGTAGTAGTAGTAGTAGTAGTAGTAGTAGTAGTAGTAGTAACAATAGTAGTAGTAGTAGTAGTAGTAGTAGTAGTAGTAGTAGTAGTAGTAGTTAGTAACAATAGTAGTAGTAGTAGTATAGTAGTAGTAGTAGTAGTAGTAGTAGTAGTAGTAGTAGTAGTAGAAACAATAGTAGTAGTAGTAGTGTAGTAGTAGTAGTAGTAGTAGTAGTAGTAGTAGTAGTAGTAGTAGTAGTAGAGGGAACAGTTGTAGTGGTGGTAAGAATAATAAGAATAAAAAAAGAATAAGAATGGTAAGAAGTAGTAGTAGTTGTTGTTAGTAGTAGTGATAAGGGTGGCAGCTTCCTTTATCTACAATGTCTATCCTCCTTCTCCTCCTCCTCGTAGAATCCATGGGGCCTTGATAGAAACTTTTAAAGATTCTTAAAGAATTTGATATCAGTATACTCAAGATAACCTATTCGAACTTTCTCCTCAAGTGACAACAAGAAACAAAGGTTAAAACTGAATAGTCAGCGTTTCATCACAGATCTCCGAAAAAATTATTTCAATGCCAGAGTTGTTGATCGTTGGAACAAATTACCAGCTAATGTTGTCGAAGCCAGCACAATAACTTCATTTAAAAACAGTCTAGACGCGTAAATGGGTTTTGATATTACCCCGCGAGCTATATCATTAACATCCCCCAGATTGATTTAGTGTTAGTGGCAGTTTTTTTTAGTTAGCATATTACTTTCCTCACATTTTTTCACTTGAAACTTCCATGTTCCTATTCTCTTTAGGGGCATACATGTAGTTTGATAGTAATTAGTATGTAATTCAGCAGATACCCTCGTTATAGACCAATATGTCTCCTGGTATCTGTTCTTCCTATGTATTCCTCCTCCTCCTCCTCCTCCTCCTCCTCCTCCTCCTCCTCCTCCTCCTCCTCCTCCTCCTCCTCCTCTAGTGACGGAGACAGGGCTTGGGCGTGAAGTGGGCGTAACGTCAAGGATGCAACGGACGACCTACATATCTTGACAAAGCATACCTACTTTCCCCTGTGTGTGTGTGTGTGTGTCAGTGTCAGTGTCAACATATACACACCAAGATGACTTATATGCTCTCTCTCTCTCTCTCTCTCTCTCTCTCTCTCTCTCTCTCTCTCTCTCTCTCTCTCTCTCTCTCTCTCTCTCTCTCTCTCTCTCTCTCTCTCTCTCTCTCTCTCTCTCTCTCTCTCTCTCTCTCTCTCTCTCTCTTTGTGGCAAACATTATATAAATCACATCTCATACCCTCAAGTGACAGATCAATCTCTCCAACTCTTACGTCATTCCTCTTCCTCCATCTCCTCGTATTCCTGTCACGCAACATGATATAGCAGCAGCAGGGTCCGAAAACAAAGACTCAAACCACGACCATGACTACCAATACCTTGAAGATCACCACCATTGCCTTATTGCTACAGACGTGACGGTTTAAGGCAACAGCATAAACTAAACTATCGAAATTTACAAGCAGGATGGATTTTTTGCGGGGACTACAGAAGTTAATTATCTAAATATTAAAGAAGCAGAAGGGTTAAGTGGAAGATAAGAAGAGAGAGAAAAGAAAAGTAATTCATTATGTACACGAATACCGCTGACACTTGCTGATTGAGAGAAAAACTTCGAGTTAAGAAAAGTTTTTTTGAGATATTCTAGTATTTCTTTAAGGTGATTCAAAAGTATTATTGTCTACAGCATACAGCTACAGCATTGTACGTGGGAAGGTTATGCAAATTGTTTTACTGGAGCCATTTACCAATACTCTTGAAATATACTATTAATAATTAAATTTTCGTCTATGTTACTTGGTTTCATATACTTTAATAGAAATGACATATACAGTACATCCATTTAGTCACTTCAGTTCAGAAGGAGGAAAAGTATGTGGTTGAGGAGAAGAATCAAGAGGTGATGAAAATAATACATGATGAAGAAAATAACGATAGAATTACTGGCGATGACGATGGTAAAAAGTATAAAACCT
>JACEEZ010023639.1:77500-80000 GCA_016584305.1 Chionoecetes opilio | reverse complement strand
TAGTAGTGCCATCACCATCAATATCATCTTTACCACAAACGCTATTATTGAAATTAATGGTATTATCGCAGATAACTAATTTCCATTACTTAATATTTTTCCCTGGCCTCGTCCACTACCGCTACCACCACCATCTGGAGCCTGGAGGTGGTGGTGGAGGGGGAGGACGGGGAGGTGGAGGGACGGGAGGGGTGCAGACTGGGGGGGAGGGAGGGAGGGAACAGACGGAGAGAGAAGACTAAAAACAGATGGAGAGGCGAAGAGAGCATGTATCAAACCATTCCATTACGGCAGTGTTGTCACAGCCTCCCTAACACACACACACACACATGCACATACACCCACACATACACACACACACACACACACACACACACACACACACACACACACACACATACGCACACATACGCACACACGCACACACACACACACACACACACACATGTAAGCACCGTGTAGAACTCTTAAGGTGTTTAAAAAAATCAATGTACAAAACAAATGTACTGCCAAATTCGTAGTTTTTTTTTTATATAAACTATGTAGTTTTACAAAGAGGAAAAAAAGAGGGAAGGGGAGAGGCAGCTTGAGAGGAATGGAAGTAGAGGATAGAAGGGAGTAGGGGAATAGGAGAACAATAGGAGGGAGGGAGGAAAGAGACAAAGTAAAAAGGGGAAGCAAAAAGGGCAGAGAGAGGAGGGGCTGTAATCAATATCGTCATTACATAAACTGTACCGATAATTGTCCTTTCCTCTCATATACTGTACAAATGTTAGTAGTAGTAGTAGTAGTAGTAGTAGTAGTAGTAGTAGTAGTAGTAGTAGTAGTAGTAGTAGAAGTAGAAGTAGAAGTAGAAGTAGTAGTAGTAGTAGTAATATTAGTAGGTAAATAGTACTACACCTTTTCACTCTCAAATTAAAACAACTGAACTTCTAATAAAAACAATTGAACTTTAAATTAAAACAAATGAATCTCAAATTAAAACAACTGAAGTTTAAATTAAAACTGAAGTTTATATTAAAACAACTGAAGTTTAAATTTAAATAACTGAACTTCAAATTATAATAACTGAACTTCAAATTAAAATAATTGAATTTCAAATTAAAGGAAATATTTCATCTATCATATTTTGAAATTAATTTGTTTTATTTTGAAGTTCTGTTCTAATTTGAGAGTGAGAAAAGGTGTATTATGAAAACCCCCAGAAAAGTAACATATTTGTTCCTGCAAACTTTTTCTTATCTTTACCAGAGTGCTGCCAGCAAAGGGAAGAGGGAAAAAAATATTTATGAAAAGATATACTATTCTTTTAAATATTTTTACACAGCATACTACATAGATAAAGCAACACAGGATGAAGTAACGTATAGCTATTCCGTGTATGTTAGTACACATACTGTAGTTATACAAAAGAAAACCAAAGTTACATTTTGGGCACTCAAAATGTTTTGGCACTCAAGTTTTTTTGGCACTCAAAAATATTTGGCACTCAAAAAAATTTGCCACTCGAACATTTTTGGCACTCAACAATTTTTGGCACTCAAATCTTTTTTGGCACTCAAAATGTTTTGGCACCAACATTTTTTTGGCACTCAAAAATTTTTTGCCACTCGAACATTTTTGGCACTCAAAAAAAATTGGCACTCTTTTTTGGCACTAAACAATTTTGGCACTCAAATGTTTTTGGCATTCAAATGTTTTTGGCACTCAAATGTTTTTTACACTCACAAATTTCTGACACTCAATTTTTTTTTACTCAAATTTTTGCCACAAATTTTTTTGGCACACAAATGTTTTTGCCACTAAAACATTTTTGGCACTAATTTTTTGTTGGCATTTAATAGCTAGCGACGAGGGAGGAGTGACAGCCTGGGGGTACTACGTAGTACCCCCAGGCTGTCACTCCTCCCTCACTCGTTAGCTATAGAATAAAATAGTAAAAAAAATTGAGTGCCAAAAATGTTTGAGTGCCAAAAAATGTTGAGTGCCAAAATTGTTTAGTGCCAAAAAATATCGAGTGCCAAAAAAATTGCGTCAAAAATTTGAGTGTCAATAAATTTTAAGTGCAAAAAAATTTGAGTGCCAAAAAAATTTGAGTGCCAATTTTTTTTAGAGTGCCAGAAGATTTTGGGTGCCAAAGACTCACTTGTTTTAATAGTAGTAGATAAGTAGTAGTAGTAGTAGTAGTAGTAGTAGTAGTAGTAGTAGTAGATAAGTAGTAGTAGTAGATAAGTAGTAGTAGTTGTAGTAGTAGTAGTAGTAGTAGATAAGAAGTAGTAGTAGTAGTAGAGATAAGTATTAGTAGTGCTTCTAGTAGTAGTAGTAGTAGTAGTAGTAGTAGTAGTAGTAGTAGTAGTAGTAGTAGTAGTAGTAGTAGAAGTTACAGAGTTAGCAATGATGGAGACAATATCAAAAATAGTAACAGTAGGAGTAGTGGTGACAGTAGCAGTAGTTCTAGTGATGGTGTTAGTGGTAGAAGTAGTAGTAGTAAATCCAGTGA
>JACEEZ010023639.1:57500-72500 GCA_016584305.1 Chionoecetes opilio | reverse complement strand
TCTCTCTCTCTCTCTCTCTCTCTCTCTCTCTCTCTCTCACCCTGGCATCCTCCACCTTTACCCCCACACAACCTTTCAAGTGTCCTCAGTATCTTCACCTTCGTCAGTTTAAGTTATTCCCCCCATGCATGATTGCCAAGACACGCCGCCTGGGGATCGAGCGGGAGGCAAGCAGCACTCACAAACAGCAAATAAAGAGTCTAGTTTAGTACCCCTTCAAAGGTCTCCCACAGGGCCACACGTCCTCCCACTGACGCACCAGTTTCCCGTTTTTTGTGACGATACGTAACGGTGAGGCAATCAGGTTTTGCCGCCTCCCGTCTCCCTCCTACTCCTTCCTCCCCCCCTTCTTCCTTCAACTGTTCCACCTACTCACAAATTTCTGGCACAATCCTCACTCATTTCCGTCTTCTGCCCGTGTCCTCAACCTTTCACCATTGCAGAGATAACATCATAACACCCATCACTTATCTGCTTATATGTTTGCCTTCCCTACACGCAACACACGAAGATCACACAATCTCGCTTCAGCATCCAGTCTGTGCCTCCTTGTATCTCACCCTCTCCCTCTCCCTCTCCCTCCCTCTCTCACTCCCTTCATCTAACGTGTTCAAGCACTGCCTTCTCCATCAGCCCTCCCTCTAGCCATGATATTCCAGCTTTACAACACGTTCCCTTCTCCTCTCCTTTCTCTCTTTCCTCCTTCTGCTCCCTTCTCCTCTCCTTTCTCCGTGTAGAGAGAGAAGGAATATGACTAGCCCTAATGAACTTAATATTCTTGATTTAAGTTTTCGTGTTGAGAAATATGTGTATGTTTTTTCCGAATCATCCACCAAACTGATTTAAGCAAAAATTATGCACTGTATAGTTTACTTGCTGTATTTAACATTTGTGAAGGTTAAATTTAGTGTGTCGGTCAGCTCTCGGTAACCCACAGACCCGCTATGAAATCAGAGATGCCTCTGCTATAAGAGACATTTCTGATGCTAAGATGAGGCTAAGTCCAGAGAGAGAGAGAGAGAGAGAGAGAGAGAGAGAGAGAGAGAGAGAGAGAGAGAGAGAGAGAGAACTGGTCCTTTCACTGTAGGCTAAGTATAGGTATACTCCTACTGCGCAGTAACTGAAAAAAAAGTATAACCACAGACAAGTTTCTAGACTTGTACTACTCAAACGAAAATCTTACCATCTCTCTCTCTCTCTCTCTCTCTCTCTCTCTCTCTCTCTCTCTCTCTCTCTCTCTCTCTCTCTCTCTCATGGCAACAATATCAAACAAAATTATATCAGAGCAAATTTTATCAATTTTACTTTCCTTCGTCAACATCATTACTATCTTCAGTTATTCCCCTTCCCCTTCCACTTCCCCTAATTCCCCTTCCGTCGCGTCATTTTTCTCGCCTCAGGTAATATAATCAACGCTGGTTTTGTCTTTACTCCCACGTGTGTCTGGCAGTAAAAAGGTAAAGCGCCTCTCGGGATTAATTGACTCGCCGCGGAAACTAGCACGTAATTTTACACTCCCGACGAAAAAAATGAAAGTCAATTACACGGTTGAACGAAACAAAAAATACTATACACCACACGAGGCATTTTAAAACAGTTGAATCACTACTCGTCCTTTTGATGGCATTACTTTCACGTCGTTTACGCAACATCATCAGGTCAGTTGGATCATCAGTGTTCTTTAGTATCTTTTTTATAAAGGCTGCAAGCAGAAACTAACGAGTATTTATTATTTTTTATGCTCCGTTGGCACATGGCGGCGGGAGACTAAGCTGCGGAAATACTAAAATATTTATTATCATCCTCGCGCCCTTTTAATCCCTTGAGGCCCAGAAAGTAATTTCCATTGTAATTTGGCTACTATCAGACGACTTTTAGTGAACGTAAGCAATATTTTATAGATATGACCTGTTTAGCATCCTTGTTGACTAACTAATTTGGTAAATTTAGTGAATTTTCGTAATTTTATGGCTCGACAACATACCATATTTTATAGCAAAAGAATGATCTGGGCGTGAAGGGGTTAAGGAACAAATATTTTTCTTATAGATTTAACGGGTTTTTTTTTTATAATATGATCATTATTGTTCCAGCAAAGTCACTTCGCGGTATGTTGAGAACCGAAATTATACCAAAACATTCATAAGTTTAGTCTTACGGCACGTCTGTATCTCACTTCCACGGACCGGGTTATCATCGTCTCTATCTCACTTTCACGGAAGGCCAGGGTTAATATCATTAGCATTCCCTCCCACCATGATAGGGAGTCTGCTGAATACCGAGAGAGTGAAGGACAACCATAAGGCATAACCATGGGGCGTGAGGACTCTGTGGAGGGGGTAATGTGGCGACAAAACACTAATGTGGCGCCAAGACAAATGTGTGTTCCTTTCTAACCTTCTATTAACCCCTTGAGACCCAGAACGTAATTTCCATTGTAATTTGACTACCATTAAACGATTTTTAGTGAATACAAGCAATATTTTATAGATATGACCTGTTTAGTATCCTTGTCGACTAACTAATTTGGTATATTCCGTTCGTTTTCGTAATTTTATGGCTCGACAAAACACGATTTTATATAGCAAAGGAAAGATCTGGTGTGAAGGGGTTAAGAACATAAGGACATGAGAAAATAAGGAATTTACAAGAGGCTGGAAGACCTACACGAGGTAGTACCTGTTACTTAACATTACCTACATCCACATTTCATCCCCATCCATGAAATTGTCTAGCCTCCTTTTAAAACTCCCTTTTGACTCCACACTAACTACCTGACGACTGAGGCCATAACAATCATTAACCACCCTCAGGGCGAATATCGTCGACTTCGACATCACTGCCCTTCAACAACAACAACAACAACATTTACCACCCTGTTTGTGAACCAGTTTCTCCCTACTTAGCACTGTACAACCTATATTAGCACTGTCACACTTACCTCACACTTCTCAGACCAATCCTCGCCTCCTCCACTGGTGCTGGCAACTTTTGAACACCACCCCGAGGTTGGCACTCACGAAATAACTTAGATAATGACGCACAAATCACACGCACACTCAAACACTACCCGCCCACCGCCCGGTCACGCGTAAACAAAGCGATCATGGTGCCACCTGCTGCCTATTAATTAAAGGAAATTTCAATGCATGTAAACTCTAAACATTACTACAAATGTATGCCTGATAAAAAAATTCTATCTTTTTATTACTTTATCCATTTATTTACGTGTGTTTTATTGATGCAAGAACGTAATACAAAAACACTGCAGCTTTATATCGACCCTGCCTCCTTGTCTCGAATCTAATTAAATGATATTTAGTGGATGATGTAGTAGTGAATGTAGTGGATGTTTTGCCTAATGGTGCCATTATTGCTTGATCATTGCTTGCCATTGTGAGGGATGAATATTAACATTGCCTGTGTATGTGGAGCACGACTCGTTGTATGCCCGAGTTCACACTATGAATAAATTAATCATTATTTAGAAGAGAAAACTACTTCGGATAAAAAAAAACCATCCATTCACTGATCTTAACATTACCGGCATTACTATCATTATCACCGCTATTCTTATCAGTGTTATTATCATTATCATTACTATTGTTTACATCATCATTACTATAAACACAGTTTTTATTATCATTATTGAAGGAGGCAATTTTTTTTCTGTTTATATTTTTCATGCGAACAAAAAGACAATGGTTGCGGACTTGCGGTTCTAGTGTTGCAATATCGATAATGACGTTACGTTACGTGGTCACTAGCCTGACAGGGGAGCGAGCGGGTTACAAGGCCGCGTCAGCTGATGAAAACGTAAAGGAAGGAACACCTGAGGAAGGAGAAAGAGAATGCGTGTGCTGAGTGGGTAGTCACGCGCTGTTGCCACTGGGTGTATTTCCGTTTATGATTTCCTATTTGTATTTCACGGGTGTGGGTGGATGCAAGCAGGTCTGAGCCACCTCTCTCTCTCTTCCCTTCCGTCTTCTTGTTTCAGTTTGCTGCTCCACCGCTCTTATGAATTGCTATTGTTATTTCACAGCTAGGGTACCTTGTTTCATTTCCTTCCTTCTCTCTCTCTCTCTCTCTCCCCCCCATCTCTCTCTCTCTCTCTCTCTCTCTCTCTCTCTCTCTCTCTCTCTCTCTCTCTCTCTCTCTCTCTCTCTCTCTCTCTCTCTCTCGTGTTCAATTCGTTTAGTGGAATTTTTTTTTTTATTGCAGATTGGCTATTGTTTCTGACTCGCTCGATCTTATATTTTTATCCCTTCCGGTTCTCTCTCTCTCTCTCTCTCTCTCTCTCTCTCTCTCTCTCTCTCTCTCTCTCTCTCTCTCTCTCTCTCTCTCTCTCTCTCTCCTCTCTCTCTCTCTCTCTCTCTCTCTCTCTCTCTCATATTTTCCTTTACCTCTCACGTTTACACTTCGTAATTCCTAACGACATCCTATTTGCATTCCAGGGATCAGCGTGTGTTGCAACGAGAACTCGATGCGTATTCACGTGACGAACAAGTTGGCAAAATTGGTGGTGAAGGGCAAGGAGGAGAACAATCAATGCAAAGGTTTTTCTTCCCCCATCGGCGCTGTTCTCGTGCTGGATTTGAACAATGCAGATGGCTGTGGCACTCAGGATAAATGGGTAAGTTATGTGGTAATGTGTGTAGCAAGGTTATTACGGTAATGTGTAAGTAATGTGTAAGTTTAGGATAAAAACGTGGGTATGTTTTGATGATGAGTCTCTTGGAGTTCCGTCCCCTTGTCTCTCCCATCCTTGAGTCCCACGCTACGCCTCCCTGCTATCTATGTTCTCAGCCTCAAAGGATTCACAACGCGCCTCAAGGGATGCTGCAAATTGCTCTGTAGCTTGCTTGATATTAAGTGTTCACAATGATGTAGAAAAAATTGTAAATGATAATTAGGATCTCTCTCTCTCTCTCTCTCTCTCTCTCTCTCTCTCTCTCTCTCTCTCTCTCTCTCTCTCTCTCTCTCTCTCTCTCTCTCTCTCTCTCTCTCTCTCTCTCTCTCCGTGAACTTCCTTCGTTTTTCACCCCCTCCTCTTCTTTTCCTTCACCTCCCCCCCCCCCTCACACACACAAAGAAATCGTTATTTGTTGCTAAAATTGTTCCTAATGATCAACTCCTGGAGGAAGAAAAATTCTACCATCAGAAGTTACTCCACTACGGTTAAAAAGAAAAGCAATATAATAATTCACAGGAAGATATTAAGTCGAAATAAATACAGTACTACCAATTGACAGGTCCTATTATTACCATTGTGTTTAAGATTGCTTACGTCCTTAATGGGTGATCAAAGATATCTTATACTTCCTTCCCTTATCTGTATACATTAGTAAAGGTCAAAAATCTAATTAAATCATGTCTCTATATCCTTAACAGTATTATGGCCGTCTCTCTGTCCCCTTCAGTCGTATCTTCACGCTATCCTATGCCTAGAGCCTTGTTTGTCACCTTCACATCTACAGTGCATCCCCTCATGACCTTGTTTATGTCCCTTTCATATCATTATGTCCTTTTTATATCCCTTTAGTCGTAACTTCACACTGTCATTATGGTCAAAGCCTTGTCACCGTGGATCCACGTCTTCAGCACGTCCCCTTATGCCCCCCTGTTGTATCCTTCCACAGAACACCCTCGTCATAGAGATCGAAGGACAGTCACGCACGGAGATGAGGGTCGACTGCACCAACCAATGCAAGAGAAAGAGAGACCTTCCCCCGTCGTTTGTGGAGCCTGAGTAAGGAATCCATTTGTTCTCGTTCTCTCTCTCTCTCTCTTCTCTCTCTCTCTCTCTCTCTCTCTCTCTCTCTCTCTCTCTCTCTCTCTCTCTCTCTCTCTCTCTCTCTCTCTCTCTCTCTCTCTCTCCTGAACTCACCTGGTCTTCCCGTCACATTATTGGGGTTAACCACCTCGCCCGTCTCCTTGACATCACCTCTCCCCGTCCTGGCCCGCCCCCTCACTCACCTCCCACTCCTTGGCGCCTTACCTGCCTCTTCTTACCTTACCTCGGGGCACTGTGGCATGAAGGACAACATCCGTCCCCGCGGCGCCACACCTGCAGTAATGTTGTATCATGCAGTGCCTCGCGGCGTGCCCAGATTACACGAGTCACCCCCTTCCCACTCACACAAAGGACGGTGATGTCATAGCTCCGCGTGGCCTTGAACGGCAGGTAGCGGTGGGGCGGGGCTGGGAGGGGTACGGCACGTCACCTCATCATGTCTTTCTCCTTCCCCTTCTTCGTCATTTCTCTTCCCTTCTCTTCTCTTCTCTTCTTCTCTCTCTTCTCTCCTTCTCTTCTTCTCTCTCTCTTCTCTTCTCCTTCTCGTCATGTCTTTCTCTTTCCCCTGCTTCGTCATTTATCTTCCCTTCTCTTCTCCTTCTCTTCTCTTCTCCTTCTCTCCTTCTCTCCTTCTCTCCTTCTCTTCTTCTCTCTCTCTTCTCTTCTCCTTCTCGTCATGTCTTTCTCCTTCCCCTGCTTCGTCATTTATCTTCCCTTCTCTTCTCCTTCTCTCCTTCTATCCTCTTTTCCTTCTCTCTCTCTTCTGTTCTCCTTCTCGTCATGTCTTTCTCCTTCCCTCTCCTCACAGCTTCATCGAGATCACGTCGGAGGTGACAGGCACGGCGCCCATCCCCATCCTGAGCGTGGGCGTGCGGCAGAACGGGCAGCTGGTGAACGGCCAGATCAACGTCCGACCGGGCACGCCACTCACGATGGAGGTGAGTGAGCGCTTGTTATGTAGCAGCAATCGCTTTTATGCTTCCCTGTCACTCGTCTCCTCGCGGGCGAGAGAAAATATGGCTTGTACCAAGAATCATGATGGCGGTCGAACGACGAACGACGAACGACGAACGAAGGGTTTGAAGAGGAGATAGATATTCTATAGAATAAAATATATATATCTAGAGGAATATATAAATTTTAGAGTGTAGATAATATAGATAGAGGAGATATATATGAATACGTAGAAAGGTAATACAAATATAAATAAATGGTTGTTTGCAGTAGTACGTATAGGTCACTGGTTGCTTATATGTCTGGCAAGCTGATGTCAGTGTCGTCAGAATAACAACACGAACACCATCACACCCTCGCACTGTTCACCTTAATTAATTCAATAACATAATATAATACTCAATGCCATCTTTCCGCAGGTGTTTTTGGACGACACATCGGCTGACATCTACGGCATCCTGATGAACTACATGGAGGTGACGGACATGGCGAACAAGCGAGAGACAATTATCTTCAACGGGTGAGTGAAGAAGGAGTGCGTTGGTTGAGTGTGTCACGGGGCAGAGGGGGGATGTGAGAGAGTGTAAAGGGCTCGAGTGTGTCACGGGGCAGGATGGAGGATGTGAGAGAGGGTGAGAGGCTGGTGTGCTGTGCTGTGCTGGGGTGGAGCAGGGGTGTATGTGGAGGCTGGTAGGTCACGTCAGGGGGTTTGTCAATACTGGTATGTGAGGCAATGTGTGTGTTCAGGTAATATGGGTGTGTTGGGTTGGGTCAGGAAGGTGGGAGTGAAGGGATGAAGGATCTAGTTCAGGTGGCCGAGTTAATGAATAAATGCCACCCACACGCAGTAAATGCCATCGTTAGCAAATGTCAGAGCTTGGTAGGCTAAATGTTGACATTATATAAAGGTGAATGTCAGAGCTTGATAGGCTGAATGTTGACACTATATAAAGGTGAATGTCAGAGCTTAGTGGGCTGAATGTTGACACTATATAAAGGTGAATGTCAGAGCTTAGTAGGCTGAATGTTGACACTATATAAAGGTGAATGTCAGAGCTTAGTAGGCTGAATGTTGACACTATATAAAGGTGAATGTCAGAGCTTAGTAGGCTGAATGTTGACACGATATAAAGGTGAATGTCAGAGTGAGTGCATTAGCAAAGTTGAAATGATCATCAAAACGTCACAGTACAGGTAAGGTGGTGACACAAGGCACGAAATGGCCATGTATGATGTAGTTTGATTAACACATGTATGTTATACAGTATGGTAACAAAAGGTGGAATAGGTTGGTATGGGCTGGTCTAAGGGGGTTGTAGGGGATGGCAGGGAGTGGCAGGGGTACCAAAGCTTGGTGTGACTAATACCTTGTACATAAATGTGTGTATGTGTGTGTGTGTGTGGGTGTGTATGTGTGTGTGTGTGTGTGTGTGTGTGTGTGTGTGTGTTGTGTGTGTAAAATCTTGTGGAAAGTTTCATGCCCGGCGGCGTATTTCGTGACTGAAAAGTTATAAATATCAACGAGTGGTTGCAGTCTGGGTGGGATTCACTTTCCCAGCACTACGTGAGCTCCTTGATGACTTGTTCACCTGATTATGAGTCGTTCCCTCAGGTGTTCCGTGGACCCCATTCTCTTCGACAACTTCCTCACGCCGAATGGTAACTACCTGTCCGCCAAGTTCCGGGCCTTCAAGTTCCCCGAGACCAGCTACGTCATGTTCCGCGGCACCGTGGACGTCTGCCTCGACAAGTGCCAAGGGGTAAGTGAGCACATACGATAGTGTCACTGGTCGTATCTCTATTCAGCTACGTCCAGTGGTGCTCAAACCAGTACTTGCTCTTTCTGCTGATAAAGCATACTATGGCACTAAAAATAACATTGTATAGCATTAAAAAGTATAGAAGAGGCAAACAGAACGCAGCTTAAGCGCATAAAGTACACCACTTCTCTAAATCACTCTTTTTGCCATTACATGAAGTACACCACTTCTATAAATAACTTTTTTTGCCCTTACATGATGGTCACCGCCTCTCTAAATCACTTTTCTTACCCACAGATCGCGTGCAGCAACGGCCAGTTGGGTTACGGGCGAAGACGGCGAGGCATCGACGACAACGGGCCCGACCCGAACATGATCTTCCAAGTGACCATGACGACGATCCTGAAGGTGACAGAGAATCTCACCGACACCAAGGCAGGGGAGAAGAGGTTGGCGGAAGAGGTGGAGAACCAGGTGGCGGAGGACGTGAAGGCGGTGGAGCAGGTGATCGAAGAGGTGGCGGAGGAGAGGGTGCGGGAGGCGGCGGCGGCGGAGCGAGCCTTGCAAGGGAAGACAGACGTTGGGAACCCTTGGGGCAGACCCGCTGTGGTGTCTGTTGTAGAAGAGCGAACCTCCAGCAAAAGGGCGGAACCTGACTATATTTACTACAACAGTGCCGTGACTCTTAGCCAAAGTGTTGCGGCGATGGGCGTGACTTGTGCCGCCCTCCTCGCCCTTCTCCTGTAACGTCCTCCACCCAACACTTATAAGGAAGGACACAAAGGCTCTTCCTGACAGACACTGAACATCGGATGGTGAAAAATGAAGCACTTTGGGCGTCCTCACCATCATTATGAGAAACAGTGTGTCTTGGATTGTAGTTCTTGGTCCTGAACACTTAAGTTCTGCTCCAGCCTTCTTTTCTCTTTCTTGTCGCCTTCCTTCTTTCGCCTGTTAACTTCCTCTCCCCTGCCCTTCCTTCTCATGCCTCTCCTCCTCCTCTGCGTCCCACACATTTCCGCCATTTGCTTGGCAGCTTTGATGTTTCATTTCTTAGTTGGCCATCTTGATGCGTAACGAGCTTTAACACCGGCATTTCTTATTGTAAGTCGAACTGTTCCCACTCCCATCCTGCTCGCCCCACATGCCTTGGTCAAGCGCCATACTAGTTCCAGCAAGTCTACAATTTCTTTTTTATTTCTGTATGTTATGCAGAATTTCACTCAATAATGTGCCACTGTAGTTTACGTAATTAATGAAGTTTATGTCATAGTTCTGTCCAAGTGATAGATCAGTTTTGTACATCACACATGCATTATAAGATATCAAAGACGTTTACCAAATAAATCACGAAGTGTAGACGTTGTAGGCGTAGCACGAAGCCTGTCTAGCCCGGGGCAGCCGCTGGTTCCTCTGGCACCACGCAAACCAGACCGACGGCGTCAGTTTGTTGTCTTAACTCTTAGGGTGGTGGAGGGAGGGCGTCTGTCCCGCACGTGTTGCTTCTCTTCTCATAACGTCCGCTGCCCTGAGCTGATCGAGGCTTCGTAACAATAACTAACGACGTACTTATATATATGTGCATAAAGCATACATAATAAACCAGATACAATTGTTTCCTTTATCTTTAATGGATACATGACATAAGGCGTCGACAAGCGGGGCACCGGTGAGGCAGATCTGTCCTACAAAACTGCCAAACATTTAGCAAATAGTTAACAGGAAAACACTTCACTAAAGATGCACAAAGACAACACACTCGTATAAAATCATACTCAACAATTCTCATTAAGGTTCGGTAACTTAAAGCTTCTTAATTGACAACTTCGTTTAGAAAATATATAATTGAATTATTACACTTTCAAAACCAAGACTACAACGCAACAAACGCACCGCAGAACACACAACATTTATAACTAATAACAACTCGCCTCCAGACAGCCGTACCCCCTCTTCCCCCCTCTGTCCCTGCCTCCTCCCTACCCCCATCCGAGTGAGGCGTCCCCCACCCCCTCCTCCTAATACTGCCATCCATCCCCTCAAGAGCAATAACATTCTACTTGATGCAAACCTCTGTCATTCACACACACACACACACACACACACACACACACACACACACACACACACACACATACACACACACACACCAGGAACATAGCAGTAAACATAAACAACGTAACATGTATAAAACCATTACCCGCACTAGTCTCTTCCTTCCTCCAAACACACAAACAAATGTACACCATAAAAAAGCAAACAAATCCTTACAACAACAGGAACATTAAAAAAAATCTGAAGCACCGTCACTCAAACATAAAATAAAAGATCTCACAATACTTTCTTCTCCTTCAGACATTCGTAATACCAAAGAAATGGCAACAGTCCGTGGAATGCATAAATATACCTCAAAATAAACACTTAAACTCATACAAATAAGCTCACCTTCAATTAGTATGACCTTCAAATCCATACAAAAAGCTATATAATATAAATCCAAAGAGAAACTAAATAATATAAATCCATACAGAAACTATACAAAACTATACATTTAAATCCTTCAAGCCTGGAATGTGCCCTTGTAAAAAATATTGGTACGAAACACTCACCCGATTCTGCTTTCCTTCATTCACGGCCTCAAGACTCAAACCTAACGTGTCGCAACAGTGGCGCGAACGAAACAATTAACAACACAGGAACAATCACCATAAACTAGACTCGCCGCACGTTAAGTTGGCGAAAATGGGGCCCCTTCACTCCCCTCTTCCGAACGCACGGGATTACCTGAAGTGTTGGGTGTTGGGTGAGAATGCCTTTGCCTTACTACAAGTTCTGCCCTAAAGCCCCAACACCCAACATCTCAGCTAATCCTGTGCTTTCGGAAGGGAGGGAGTGAGGTGGCCCATTTTCGTCAATTTAACATGCGGCGAATATACAACAACATTAACACCTCTATCTTCACCCAGCAAACATATGAATCAAGAAAACACAAACAATAATTACACAAATGTCAAAGAAGATAAATCAGAAACTATAAACAACACTACATATTACTCTATTAGGTCTTACTCATGTAGTCATTGCTCTGTCTGTGAGTGAGGCACCTAAGATAGACCTCTGTTGCTTACTGGATTCTCGTCACTCGGTACTTAGGCCGTCTGGTGTCCTAGTCTTTGGGTAGAAAAACAGTACAATTCCACCCATCAACGCTACAGAGTCTTGGGTGCGAGATATCACGAGTAGAAAAGGACATGAGTAGCCAAGGGACATGCGTTAGCAGCCAAGGATATGAGTAAGTAGACAATGACATGAGTAAGTAGCCAAGGACATGAACAAGTAGACAAGGACATGAGTAAGTAGCCAAGGACATGAGTAAGTAGCCAAAGACATGAGTAAGTAGCCAAGGACATGAGTAAATAGCCAAGGACATGAGTAAGTAGACAAGGACATGAGTAAGTAGCCAAGGACATGAGTAAGTAGCCAAGGACATGAGTAAGTAGACAAGGACATGAGTAAGTAGCCAAGGACATGAGTAAGTAGACAAGGACATGAGTAAGTAGCCAAGGACATGAGTAAGTTGCCTAGGAGATGAGTATCCTGAAAACTTGAGCATCACAATACCAGTTTAGAAAATATATTTAACCCACGAATAGGAAAGAAAAAAAATGATAATAAAAAAAAATTCATATATGCCAATCTCTAAGAAAGTTTATACTGGAAGTTGAAGAAGGGAAGGCCAGTTTAGGTTCAGAGGTGTCTTGATTCTCTTTACTTGATTGTAAAAGTTATAATAGGTAAAATTGTCCATTGTAATATACTGAGAAGTAGTTAGCTATTAAATTACTATGGGCTTCAATGGGCCCAAACGCGCACCTTAATTAAGAAAGAAAATGAGTTCAAGTTGTAAGAACATCGATGGGGAGTGGAAAAAGACGAGTTCCAAAGGACAGGAGAAGAAATAACTTGTGATTTATGTGGGGTGGAAAAGGAAGACTTAAAAAAATTTCTGTTATGGTGCCCAGCCTACAGTAAGGAAAGAAAGAAAAGTGTAAGGCTACAACAACCTTATCTAGAGGAGGAAGAGGATATAGTGGGGGAGTATTTGTTCGGAGAGGGGAATGTGGAAGAAACAAAAAGAACAATCAACAGTTTTTGGATGACCAGAGAAAATAAGAAGAAAGAAAAAGAAAGAAACTTATAAGATAGAATAAGAGAAGAAAACTAATTAAAGACCCAGACAGCAAGAAGAAACACGTCAGGGAGTGTCGGTAAAAAAGGCCTGACTCCCGACCAACAACTGAACTGAACTGAACAGGACGACCATTGGGAGGGTTGAGGGAGTGAAGATACTATTATAGGTTAACATTGGCATTCGTTAGCTAGAGTATAAACCAGGGTAAGCACCAAGAAAAATCATGTAGTTAAATTACATAAATTACGAAACTGATCGACATATGACTTCCAACAAGCACCAAAACATTTACCTTGAGCACTATTGTAGACTTGGTGACTATACACGACACTGGTCACAAAGGTCTATGCACCATGACTCTGCCCTCTATAACCCGGCTGCATATTCCCGTTTTCTGAAACAGTATGTCGCGTTTACTCTTGAACACGTCAGGTTAGGTTACGTTAGGTTACGGTTAGGGTAAGTTAGGTTTCCTGGACCCTTACCGTAACTTTGCGTGGGAATCATAATGAGGGTATTTACGAGAAAATCCCATGGTTAGTTTCGGAGCTACAGCCAAGCGTATTCACTTGGAAACCACATACTTGCATAGAGTTGGGGAATATGCAACCCGGCTGTATCCTCGCCGCAAACACGCTAAACACCTCTCAAATCAATCAACAACGTCCTTTTAACTATCCTCACTAGTGCATCATTAAACACTTGTATCTAATTTCGCACTAAAGCTGATTCTAGGTTTGAAAAATGAAAAAAATCCTGTAGCTGGATTTCTAGGTTTTTAAAATGAGAAAAAAATACGGTAACTAGACATAAATAATAGTGAGTTTTTACCTTGAGTGTTATGTCTTGAGCTATGGTGCTTGTCTACGCGTGTCCAGGGTCATATAGTTCATGACCCTGTGCGTGTCAACCTTCAGGGGTGGTGAGCGACGGGTCTCAGCAGGTCACGAGGGGGGGGGGGGGGGAGGAGTAGTGATGTATAAGGAGTATAAGTGATGAAGGAGTATGATGTTACAGTGATGGGATGGTGAGTGTGATGAGAGTTACTGCTGGTGAGAGTGACTGACCTGTTGACACACCCTGGATTCCTGTGTGTGTGTGTGTGCGTGTGTGTGTGTGTGTGTGATCAGGTAAGGGTTTTCAGGGCATCCACCACGGCAGAAATCGAAGGACGTACTTTGGGCGACACCTGCCAGCACGCCCCCAGCAGCGCCTCCAGCTCGGGGGGCGTCTTAGGGGGCGCGGCGAACCTCAGCTCCCCTCGCTCCGCAGCCACGATCACCTGAGGGGAAGAAGGGGGAATGAATGGGAGGATTAATAGGAAACAACAGATACCAGGAGACCTATTGGTACATAAACGAGGGTTTGAGAAACTATACATACTACTAACTATCAAACTACATGTAAGAGGACAGTTGGAAAAGGAGAGGTGAGTAAGGAGGGGGGGAAGGGAAGAAGAAAGTGGGGAATGGATAGTGGGAGGATGTGGATGGGAAGAGGAAAGTTGAAGAAAGTAGGGAATGGATAGTGGGAGGATGTGGATGGGAAGAGGAAAGTTGAAGAAAGTAGGGAATGGATAGTGGGAGGATGTGGATGGGTAGAAGAAAGTGGGGAATGGATAGTGGGAGGATGTGGATGGGGGAAGGGAAGAAGAAAGTGGGGAATGGATAGTGGGAAGATGGGGATGGGTAGAGGAAAGTTGGGAATGGATAGTGGGAGGATGTGGATGGGAAGAGGAAAGTTGGGAATGGATAGTGGGAGGATGTGGATGGGTAGAAGAAAGTGGGGAATGGATAGTGGGAGGATGTGGATGGGAAGAGGAAAGTTGGGAATGGATAGTGGGAGGATGTGGATGGGAAGAGGAAAGTTGGGAATGGATAGTGGGAGGATGTGGATGGGAAGAGGAAAGTGGGGAATGGATAGTGGGAGGATGTGGATGGGAAGAGGAAAGTGGGGAATGGATAGTGGGAGGATGTGGATGGGTAGAAGAAAGTGGGTGCATGTATAAGGGTATTGGGGAGAGGATAGTGGATGGGTTTGGGAGGGTATTGGGGAGAGGATAGTGGAAGGAGGAAGAGTAGCTAGCAGGGATAAGGGATTGGGTAAGGGAAAGAGTGGAATGTAAGGTCACACACTATCCCCTTAAGATTAACACGTGCCCTTATAAATGTTTAGTTCACCTGTAATCAAACACTAAACTACAATCCCCATGAAGTAAAGACAAACAAAAAAAATAATGAAACTAGGATAGCTAAAAAAAAAGTCTAAATGGTATAAATAAATGAATGAAGCAATAAATG
>JACEEZ010023639.1:42500-52500 GCA_016584305.1 Chionoecetes opilio | reverse complement strand
GCAGGGCGAGGCTGAGGGCGTGGGGCAGGGCGAGGGGCGGCGGCCGGAGACTCCCGACGGGCCGCGGCGACTCCTTCCGCGTGGCCAACAGGAACTGCTTCAAGTCGCCCTGCAGGAAGAGTCGTTTTCTTAGTTATTATGATATAGTATGTTGTTCTGTGTAACTTCTTCTGCTACTACTACTACTACTACTACTACTACTACTACTACTACTACTACTAGTACTACTACTACTACTACTACTACTAGTACTACTACTACTCACCCAGTCAGTGTACTGCGTCAAGAGGAGGTGGGGCGTGTGAGCCGTGCAGAAGGCGATGGTGCTGACGAGGCTCGGGTGGGGCGGTCCTCCGAACATGGCCGCCTCCCGACACACCTCCGCCAGCTGGATCTCGTCACGCGTGCTGACCACCTGCGTTACCAAAGAATACCCATCACGAGGAAAGAAAATTTGATCACTTGCGTCACGACACAAATTCCATCGTGAGAAAGCAAACAAAAACAAAAACAAAATAATAATAATTGTAGTAAGAAGAAAAAATCAGGTGCATATTATGTAGTATTACACGATTATTACAGTTTTTTCCTCTCTTTTTCTCTTTTTTATTTATGGAGCCGGAATGGAATTTAAACACCATACAGAGAAAAAAGCCTTAAAGAAAGATAGTGCCTGATAGTGGTACTCAAGGTAAGGAGAGGAAAGGAAGGAAGAAAAACTGTAGTAGGAAGAAGAAATCTGATTTATAGAATTACACGATTATTGAAGATTTTTTTTTCTATTTCTTTTTTTCTTTTACTAATGGAACAGGAATGGAGTTTGAATTGATCACCAGAGAGAAAGAAAAAGCTTAAAGGAAGATAGCGCCTACTCAAAGTCAACGATTAGAGCGAGCCATGACTCATTATCATTTATTATCTTTTTACATGGTAACTTAATACGTTTCTCTTAAAGAATATAAACAAATTTGCTAGGTGGTATGAAAATAGTTATTATATATGGGAAACAAATTAGATTTGTACCCGAAGATGCATATCATATTTTTTGGCAGAGTATTGGGATTTGTTTCATTACGTTTATCGGTTATCAAGGACCAATCATACTTCCTTATTGACAATATGCATTCAATGTGAGAAATGTGGATTCTCTGGCGTCTGGAGTTGTGAGGTGAGGGTAGTATCTGGTGTGGATGGTGTGGGTATGTGGATGGTGTGGTTGGTGAGGGTATTGTGTAGATGGTGTAGATGGTGTAGATGGTGTGGATGGTGTGGGTGGTAGGGGTGGTGTGGGTATTGTGTAGATGGTGTAGGTGGTGTGGGTGGTGTGAATGGTGTGGGTGTGTGGGAAGCTGAGTGAGGTGTGGATGGTGTGGGTTGTGTAGATGGTGTGGATGGTGTGGGTTGTGTGGATGGTGTGGGCTGTGTGGATGGTGTGGGCTGTGTAGATGGTGTGGGTGGTGTGGATTGTGTGAGTGGTGTGGATAATGTCGATAGTGTTGATTATGTGAGTGGTGTGGGTGGTGTGGGTGGTGTCTGGTGTTCCATGTGTATTACAGGGACGGGCACAAGACCTCACCTTCACCATGACGAGGCTGTCGGGGTCTGGCGGCACCTCCTCGCCCGGGGTCTCCTCCGCGGGGTTCCTCAGGCGGGCCAGCTGAACCTCGCCGAACTCCCCGTGACCTGCAACGCATCGGCAGCCACACGTCAGCACATTTAACCTAACCTAACCTAACCTAACCTAACCTAACCTAACCAACTCAGGATGGAGGCAAGCTTAATCCTTCACATATATTTGTATAGTCACAGGTAGGGTGGTGGTGAGTAAGTATTGGGACAAAGGGTTGTGTATTGAGGGCGGTAGGGTACTGTTATGATTCAAGTGGTGAAGGGACAAGGGCAGGTGGTGAAGGGACAAGGGCAGTTGAGGAAGGGATAAGGATAGGTGAGGAAGGGACAAGGGCAGGTGAGGAAGGGACAAGGGTAGGTGGTGAAGGGACAAGGGTAGGTGGTGAAGGGACAAGGGCAGGTGAGGCAAGGCGAGCAGTCCCATTACCTAGCGTGAGGAGGACCTGCAGGTTTTCACGCTGGATGCTGGCCTTGTCTTGGCCCGGACTGTGGCCTGCTGGCGTAGAGTCCGGCCGCATATAGAGGTGGTCGTTGAGGCCGGTGGGGAGTCCGCTCTGGGGTGACGGGGAGGAGTTGGGCTGCTGGGGGGAGGAGTGGCGGGTGGAGGCCGACGAGCCCCCCAGGGTCTTGGTGGAGGCTTGGGAGAGGCCCAGGTGGGTGGAGGTGGCCAGGGTGTGGGTGGACACCTGCGACAGCTGCACGTGGCACGGGGCTCCATCCTCCCGGGTCTGGGCGCGGCCTGACCCCCTCCGACCCCCCCTGGAGGAGCAGTGTACATCAGCCTCTCCGCCTCCTCGGGACGCTGGGCTGCCTCGCTCACACCACCTCCAGGCACAACGGCGCGTTACTGTGTGTGTGTGTGTGTTGTGTGTGTGTGTGTGTGTGTGTGTGTCACTGTGACCAAGTAGTGTGTCCTTTTGTATGTGTTGTACTTATGAACGAGACTCAAAGAATGCAAACGGGAACAAACTAACTACAGCAACATGAACAACAACTACAATAGCAGCACCAGTAACAACAACAACAACAACAACACTAACAACAAAGCACCAACTCAACGTGTAATCCCCCTCATCCTCCCTCCTTCACTGTAAAACCCTAACATTAAGCTTTCATCAACACACCGCCCTCACCTAACCTTTGCCCTCTGTGACCCGCCCTCCCTCCACCCACCCACTGACAGGCTTGGCAACACAACACACAACACACAACCCGCCGAGGCAGCCCCAGCGGTATACAGCTGTGTTCCCTTGTTAACAATACACACAACTCAGAAAAAACACATTACAGCAAATAATATAAAGAGAATAAAGTTTTCAGCGCTGTCGTGAAAAAAAATAGATGTACAAATAAGTAGAGATGATAATAAGTACATAAAGATATACATTTATCGAAGTGAATTAAAAAGGAAGGAAGTATAAAGTACATCAGATACAAGAATAGATGTATATAAGCAGGTCATAATGCTGTAAAAGGAAGTAATCATGCAACATAAACACGAGATTAAGTAAGTAGTACAGTGAGTAAGTCAGTAATAGAAGGACAAATAGTACATAAAAAATACATAACACAACAAGCACTATATAGGTAATCATCCCCTCCCCTCTCCCCCACCCACCAATACCCTTACTCCTCCCCCTCACCCACCATCCCGCCAATCCTACACTCTCCTTCTCGTCACACATTTCTGCCCTTGGCTGATTCACACTGGCGTTTTTTCGGCATTTTTATCTGACGAGAAGTCGGTCTCTTGAAAGACCGAGCGATCGGTATGTGATTTTTGTTGAAAACCTATTGCGATCATGACACCAGCCCCAGACCCAGACCCCTTCTCGTCAGATAAAAATGCCGAAAAAACGCCAGTGTGAATCAGCCTTAGTCCCCCTGTCCTTTCCTCCCTTCCTTCACCACCTACACTGTCCAAAGTCCTATCTCCCCATATCACTTTTATTTTTATCATATCACCCTGTATTTTTTCTTATATTCACAGCATTCGGACTGGTCGTCTAGGGCAGTTACAAAAAGCCCGTTTATTGCCACACGTCCCCAACAGTTGAAAAAAAACAGAAAAAAGGGGGAATTGACCATTTTCGTTAGGGAGATGTCTTGACACTCCTCTCTTGTTTCTCTGCCTTTTATGTCCCGTTTCCATGTTGTTCCTTCCCTACCCCTCCCCTCCCTCTTTCTCTCACCCCTACCTCTTCCCCTACATCTTCCTCTCACCCCCAACCTCTTCCCCCTCCCTCTTCCTCCTACCTCCTCCTTGCCCTGCCCCTGCCTCTTCCCCTACCTCTTTCTCTTCCCCCCTCCTCACCCCCCTACCTCTTCCTCTCACCCCTACCTCTTCCTCTCACCCCCTACCTCTTTCCCCCCTCCCCCCATCACCCCGCCCCTCCCTCCTCCCCCTCCCCCTCCCAGCCTGTGACTCACCCCGGGCGTGCTGCGGCGAGGGCTGCTTGAGGCGGTGGCGTCGCTGGCGGCAGTAGATGAGCATGGCGCCCACCATGGCGATGTAGGCCGCCGCGCCGCCCACCGCCACACCCACGGTGCGCCCCAGCAGCTGCGAGCTGTCTCCTGTTAGAAGGACACGACGAGGTGAAGTTCAGTAACTAGGAACTACTACTACATACAATGGAATAACAACAACACTGATGATACAACTTAATAATAATAATGAATTGATGATGATATGATAACAGTGATAATGATAACAATAATGAAAATAATTATAGCAATAATAATGATAATTGAAATGACAATAATTATTACCATAACTATTGTGATTATTATCATTAATAATGATAAAAACAATAATACAAATAATGATGCTAATAATAGTATATACTAGCTATTGTTATTATTACTATCATTATCATTATTGTGGGGGTTTTCATCATCATTGTTGTTAACATTATCATCATAACAATAAGGTCAATGTTAATAATGATATAATGAGAAAATTGACAATAACAATAGTAGTTATATTGATAATGATAGAAACAGTAACATTAACAAAAATAAAAACAATGAATAATAATGATAATGATAGTAATGATAACAATAACCGAAGTGATAAGAATGATTTTATTGCATACATTCGTCCAATTACTAGATATACTCTTAACTCATTTATTTTACGAGTAGATGTAAGTATTAAGTACAAAAAAGATAGAGGCAGACAGAGATGCTTTCCCTCCGGTCTTTTCTTTCGTCAGTACCACTCAAAGACTTCTTCCCTCCCCTCCATTCACAAGACAGCTTTACGTGAGGGGAAACTGCAAGAAAGTTTTAGAATTGCTCACTTGATTCGAAAGAGTTTGACATGAATTCAGAAAAAGCACCTTTCGCTTCCCCTCCTCCACTCTTCCCCCTCCTTCCCCTCCACCCATCTCCTTCCCCTCCACCCATCTCCTTCCCCTCCACCCATCTCCTTCCCCTCCACCCATCTCCTTCCCCTCCACCCATCTCCTTCCCCTCCACCCCTCTCCTTCCCCCCACTCAACTCCCTCTTTCCCCTCCACCCATCTCCTTCCCCCCACTCATCTCCTTCCTTCCCCTCCACCCCTCTCCTTCCCCCCCTCATCTCCTTCCTTTCCCTCCACCGCTCTCCTTCCCCCCCACTCATCTCCCTCCTTCCCTTCCACCTTCTCTTCCCCCCTCATCTCCTTCCTTTCCCTCCACCCCTCTCCTTCCCCCACTCAACTCCCTCTTTCCCCTCCACCCATCTCCTCCCCCCCCTCATCTCCTTCCTTCCCCTCCACCCCTCTCCTTCCCCCCTCATCTCCTTCCTTCCCTTCCACCTTCTCTTCCCCCCTCATCTCCTTCCTTCCCCTCCACCCTCTCTTTCCCCCCCACTCATCTCCTTCCTTTCCTTCCACCTTCTCTTCCCCCCCTCATCTCCTTCCTTTCCCTCCACCGCTCTCCTTCCCCCTCCCACTCATCTCCTTCCTTTTTTTGATCATCTACTATTCTCAGTCTCCGTCATTACCCTTCCTTTCTCCCTTAGATTTTCCTTTCGCTTACTCCTTCTCTTCTTCCCTTAGACTTTCTCATCTATTCCCTCCCTCCCTCCTTCTTTCCTTCCTTCCTTCATTCTCTTCCCTCCACTGCCACCTATTCCATCCCTACATTCATTATTTTATTCATCCCTTCCTCCAAATCATCTCATTTTCCCTACGTTTCCGCCATCCATTCATTCATCCTTTCATTCCCCAAATTCGCCCTTTTTTACTCTTTCTTGCACTCTCACACTCTTATTTCCTCCTCTTCTCACCTCTCACGCCCTTCTCCTCTTCCTTCTCCTTACGTACTTACAAGCCCCTTCTCCTCTTCCTGCTCCCTCTTACGTACTTACCAGTCACAGTAACGGTGATCTCTGCACGTGCCAGACCCACCATGTTGCCCGCCGTGCAGCCGTACACGCCGCCGTCCTCCCACCGTACCTCAGACACATGCAGCGTGCCATTGCCGTGCACCGTCACCCTGCAACACGCACGCACGTAAGCACGAACTCAGAATCTGATTATGATGTAATATTTAGCACGTGCAGAGTGAATGAGTAAATGATACATAAGGAGATGAGGTAGGAGTGTATATGAGAGAGAGAGAGAGAGAGAGAGAGAGAGAGAGAGAGAGAGAGAGAGAGGAGAGAGAGAGAGAGAGAGAGAGAGAGAGAGAGAGAGAGAGAGAGAGAGAGGAGAAAAGAGAGAGAGAGAGAGAGAGAGAAGAGAGAGAGAGAGAGAGAGAGAGGAGAGAGGAGAGAGAGAGGAGAGGAGAGAGAGAGAGAGAGAGAGAGAGAGAGAGAGAGAGAGAGAGAGAGAGAGAGAGAGAGAGAGAGAGAGAGAGAGAGAGAGAGAGAGAGAGAGAGAGAGAGAGAGAGAGAGAGAGAGAGAGAGAGAGAGAGAGAGAGAGAGAGAGAGAGAGAGAGATCCAACAATACAGTCAATTAACAACCAACCAACAAACCAGACAGCCAACCAGCCAACTCAAAAAGTAATTAGTTCAATCAGCTAGTCAACAGGCAGCCAGGCAATCAGCGAACCAGACCACCAGACAACTAGCCAACCATCCAGTCAGCCAGCCATCTAACTACCTAACAACCAATCAGACACACATATACAGATAGACAGACATAAGATAAAAGAAGATTAAATCCTACAGGGTCTATAAACTCCAACGTAAAAAAAAGGAAAGAAAAAAAGCAAAAGTGGTCAAAAGAAGAAGAGAGACAGAGTACCTAATAACTCTCTCTCTCTCTCTCTCTCTCTCTCTCTCTCTCTCTCTCTCTCTCTCTCTCTCTCTCTCTCTCTCTCTCTCTGTACCTGTCGGGGTCCAGGGCGTTGGCGGAGTGGTTGTAGTCCCAGTGCACGGAGGGCTGTGGGCTGCCCCTCGCGAAACACTCCAGCAGAAGGTCCTCCCCACGGTCCACCAGCACGGGGCCCTGCGTCACCCACTCCATCACGGGGCTCTCTGCAGGGGTGAAAAAAAAGAAGCTACATGAGTGGTGGTGATGAGGTTCCAAAAAATATATATAACTTTTTTTTTTTTTTTTTATCTTTTTTTTCTGTTTTTTTTTTTTTTTTTTTTTTTTTTTTCGGTGTAATTTTTTGGTTTTGGGTTTTTTTTCTCGTTTTTTTCTGTTTTTTTCGGTGTCATTTTTTGGTTTTTGGGTTTTTTTCGTTTTTTTCTGGTTTTTTTCGGTGTAATATTTTGTTTTGTGTTTTTTTCGGTTTTTTCGGTTTTTTGTGTTTTTTTCGGTGTAATTTTTTGGTTTTTGGGTGGGTATGTTTTATATTTTCTTCACTTATTAACTATATTTATCATTCTATCTTCTTTCCTTTTTTTATTTATGCTCTATCTTTTTCATGTTTCGCTTTTTACTTTTGCTGTTTACAGATTTTCGTTCTCATTTTTCCATTTATCTCTTCATAATTAATGTTTTAGGTTAAGGGTTTTCTCTCTTCTCTCTCTCTCTCTCTTCTCTCTCTCTTCCTCTCTCATCTCTCTCTCTTCATCTTCTCTCTCTCTCTCTCTCTCTCTCTCTCTCTCTCTCTCTTCTCTCTCTCTCTCTCTCTCTCTCTCTCTCTCTCTCTCTCTCTTCTCTCTCTCTCTCCTCTCTCTCTCTCTCTCTCCTCTCTTTCTCTCTCTCTCTCTCTCTCTCTCCTCTCTCTCCCTCTCTATAACTAAGCAAGAATATAAACTTTAATATCTACGTAAGTTTATCCTCCGCTCCCTCATCATCATCATCATATCTTTTCATCTTACTTTTATTTCCGTTTCTCTTTCTGCTGCTCGTCCTTTCCCCCATTATCATTATTCCTCATTCTCTTCTTCCTCTTCATTTCCCTCTCTTCTCTTCTCTTCTCCCATGAGGCGATAAAACCCGCTCTTCGTTTTCATTTAACCTGCAACTTTTTCGTCTCCATTTCTTATTCCTCTTCTTCCTGTACCACCTCCACCTCTTAATCCTACTATTCATTCCTCTTCTTCCTCGTAATGGGCCTCGTAACCCTCTACAAAGAATCCTCCTCCTCCTCCTCCTCCTTCTCCTTCTCCTCCTACTCTTCCTGCTTTCCTTCCTCGTGTTTTTGGTGCTCTTACTCCTCCTCTTTCCCTTCCTCTCCTGTCTCTCTTTTTTCCCCTTTCCCTCTTCCTTATGCCCCCTCTCTTCCTCCTCCTCCGTGTGCTTATGCTTCTTCTACTCTTCCTGTTTTCCTTCCTTCTTGTGTTCCTACCTCTACTTTTCTTGTTTCCCCTTCTCATTCTCCTTATGACCTTCCTCCTCCTCCCCTCCTCATTTCCTCATCCTTCTCCTTGTGGTTCGTGCTTCTCCTACTCTTCATGTTTCTCTTCGTCTCCTATTTCTCTTGTTTCCCCTTCTTATTCTCCGTAAGTCCCTCCTCCTCCTCCTGTTTCCCTTCCTCCTTGTCTTCCTGTCTCTACTACTTTTCTTGTTTCCCCTTCTCATTCTCTTCCTTCTCTTCCTCCTCCTCCTTGTGTTTCTGCTTCTCACTGTTTTCCCACTCATCCTTCTCACCAATGACGGAGAGATTGATGGTGACGTTGATGGCGCCCTGGGAGGAGGAGGCGACGCAGAGGTACCGCCCGGCGTCCTCCAGCACCGCCTCCGTCACCTCCAGACGCCCCTCCACGTTGCCCATGTGATCCGGCAGTCCCAGCAACGCCTGTAAACAAAATAAACGAAAATAAACCGCCTGTAAACAAACAAATAATTAAAATAAACCTCCTGTAAACAAAACAAAAACTAAAATAAACTCCCTGTAAACAAACAAATAACTAAAATAAACTCTCTGTAAACAAACAAATAACTAAAATAAACTCCCTGTAAACAAAAACACCGAAAATAAACCGCCTGTAAACAAACAAATAACTAAAATAAACCTCCTGTAAACAAAACAAAAACTAAAATAAACTCCCTGTAAACAAAAACACCGAAAATAAACCTCCTGTAAACAAAAACAAAAGAAAATAACACAACAAAACCCCTAAAAATAACACTTTATAAGCCTCCTGTAAACAAAATCTCCGAAAATAATACTTTATAAACCTCTGGTAAACAAAAAACCAAAAAATAACACTACAAAACCCCTGAAAATAACACTTTATATATCTCATGTAAACAAAAAACCTCGAAAATAACACTACAAAACTCCCAAAAATAACACTTTATAAACCTCCTGTAAACAAAACCCCCGAAAATTCACTTTATAAACCTCTTGTTAGCAAAAAACTCGAAATAACACTTTATAGACCTCCTGTAAACAAAACCCCAGAAAATAACACTTTATAAACCTGTTCTTATCTTTATATGCGTGTGATTGCACGTCCTATTATAGAGATAGATAGTTAATTGACCACTACAAAACTACATTGACCTTTAAATAATTATAAATGATCGTTAATCCTACATAAATTGAATAAAGAAATAGATAAAACTATCAAGGATAATATATTAAGTATAGGCGTCCAACCTCTGGCCCCTTTGCTTTTGGCTCAGTTCTTGCGGCTGGAACGTGGCAGCGAGCTCAAAGTGCTTTTAAAATAAATGTCTACAGAAGTTACAGAAGTCTACAACAAGCAACAGAAGTTATTGTAAAACAAGTTTATTTAGCTCTAATTAAATCATTACGCTAATTACTCATTAAGGGCTTGTTCTACGCAAAAGGTTTGTTTCACAGACCCCCATTGATTTTGACAGCACTACATGCATGTCAAATTTCAGCTCAATCCGACAATATTTAAATCATTACGCTAATTACTCATTAAGGGCTTGTTCTACGCAAAAAGTTTGTTTCACAGACCCCCATTGATTTTGACAGCACTACTTGCATGTCAAATTTTAGTTCAATCC
>JACEEZ010023639.1:27500-40000 GCA_016584305.1 Chionoecetes opilio | reverse complement strand
GCAGATGAGAGACACGAGAGCGAGGAAGAGAAGAGGAGAGAGAGAGAGCAGAGAGTCGAGTAGAGAGACAGAGAGAGAGTCAAGAGAGAAGAGCCGAGAGTGAGAAAGTAATGAGAGA
Organism: Chionoecetes opilio; assembly: GCA_016584305.1. Classification (NCBI taxonomy): domain Eukaryota; kingdom Metazoa; phylum Arthropoda; class Malacostraca; order Decapoda; family Majidae; genus Chionoecetes; species Chionoecetes opilio. Next base: position 39,882 of record JACEEZ010023639.1, on the reverse strand, counting down.
CGAATTAATGAGGAGAGGAGAGATGATGACGACGAGAGAGAGCAGGGAGAGGAGAGAAGATGCAGGAGAGAAGGAGCGAGCCGACGAGGGGGGAAAGGGAAGAAGAGAGCAGAGAGAGAGAGAGAGAGAGAGAGAGAGAGAGAGAGAGAGAGAGAGAGAGAGAGAGAGAGAGAGAGAGAGAGAGAATAATCTGCTGTTATCCACGGAATGGAGCGCAGCCCTGGACCAAGGTAGGGCCACTGCTGTCGTGGCTCTCGACATTGAGGGAGCTTTCGACAGGGTGTGGCACGCAGCCCTCATCACAAAGCTACGCACTGCAGATGTGGACGTTGCTCCTTCAACTCTTCAGCGACTACCTGAGAGCGAGGCAACTAAAGGTGGTAGTTAATGGGCAGGAGTCTGAGTTGCAGCCAATCAGAGCAGGTGTCCCTCAGGGAAGCTGCCTCGGCCCCCTGCTCTGGAATATTTATATTAATGATCTCCTGAATTTAATCCCCAGCTCGAGGGCCTATGCCGATGATCTCACCCTGACGCAGAGCTACGGCCCAGGGGAGGAGACTGCCACTGCTGCCCAGATGAACACGACGCTGAGCCGCATCGTGGCCTGGGGCAACAAGTGGCAAGTAAAATTCGCTCCTCATAAAACACAGCTGCTCCATGTCTCCAGGTCGAGCGTAGCCCTGCGCCTTATCTGCGATGGGAAGACGCTGGTGCCCCAGGACGAGGTGGAGGTGCTGGGGGTCACCTACGACTGCAGGCTGACCTTCAAAGCCCACATTGAGCGGCTCGCCAGAGAGTCTTCGGGGAAGCTGGCATCCCTGAGGAGGATGTCATGGCTCCTTGACAGCAAGGGGTTGGAAGTCCTCTACAAGGCGCAGGTCCGCTCTTCTATGGAGTACGCGTGCCTCGGGTGGGGCGGCGCGGCCAACAAGCACCTGGCTCTCCTTGACAAGGTACAGGGTCGCGCGGTGAGGCTCATCAGGGACAGCGGTGCCGGGCAGGAACCACGACTTCACAGCCTTCAGCACCGCCGAGACGTAGCGGGCCTCACCGTGATGTACAAGGTGCATCAGCAGCGGGTGCCTCACCTGCACACACTCCGGCAGCCCCTACGGCGGGCCCAGGTTACCACAAGGGCCGTTGCTCTAGCCCCCGCAGAGCTACTACAGCCCCGCTGCCGTACTTGGCACCACCAGCGTCAGTTCGTCTGCGTCTACGTCGGCTGGTGGAATGCTCTCCTTGCCTCGCAGCCACGCCATGGCGGTACAACTGTGCAAGAGTTCAAGGAACTTGTGAACGCGTGGCTGCCGAGGTGAAGGCAAGGAGATCACAATTAACACGAGTTAGGCTTTTAGATAGGGAACACTAATTATGTCTCCTTTAGCCTGTAAAATTTTTTATGTAATGTAAATAGTGGCTTACTCTGTAATGATGTTTTTTGTAACTCGGTATAAATTAAAAAAATTAAAAAGAGAGAGAGAGAGAGAGAGAGAGAGAGAGAGAGAGAGAGAGAGAGAGAGAGAGAGAGAGAGAGAGAGAGAGAGAGAGAGAGAGAGAGAGAGAGAGAGAGAGAGAGAGAGAGAGAGAGAGAGAGAGAGAGAGAGAGAGAGAGAGAGAGAGAGAGAGAGAGAAAAATATATATGGAGAGACAGATGACAGACAAACAAATAGACAGAAACATAAACAGAAACTCAGATAGATAGATACACAAACACAATAGATATACAGTAAGAGTATAACAGTAAAATAACAATACACACACGCAAAAATAATAACTATCCACTACGAAAAAATTATCACAGCAACCACGAAAAAAAAATTCACACAGGACTAAAATACATAAAATACAACCCACTATTCTCTTTTTGTTCTCATTTTTTTCATGTTTCAGCAGGAAAGTATCTGAGCAGCAAGATGAGGACACCCGATAACCCTTCCCTTACTTACCTGGAGGCGGGGATGAGAGTTTCTGAGGCCATGAAGCTGAAGGCGATATGGAGAGTGAGGAGAGGTGAGAGGATGGTGATGGTGATGGTGATGGTGATGGCGGTGGTGAAGGAGGTAGGAGGAGGAGGAAGAGAGAAAATGCGGAGAAGGGGGGGAGAGTAGGGGAAGTAAAAGAAGGAGTAAGATGAGGATGAAGAGGAGGGGTAGGAAGAGAAGAAAGAGGAAGAAGAGGGGGTAAGAGGTAAGAGGAGGAAGAAGAGAAGGAAAAAGAGGAGGAAAAAAGAAGGAAGAGGAAGAGGAGGTGGGAGGAAGAGAAGGAGGAGGAGGAGGAGGAGGAGGAGGAGGAGGAGGAGGAGGAGGAGGAGGAGGAGGAGGAGGAGGAGAAGGAGGAGGAGGAGGAGGAGGAGGAACACAAAGAAGAACAAAGGAAAAACAAACATGATTAAACCTGTTAGTCCCTAGGAGGCTGTTTATGATACACTACACTATCTTATCTAAAATGAGGAACGTAGGATATGAAAGTAAATGCAAAGGAGGAGGAGGCGGAGGCGAAGAACACAAAGGAATACAAAGGAAGATAGCAAACAGCCACACACTTTTTAGTCCAAACGAAAATAATACAAAGGAATACAGAGTTAGACAGCAAACAGCAAACCAACTTTTTAGTGCAAACGAAAATAATACAAAGGAATACAAAGTTAGACAGCAAACAGCAAACCAACTTTTTAGTGCAAAAGAAAATAATACAAAGGAATACAAAAGAGATAGCAATCACCAAACAAACTTATTACTCCAAAAGAAAATAATACAAAGGAATACAAAGAAATAGTACATCAAACACCAAGAAACTTTTGGGTCCCAACGAGGATGTTGACTGGAAATGACATGAAATACAATACATAATCTACAAGTAAAGTAAAGAAAGCTAGCGGGTTTTTTGTTATCTCTTCTTCTTTTTTCCTTGGCCAGTCCATTGGGATGTAATAAAAACAAAATAATAAATAAATAATAAGGTAATGATGAATGAAGGCTGTCTCACCTGATGGGAAAGTCGATGCCAGGTGGAAGGGAAAACAGAGGAAGGAAAGGAAACAAGTGGGCTTTTTGTTACTTCTTTTTTTTCCTTGGCCAGTCCTTTGTGGTGTAAGAAAAAACATAATAATAAAAAGAAGGGTAAAGTTGAAGGCTGTCTCACCTGATGGGAGACTCGATGCCAGGTGATGACGGGAGAGTCCGCGCCCCTGGCCTCGCACGGGATGCTCAGGTTGGCGCCCACCTCCACCCTGGTGTCCCGGGGCAGCGGCGAGAACTTGAGGCGCTCTGCAAGGCGTGTGTGTGTGTGTGTTAAAGTAGTGTTTTAATTTTTTTTTTTATCAGTTTTTTTTAAGTGTTTCCTTCCTCTTTGTTACTTCCGCCAACGAAGTTGGAGGGAGGTTATGTTTTCACCCCGATCTGTCTGTTTGTTTGTTAGTGTACAGGATTTCTCGAAAAGTTACGAATAGATTTGGACCAAACTTGGTATACCTAGTCTATTTGGTATAAGAGAAGAACTGATTCAATTTTGGATGAAATCGAATCACAACTGTTTGTTTTAGAGCGCATACCTCCGGCGGAGGTATGCACTCTACTGAGTGCCCCCCCCCCCTAGTTGTGTTGTGTTGTCTGTTTGTTTTTATTATGTGTGTGTAGTGTGTGTGTGTGTGTGTGTGTGTGTGTGTGTGTGTGTGTGTGTGTGTGTGTGTGTGTGTGTGTGTGTGTGTGTGTGTGCGTGTGTGTGTGGTGTGTATGTGTGTGTGTGTGTGCGTGTGCGTGTGCGTGTGTGTGTGTATGTGTATGTGTGTGTGTGTGTGTCTGTCTGTCTGTCTGTCTGTCTGTCTGTCTGTCTGTCTGTCTGTCTGTCTATCTTTCTTTTTCTCTCTCTCACACACACACACAAAAACCACACACATATTTACCCTCTATCATCCTTATTCAGTCTTATATTTACCTCGTCTGTTTTCTGCTCTCTCTCTCTCTCTCTCTCTCTCCTCCTCTCTCTCTCTCTCTCTCTCTCTCTCTCTCTCTCTCTCTCTCTCTCTCTCTCTCTCTCTCTCTCTCTCTCACACACACACACACACACACACACACACCACACATACTCTCTCTCTCTCTCTAACACTCACTCGAACACACACACTCTCTCTCTAACACTCTCTCAAACACACACACACTCTCTCTTTCTCTCTCTCTCTCTCTCTCTCTCTCTCTCTCTCTCTCTCTCTCTCTCTCTCTCCTCTCTCTTCTCTCTCTCTCTCTCTCTCTCTCTCTCTCTCTCTCTCTCTCTCTCTCTCTCTCTCTAACCCTCTCTCCAACACTCACCCGTGACGGACAGCCTGACGGGGCTGGTGGCTGCCGGCGGGTGACCCAGGGTATTCACCACGCAGGCGTAGTCACCGGCGTCAGAGAGCCGTGCCCAGCGGATCCTTAACACCGAGACGCCCTCAGTCACCCCCTCCTCCATGCCCGACACGGAGATGCGGTAGTCGTCCACGCTAACCTGAAGAAGGAGACGAAGGAGATGTTGAGAGTACCGAAGGAGTAAAGGTATAGTAAGATAAGTAATGGTATAATAATAATTATAATAATAATAATAATAACAAGTAAGATAAGATACGTTATAGTATAGTAAGAAGCAAGTATAGTGTGTAAAAGGGAAGAGTGAGATGTCAGAGGGAATGAAACTGGGTGAAGGGATAGGGAAGGTAGGGTAGGGTTGAAGGATGAAGATAGCGAAGGAGATAGTGAGAGAGAGAGAGAGAGAGAGAGAGAGAGAGAGAGAGAGAGAGAGAGAGAGAGAGAGAGAGAGAGAGAGAGAGAGAGAGAGAGAGAGAGAGAGAGAGGAGAGAGAGAGAGAGAGAGAGAGAGAGAGAAGAGAGAGAGAGAGAGAGAGAGAGAGAGAGAGAGAGAGAGAGGAGAGAAGAGAGGAGAGAGAGAGAGAAGGAGAGAGGAGAGAGGAAAGAAGAATAGAGGAGAGAGAAGAAGAGGGGATGAAGAAGAAGGGTGAGGAAGAGAGAGAAGGAGAGAGAGAAGAGAGAAGAGAATGAGATGAGAGAGAGACAGGAGAGGAGAGAGAGAGAGAAGAATGAGAGAGAAAGGAAGTTGATTGGGCAAGTAAAGATAGCATGGGAGTTGAGAGCCAGAGGAAATGTAAAATAATGTTGGATGGACAGATAATTAATGGAAGAGGTGGATGAATGCAAGAATCCTGCGTGAGCATGGGACCAAGGAAGACGAGATAAGGGAGAAATTCGTAGTAGAAAGGACAGTGGTGGGAAGCTTAAGCATAAGTCACATGATGATAGAAAGGACAATGAGTGAGGAAGTAAAGGTGACACTCAGGCATAGTAGTAATAATAGTTATAGCATAATATAGTAGTGGTAATAATAGTTATAGAATAATATAGTAGTAGTTATAGCATAAAATAGTAGTGATAATAGTTGTAGCATAGTATAATAGTTGTAATAAACATTACAATGGTAGTGCCGTGACAGAAACATAAGACACACTGGTAATAACAACAGAAGAAATCCCGCAGAACAAAACAGACACTTTGCATGACCCCGAGCCCTGCATGGCGGGTCAGCGGCTCAGCGCTCCAGCAGGACCTGCAGGGACAGGATGACCTCGTCGAGGCCTGGCCGCTCCGAGGCAGCCTCGCGCGTCATGGCCTCCATCAGGCGGCCAAGGTGGCCACGGAGGGCCTCCTCGCCGCCCGGGAAGCACACCTCATCGAGTGCCTCCTCCAGCATGGTGCCGAGGCCGAGCACGTCGATGGCGGGATCCCCTTGCTCACACGCCACCTCGGCGCCGTACAGCTCATGCAGCTCAACCCTGGCCAGCTCCACCTCCCCCAGGAGCCTGCTGATGCCGAAGTCAATGAGGCGGACCTCACGCACGCCGCTCTAGGAGGGGTCGGGGCTCACCATCACGTTATCTGCCTTGAGGTCGTTGTGCACGACGCCCTTCGCGTGCACCTCCTTCAGCCTCATGGCAACGCCCAGGATCACCGCCACGACGGCTCGCTCGCCCAGCTCTTCTTCGTCCAGCAGGTCCTGCAGGGTCGCCGAGCCACTGTGGGTCATCGTGATCCTGGGGTCCTCGGGGGGCCCGAGGTGAAGCAGGCGGGGCGCCCCGCCGGCCCCATCGAGGTGCCGCAGCACCTGGGCCTCGCGGCGGAACTGCGGCGCGTGGTAGTCCCCCAGACGCGGGACCTTCACCACGGCCTCGCGCCCCTCGTGCACCGCCCTGAGCACCAGCCCGAAGGCTCCCTCGCCCACCAAGTCCTTGTCGTCAATCTCGTCTGTCATTGATATCTTTGAGAAACTGCCGAAGGCTGGCAGGAAGAGCTTGAAGGAGCGAGTGGAGGCTAGGGAGCATTTGAGTCACAGTGCCCGAGAGCTGCCAGGACAAGGAGGTCGTTGTCGTAATTCGTAGCAGATATATTGGAAGAACTGCGCGAGCTGTGGCGAGTGGTTGTACACAGCTATGGGGCGAGGTGAGGTAGAGGGATGCCAATTGAAGGATGTATACAGTGGGCCACGGAGAAGCAATGAACAAACAGGGGTAGAGTAGGAGGAAGTGTAGGATTAATAGCAGGTAGAGTTACAAGATAGTGACAGCGCACTGATTGGCGAGCTGGGGTGTAAAAGTATTGGTCGCAGCGGAGTAGATCTTGATGCACTTGAAGCAGGTATATCCGTGTGACTTAGGAAAAAGAGACAAACGAGATGAGAGGACATGCCATATAAGAGCAGGAATCAGGAGGACAAGGGGACGGGACGAGGAAGAATATACGGACGACTAGAAAACTCCGACAGAGAGAGAGAGAGGAGAGAGAGAGAGAGAAGAGAGAGAGAGAGAGAGAGACGATATTGTATAGTCGGCGTGTCAGACGGGATTAAGTGAAATATTGGATTACTCAACCGTAGACTTAATGAGAAATAGCCAAGCATTACTAACAATCCCCCGTCTGCGTGTGTGTGTGTGTGTGTGTGTGTGTGTGTGTGTGTGTGTGTGTGTGTGTGTGTGTGTGTGTGTGTGTGTGTGTGTGTGTGTGTGTGTGTTTAATGCTTACAGGCAGGGGGAGGGGCTAAATATTATACGGGACAGGCAAATTTAGCTGGCAAAGGGTTGTAACAATATAATTAATTTTCCAGGGAAGGGAAGAGCTGCGTCCCTAAGCCCCTGTGGTGTGTGTGTGTGTGTGTGTGTGTGTTACCGGGCTGGCGTTGCGGGTCCAGGTCACGTTGGTGTAAGGGCGGCTCGAGGCGTCCACGCGACACTCCAGCCGCGCCGTCTCCTCCTCCAGCACCTCCAGCGGCGCCGTCACCAGGTGGGCGTGTGGTTTTCCTGCGGGAGGCGACGAAGGGGGCGAGATGGGGTCATGTTAGCTGCTATTTTTGTTCTTTTTATAGTCTCTCTCTCTCTCTCTCTCTCTCTCTCTCTCTTCTCTCTCTCTCTCTCCTTGACATAATCTTTCCATTCTTCACTTCACTTCCTTATCAAATCCTTTTTCCCTTCTCTCCCTCCCTTCCCCATCCCTCCCAAACCTCTCCCTCCATAATTCTCGATTTCTTAGAAAATATTATTGCCGGTATACTGCAAAATTAATGTCTAGAAATTTTCGTCTGTCAAAGAGTCTTGGCTCGACAGACCATGCCGTTAATAGACATGGTATATGGGTTTGTTTATACAGTTTATAGATGTAACAATAATGACAATAAATTTACTGTTACTATTAATACTATTACTATTACTATTACTCTCTCGCAACACTCACTCGTCACCACCAGATGCAAGGATACCGAGGTGTTGCCCGCCAGGTTAGAGGCCACACACGTATAGTTCCCAGCGTGCGCATGGTTCACGTCCTCAACCAGAAGCTCAGCGCCGCCTCTGTTCTCCGCCCCAATACCCGCCTCCTCCTCCTCCTCTTCCTGAAGCTGCACGGCGACCCAGGAGGCGCGAGGGTAAGGCAGGCCAGCGGGAGGGAGGCAGAGGACCTTCAGCCGCCCTCCTGCGCCTACCACGTGCATGTTACGTAGGTTGGGTCCTGGTTCTAGCAAGGGCGAGGAGGTGGTGTCCAGATCTGTGGGATAGCAAAAGAAGAAAAAAAGATGTTATAATACATATGAATACATAGGAAGAACAGATACCAGTAGTTAGGCGGATATGTACCAAAATTGGCACATGTGATGATCATGACATACTAAAGGATCTCAGATATAGGGCCAAGCACATTTTTCCCTTTGACACCCATAGAATAGAGTGGGGAAATTCAAGTTGGTCGCCATCTGAATCGTGAAAATCTATTTTTCGTCATATCTTTCTGAATATATATCACATAGACATGAATAACATATTGTTTTATATGTTTTCACACATAAGGAAGCCAATGGCACCACTCATTTGTCGCTAGAAGGCATTAAAATCCCGATTAAGCTGATATTCATGATAAATATATATAATATAATATATATTAATATAATACTTCTCTTCTTGCAGGTGACTGATCAGAAGTAGAATCCATGATGTCGGCGAAGAAGCGATGTAAGATCGTAGAATATTAGTCTGCAACCATCTACATCGACAGTTGGCTATCCTCCCATCGATTGGAGTCGTTGTGCCCTTTGCCAAGAACATTCTTCAGAGCCTCTTCAGTGCCCAGCAAAATCAAAGAGGACAGATGTTGGGGCTGGGTATCACCGTGTGGGTGACAATTTAACAAATTTTCGAGAATTAGGTGAACAGCCAGTTGGCGTGCACATAGCACAATTAGATGATGGCGATGGTATCCCTCAGACACTTGCCAAACATAGCGCACAGTGGCACTCATCTTGCCGTTTGAAGTGTTCTTCAAGTCGTCTAGCACGACTTCAGACAGTTGCAATACCTCCATGTGAAAGTGACATCCGAGATCGCTTTACACGCGGCGACAGTTTTCACGAAAAGACCGACCTTCTGAAGGTGATGTATGTTTCTTCTGTGATGAAGTTGCAACGGAACGTGCCTCTCTGCATGATGCCATGATGCCCAAACTGTCCGATCGAGTTAAGCAATGCGCCCTGAAGCTTCAAGATCAAGAACTCATTGCAAAACTTAGCTCCGGCGACCTGGTGGCACAGGATGCCAAATATCATGCACCATGCCTTGTGAAATTGTACAACGCAGCTAGTAGGAAAACAGCAGTAGATCGACAAAGGAACACAGATGGAGTATCTCACGGCATAGCATTGGCGGAGCTCTTAGGCTACATAGAAGACACAAAGATGATCGAGCAATCGGTTGCCCCAATATTCCAGTTGTCTGATCTTCTCAAATTATACACTGATCGACTGAGACACCTGGGGGTTGAAGTAACTGGCCGTATCCACTCTTCAGACTTAAAAGATCGAATACTTGCTAATGTCCCTGGAATGTGTGTGTATGTGGATGATAAAGGGGGATATGACATAGGTGGAGGAGCAGGTGTGGACTAGAGAGAGAGAGAGAGAGAGAGAGAGAGAGAGAGAGAGAGAGAGAGAGAGAGAGAGAGAGAGAGAGAGAGAGAGAGAGAGAGAGAGAGAGAGAGAGAGATAGAGAGAAGGAGAGAGAGAGAGAGAGAGAGAGAGAGAGAGAGAGAGAGAGAGAGAGAGAGAGAGAGAGAGAGAGAGAGAGAGAGAGAGAGAGAGAAAAAAAAAAAAGAGAAACAGACAGACAGACAGACATAAAGACACGACGACAGAGTAAAAAAAACTCAATAAAATTAAAAGAAATCTCAGCATCTAAATGTGGAAGCAGAAAAAAATGGCATGGAAAGATAAGACGCTCAGGATAAGATAAACGTGTGGGAAGGAAAGACATATGTTGCTAATAAGAAACGAGGATAGAAAAATAAGTGCATAAGAAAGCCAAAAATCCCTTACCCAGAAAAAAAAAAGACAGGAAAAAACACATTCAATACCAGCAAAGAGACAAATGTGCTGAAAGGAGAAGATAGAAAAATAACTAAAGAGACCCAAAAGCCCCACTCCTAGAAGATAAAAGATGAAAAATAAAAGGGTAAAGCACATTGAAGACTGCAAAGAGGCAAATGTACTGAAAGGAACCGCTAGCTTTGAACCTTAAAATAATCTATGACGGAGCGAATAGATTAGCCTTATGAGGGCGATACGCTCTTGCCGGTTCCTTTTCCAGTACGTGCTTCCCCTCGCCTGCCCGGGATGAGGGGAGTGTGAGGGGAGTAAGGGGTGTAAGGGGTGTAAGGGGAGGGAGTAAAGGGTGTGAGGGAGTAAGGGGAGGGTGTAAGGGGAGTAAGGGGTGTAAGGGGAGGTTGTAAGGGGTGTAAGGGGAGGGTGTAAGGGGAGGGTGTAAGGGGAGGTTGTAAGGGGTGTAAGAAGAGGGTGTAAGGGGAGTAAGGGGTGTAAAGGCTGTAAGGAGAGGCTGTAAGGGGTGTAATGGGGTGAGGGCAGGGCAGGCCGTGATACGCAGGGATGCCGCTCCTTGGGATTTTTCCTAATATCTTGGGATTTGGTACATGGCCTTGGGATATTTTTGTCTATCTTGGGATTTTTTGGGGGATTATTCAAGTATTTCTCCAGTAGTTTACCTTAACCCCTTGAGACCCAGAACGTAATTTCCATTGTAATTTTAGTACCATTAGACGATTTTTTTGTGAATCTAAGCAATATTTTATAGATATGACCTGTTTAGTATCCTTGTCGACTAACTAATTTGGTATATTCAGTTACTTTTCGTAATTTTATGGGTCGACAACATACAATTTTTTATAGCAAAGGAAAGATCTGGGCGTGAAGGGGTTAAGGTAAGCATGTGTACCGTATTTATGGTTCAATTTCATTTCTGCCTTTTTAAAGACCTTGGAATATTTTTGTCTATTTTGGGATTTTTTGAGGGGCAGTCTTGGGATTTCTGAACATTTAGAGTGGCCACCCTGGTGCTACGTACAGGCAATGGTGAGGGTGGCGGCGAAGGAGGCGGGGTGAGGGCGTTTCGGATGGCGCCCCATACAGGTATACACGCCCTCGTCCCCCACGCTGGCCGCCTGCACCACCAAGCTCCCGTTGCTCTGTAGGATATGTCTGTGGGAGGGGCAGAAGGTGGGGTTACGGAATGCTATGATACATGTAAATGAATAAGATAGTTGTATGTAGATAAGAATGATGTAAACAAATGAGAAAAATAATAAGAGAAGGGGGAAAAGGATAAGCAAGACGAAAAGCGAAGAAAAAAGGGATTGAGTAAGTGAAGATAGGAAGGAGGAGGAGACGGATTAGAAAGGTGAAACAACGGGAAAAGTAGGAGGAGGAAGAGGGGAAAGAGGAAGGAAGACTAAGTAACTGATAGGGAGGGGAAAACAAGAAGACAGAAATAAGAGGAAGAGGAAAAGAAAGAAGAGGAACAGAAAGTAACTGATAGGGAGGGGAAAACAAGAGGAAAAGGAGGAGAAATAGGAAAATCAAGAAGGAAAACTATATAAGCGATAGGAAAGGGAAGACAGGGAAACAGAAATAAGACGAAGAGGAAAAGAAAGAAGAGGAAGACTAAGTAAGTAATAGGGAGGTAAAAACAAGAGGAAGAAGGGGAGAAAGAGGAAAATCAAGAGGGAAAAACAAATAAGCGATAGGGAAGGGAAGACAGGGAGACAGAAGTAAGAGGAAGAGGAGGATAAAGAGGAAGAAGAGAGACTAAATAAGTAATAGGGAGGGAAAAAGAAGAGGAAAAGGAGGAGAAAGAGGAAATTCAAAGAGGAAAAACAAAAAAGCTATAGGGAAGGGAAGACAGGGAGACAGAATAATAGGAAGAGGAGGATAAAGAGGAAGAAGAGAGACTAAATAAGTAATAGGGAGGGAAAACGAAGAGGAAAAGGAGGAGAAAGAGGAAATTCAAAGAGGAAAAACAAAAAAGCTATAGGGAAGGGGAAAATGCTTACAGAAGGAAGAGGAAGATAAGAAGAAAGAAGTAATAGGGAGAGAAAAACAAAAGGAAACGGTGCAGAAAGAGGAAAATCAAGAGGGAAAACCAAATAAGCGATAGGGAGGGGAAGGCAGGGAGACAGAAGGTAATATGGGATCTCTCAGAAGGCGGAGGTTGAGGATAACAATTAAATGGTATTATAAAGGGGATGCTAAAGGCCATTAAGAGGGGCAGCATAGGAGATGAAAGCCATTAGTAGGTAATTACAGGCGTGTTATCATTAAGGTGTGAAGGTTAACATAATTACTGACAGGTATTAGAGGGTTGGGGAATGAGAGAGAGGGTTACAGAGAGAGAGAGAGAGAGAGAGAGAGAGAGAGAGAGAGAGAGAGAGAGAGAGAGAGAGAGAGAGAGAGGAGAATGAAATGTGCAATAACCTCTCTCTCTCTCTCTCTCTCTCTCTCTCTCTCTCTCTCTCTT
>JACEEZ010023639.1:15000-17500 GCA_016584305.1 Chionoecetes opilio | reverse complement strand
CTCAGTAGCAGGTAACACACGATCTATGGCACTCTCTCCCTCTCTCTCTCCCATACTTTCACACACACACACACACACACACACACACACACACACACACACACACACACACACACACACACACACACACACACACACACACACACACACACACACACACAACACACACACAGACCACACACACACACACACACACACACACTTTCCCTCTATCTCCCCTCACACACTCACACAGCACGGTGACGGTAGCTGGCAGGGAGGTGAGAGCGAATCCCGAGGTGGTGTTGTGGGCGATGCATGTGTACTCTCCAGTGTCCTCAGGGGTGGCGCGGCTGATGACCAGGTCGGCGGTTCCTCTCTTGCTCCCTGTGTGTGTGGAGGAGCAGGAGGAGGAGGGGTAGGAGGGGGAGGAGGAGGTACAGGTTGTGAAGGAGCAGGAGGAGAAGGAGGAGGAGGGGAAGTAGTGAGTGGAGAAGGAGGAGGAGGAGGAGGGAGAGGAAAGGGAAGAGGAGGAGGAGGAGGTTGATGTGACAGAAAAGTAAATAAATTGATAAGTGAAAGAGAAACAGTGTGAGAATTAAGCAACATTGTGAAGGAGGAGGAGGAAGAGGAGGAAGGGAGAGACAAAGAGGAGGAGGAGGAGGAGGAGAAGAGGCAGGAGGAAGTGGTGGAGAGGGAGGAGGTGGAGGTGGAGAGAAGGAGGAGGAGGAGGAGGGGAGGAGGGAGGAGGAGGAGGAGGAGGAGGAGGGAGGAGGAGGAGGAGGAGAGGAGGAGGGGAGAAGAGGCAGGAGCAGGAGGAGGAGGTTGATGTGGGTTAAAAAGAATATGAGATTTAGTATGATTGGGAATTGAAGATGAAAGTGAGGAGAGAGAGAGAGAGAGAGAGAGAGAGAGAGAGAGAGAGAGAGAGAGAGAGAGAGAGAGAGAGAGAGAGAGAGAGAGAGAGAGAGAGAGAGAGAGAGAGAGAGAGAGAGAGAGAGAGAGAGATGAGGAGAGAGAGAGAGAGAGGCAGGCATAATTACATCAATATTTCAACACCACTCGTATAACCATTACACACTCATAAAACAACAAGTACAACACACAGCAAGGCACTCATCAATAACATCCTCACAACTACTCCTTACATTTTCACTCCTCGATCCACACCTTACAAGTCTTACAAGTCCACTCATCGTTCTTATACCTTCCCTTTTACATAACTTTCCTCCCTTCCTTGTAATCTTTCTTTACTCCTCAGGGTTATATACATCTCTCCCTTATTCCCTCCTTTCCTCCTCCATGCAATCCTTCACCTACTCCTCATACTATTTTGACATAACTTTCCTCAAGCCTTTCAATCTTTCCTTACTCCTTTGGGATCCTGTGTACCTCTCCCTTACTTCCCTCCTTCCCTCCTACATGCAATCCTTCACCCCTTCACCTACTCCTCCCGTTACCTTCTTTCTCTTCCTTATTCCCTCCTTTCCTCCTCCATGCAATTTTTTACCTACTCCTCCAGTTACCTCTCTCTCTCTCTCTCTCTCTCTCTCTCTCTCTCTCTCTCTCTCTCTCTCTCTCTTCTCTCTCTCTCTCTCTCTCTCTCTCTCTCTCTCTCTCTCTCTCTCTCTCTCTCTCTACTACTATTTACAACCATGTAACCTTATCCAAGTCAAAAACAGTCACCCAAACTGTGCCAATGCCTCATAAAGGACTTTAATATGTATGTAACATGAGATAATCTTTTGTATATACATATCTGAATGTGGTTAACATTGTTACTATTTAACTTCATTAATCATGGCAATCCTTCCCATGCAACCTGCATGTGGGGTGCGCCCTTTGTCTATTTTGTACCCTTAATTACCTCCGCCAACGAAGTTGGAGGGGTTATGTTTTCACCCCGATCTGTCTTGTCTGTCTGTCTGTTTTGTTTTTTTAGTGTACAGGATTTCTCGAAAAGTTACGAATAGATTTGGACCAAACTCGGTATACCAAGTCTATTTGGTATAAGGAAGAACTGATTTAATTTTGGATGAAATCTATTGACAACTGTTGCCATGGCAACCAATTGATGAAATATTCGGCCGGAGGTATGCGCTAATACTGAGTGCATAATGCATATATTATATATATATATATATAATTATTTTAATATATATATATATATATATATTATATATATATATATATATAATATATATATATATATATATATATAATTGATGAAATATTCGGCGGAGGTATGCGATTACTAATGATGATTCCCCCTCTCCCCCCTAGTTATATATGCATTATGCATTATGTGTGCATTATTCACAATAAACGTTTTGATCTGATCTGATATCTCTCTCTTCTCTCTCTCTCTTCTTCTTTTCTCTCTTCTCTCTCTCTCTCTCTCCCCTCTCTCCTCTCTCTCTCTCCTCTCTCTCTCTCTCTCTCTCTCTCTCTCTCTCTCTTCCTTATTCCCTCCTTTCCTCCTCCATTTGCAATCCTTCACCTACTCCTCCAGTTACCTCTC
>JACEEZ010023639.1:0-5000 GCA_016584305.1 Chionoecetes opilio | reverse complement strand
AGAAGAAGAAGAAGAAGAGAAGAAGAAGAAGAAGAAGAAGAAGAAGAAGAAGAAGAAGAAGAAGAAGAAGAGAAGAAACCCTAACACGGAGAGTAAGGAGGAAGAAAAAATTGTCAAGTGAGGAAAGCGAGGATAAGAGAATTATGAGAGAGAGAGAGAGAGAGAGAGAGAGAGAGAGAGAGAGAGAGAGAGAGAGAGAGAGAGAGAGAGAGAGAGAGAGAGAGAGAGAGGAGAGAGAGAGAGAGAGAGAGAGAGAGAGAGAGAGAGAGAGAGAGACAGACAGTGACAGACAGACAGACTGAGAGAGAGAGAGAGAGAGAGAGAGAGAGAGAGAGAGAGAGAGAGAGAGAGAGAGAGAGAGAGAGAGAGAGAGAGAGAGAGAGAGAGAGAGAGAGAGAGAGAGAGAGAGAGAGAGAGAGAGAGAGAGAGAGACAGACAGAGAGAGAGAGAGACAGAAAAAGAGAGAGAGAGGAGGCAAGCACGAAAAGAGACGATATTTACAAGTTCTCTTTACATTGGCAAGGAGAGAAAAAGAGAAGAAGGAAGAAAGGAGGAGAATAGAAGAACTGTAGGGTAAGAAAGAGGGAAGAGGGAAGGAAGGAAGGAGGAGGAGACACAGGTAAGGAAGAGATGATGGGAACGAGAGAGATGAGAGAAAGAAAGAAAGAGAGAGAGAGAGAAGGGGGGGCAAGTTCTCTTTACATAACAGACAAACGTAAGGAGAAATAAAAGAGAAGAGTGGAGAATAGAAGAAATGTATATAGGGTAAGACAGAGGTAAGAGAGAAGGAGACACAGGAGAGAGTACCTTTGGGTAAACAAGAAGATGAGGCGTAAGGGGAAAAGATAGAGAGAGGATTCTGGTTAATAAGGTGGGAAAAGAGAAGATGGAGAGAATGAATTAACAGTGTCTGGAGATAGATGATGTGTATAAAGGAAGATTTATGAAAAGAGAAAAATGGGAGAGAATGAGAGAGACGGAGAAGAGATAGAGAGAGGATTCTGGTTAACAAGGTGGGGAAAGAGAAGATGGAGAGAGTGAAATAAAAGAGTAAGGAGATAGATGAAGTGTATAAAGGAAGATATATGAAAAGAGAAAAATGGGAGAGAATGAGAGAGACGGAGAAGAGATAGAGAGGATTCTGGTTAACAAGGTGGGGAAAGAGAAGATGGAGAGAGTGAAATAAAAGAGTAAGGAGATGATGTGTATAAAGGAAGATATATGAAAAGAGAAAAATGGGAGAGAATGAGAGAGACGGAGAAGAGATAGAGAGTATTCTGGTTAACAAGGTGGGGACAGAGAAGATGGAGAGAATGAAATAACAGTGTCTGGAGATAGATGAAGTGTATAAAGGAAGATATATGAAAAGAGAAAAATGAGAGAGAATGAGAGAGAAGGAGAAGAGATAGAGAGAGGATTCTGGTTAACAAGGTGGGGAAAGAGAAGATGGAGAGAATGAAATAAAAGAGTAAGGAGATGAAGTGTAAAAAGGGAGATGTATGAAAGGATGATGAAAGGGAGATAGAAAATTAAAGGAGAAGAGATAACACGGTAGAAAAGAAGAGGGAAAGAAATAAAGAACACTGTCAGGAGATGAGGTGTAAAAAGGGAGATGTGTGGAAGGAAGGAATAAGGGAGGTAGAAGATTAAGGGAGAAAAAGAAGAGATAACAAGGTAGAAAAGAAGGGGGAAATAATTGAATAACAGTGTCAGGAGATTGATGAAGTGTAAAAAGGAAAATGAAGGAAGGAGGAAAAGAAGGAGTTTGAAGATTAAGGGAGAAAACAAAGAGATCGTGAAAAAAGAGTAGAGCATTTTTTTTCTTTATAAATGGAAAAAGAGTAAAGTATTTTTTTTTCTCTTATAAGGGAGTTTGTATATTGAAAGGGAGAGAGAAGGGAGGAAGTGTAATAAGGGACATGTAGGAAGGAGGAAAAAGGGAGGTTGAAGATTATGGGAGAAAACAAAGAGCTCATGGAGAAAGAGTAGAGGTTTTTTTTCTTTATAAGGAAGTTTGAAAATTAAAGGGAGAGGAAAGGCAAGGGCAGGGAGGGAGAGAAAAGGGAGAGGAAAGGGAGGGAAGAGAAAGGGGTGAGCTTTTCCTTGGGATTTAGGGAATTAAGGGAAGGACAAGGAGACGAAGGGGAATGACTGAAACTTATGAAGAACTTTGGAATGGAATTTTGGGGATTATAAAAAAGATGGGAAAAGAAAAAGGAAACAAGAGAATAATATAAAAAGGTAATTTCATCCAGGTTGTGAAATTGATGCGAGGGAAAAGAAAGGAAGAGAAAGTAAATGGAGAAAGAAAATCAATAGAAGAAAAAAAGAAAGAAAGAAAGAAAATGAAATAAAGAAGAAAAAAGATAAAAAGAAAAAGGAAGAAAGAAAGAACTTGATGGAAAAAGAAGAAAAAGAAGAAGAAAAAAAGAAAGAAAAGAAAAAGGAAAAAAAAAATTGATGAGGGAAAAAAAAGAAAATTAATTAAATGGAGAAAGAATTAAGGGATGTAAATGAGTTAGAGAGAGAGAAAGAGAGAGAGAGAGAGAGAGAGAGAGAGAGAGAGAGAGAGAGAGAGAGAGAGAGAGAGAGAGAGAGAGAGAGAGAGAGAGAGAGAGAGAGAGAGAGATGGTGGCGTTCCTCTCCCACTCCAGGAAGCCGTCAAGGTTCTGGGAGTAGAGGTGGACCGAGAGCTAAGGTTTGACGGCCACATCAAAACACATTGCAAAAAAGGCCTCTCACAGGGTCTCTTCCTGCGAAGGGTAGCCAGCTTCCTCGACAGGGGAGGGAAGCTCTTGCTCTACAAGGCCCAGATACGGCCTTACTTAGAGTACGCCGCCCTCTCCTGGATGTCGTGTGCAGCCTCGCACACTCGGAGGCTGGACAGCATCCAGCGTCGAGCCCTGCGACTGGTGGATGCTGCAGACCCCCCAGACCCACCAGCCCAGTTCGAGCCGGTGAGTCCTCTCGACTCACTGGAACACCGCAGGGATGTCGCGGCGCTTGTGGTATTCCACAAGGCACAGGTGCAGGGAGTGCCACACCTGGCTGGGTTACGACAGCCTCCGAGAGTCGCCACGCGAAGCACGAGAACGGTGCTTACCAGTGGTGATGCAGTGGAGGTGCCGCGTTCCCTTGCCAGCCAGCACCAACGCACCTTTGTGGGCCGCGTCTCTAGGATGTGGAACATTTTCACGGCCGCTGTCCCTCACATCCAGGAGATGAACACACAAAGTGTAAAGTTGGCGGCCAATCGGTGGAGACTGTTGAAGCCCACCCCGCTGAGGCTAGTGATACTGTGACACTAGTGACAGCAACAGTGCCTCAACAAACACTTTAATGATGCATATATGTATATAATGTTAGTTTTTAGTTTTTAGGTCTTATATTTATGTGTAAATTGCCCTTAAGATAGGTAGCACACGACAGTGCACCTTTGGGCTTTAGTTATTGTATGTTTAAAAAAAAAAAAAAAAAAAAAAAAAAAGAAAGAAAGAAGAGAGAGAGAGAGAGAGAGAGAGAGAGAGAGAGAGAGAGAGAGAGAGAGAGAGAGGTAGTTAGGAGTAAAGCAATTCTGTAAAGGAGTGTTATAAATAGGAAGTGTTTAGGGAGAGAAGAGGAAAAGGGAGAAAAGGGGGAGGATAAGGAAAATAAGGGGGAGAATTGGGGAGTAAATCTTGAAGGGGGGGAGGAAGGAAGGTTTAGGGGAAAAAAAGGGGAAAGGGGGGTAAGGGGGGGGGAAAGGGGGAGGGAAAGGGGAAAAGGAAAAGGGTTGGTAAATAGAAATTAGGACCGCATTTAAAAAAGGGAAGGAGGGAGGGGTGAAGTGGGTGTGGGTGTGAGTGTGTGTGTTTTGTGTTGGGGGTGTGTGTGGTGTGGGTGTGTTTTGTTTGTGTGTGTGTGTTGTGTGTGTGGTGTGGGGAGGGTAACAGGGAAAAAAAGGGAAGTATCTATTTTGAAAAAGTTTAAAAAAAGAACAAAAGAAAAAGGGGGGAAAAAGGGAAGGAGGGGACGTGGGGAGGAGAGAGAGAGAGAGGAAGAGAGAGAGAGAGGGGAGAGAGAGAGGAAAAAAGAAGGGGAGAGAGGAGAGGAGAAGAGAGAGGGAAGAGAGAGAGAGAGGGGGAAAAAAGAGAAAAAAAAGGGGAGAGAGAGAGAGAGAGAAAAAGAGGAAAGGGAGAGAGAGAGAGAGAGAGAGAAGGGAGAGAGAGAGAAGAGAGAGAGAGAGGGGGAAGAGAGAGAGAGAGGAGAAAGGGGAGAGAGAGGAGGAAGAGAGAAAGGGGAAAAAAAAAATGGAACGTTCAATCGACAGTGAGAGAGGATAGATATGAAAAAAATGGAAACTCAATCTGCAGTGAGAGAGAGAAAGAGAAAAGAGAGAGAGAAAGGGGGAAAAAGAGAAGAGAAAGGGGGGGGGAGAGAGAGAGAGAGGAGAGAAGGGAGAGAGGAGGGGAGAGAGAGAGAGAGAGGGAGGGGGAGAGAGAGAGAGAGAGGAGAGGAAAAAGGGGGAGAAGGGGAAAAGAGAGGAGAAAGAGAGAAAGAGAGAAAGGAGAGAAGAGAGGAGAGGGGGGAGAGAAAGAGAAGAGAGAAAGAGAGAGAAGAGAGAGGAGAAAGGAAGAAAGAGAGAGAGAGAGAGGAGAAGAGAAAAAGAGAGAGAGAGAAGAGAGAAAAGAAAAAGAAAAAGGGGAAAAGAGGAGAGAGAGGAGAGAGGAGAAAAAGAGAGGGAAGGAGAGAGAGAGAGGGGGAAGGGAAGAGAGGAGAGAGAGAGAGAGGAGAGAGAGGAGAAAGAGGAGAGAGAGAGGAAAAAAAGGAGAGAGAGAGAAAAAAGAGAAGAAGAGAGAAGAGAGAGGAGGGAGAAGAGAGGGGAGGGAGAGGGAGAGGAGAGAGAGAAGAGAGAGAGAGAGAAAAAGGGGTAAGTGAGGAGGGGAAAATTTAAATCGAAATATTGAATTTTTAAAGGGTTAAATAAGTTTTTTTTTTTTTTCCCTCTTCTCTCCCTTTTT
>JACEEZ010023637.1:26246-97780 GCA_016584305.1 Chionoecetes opilio | reverse complement strand
CCTTTTTTCCCCCTTTTTTTTCCTTCTCACCTGTTTTCCTTTCCTCCAAACCCAAACCTCCTCCCTTCTTCTCACCTGTTTCCTCCTCTTCCAGCTCATGGAAGAGGAAGCATGCATGCCTGCACAGAGAAGGTATAGGTTTCTTGCACGTGACGTCACAGCCCTTGTTGTGGCTGCGACAGACGCGGTTTCAAGCCAAATGCCGCCCGTCGGAGCGAGCTGGAGGACCAACAAACTCCACTTGCCGCCTGTGTTTGCCAGCTTATGGTAATTTTCCCATACTAAATATATGTTTATCAGTATAAAAGGTATACTGTCATCTTCGAAAATGTTTGTTCTATAATATTATCAAATAAAAAACCGTAAAACACCCTAAATAAATGCCATTATGAGACTCTCAAGAAATATGCATGAACTTGATATTCAGTTAAGCTCTTCGCCATTTAATATTTTGCGAAAAAACTTTTTACATGGAAAATATCAATAGAAGCGGAATTTCATTAGCTTTCCATTGATATATTTAGTTTTCTGATAAATGAATTAGAACCATGCATACATTAGCGTTAACTAAATAAATAACATCATGAAATTGGGTAATTTTTCCATTCATGAGGTTATTTATTTAGTTGACGCTAATTTATGCATGGTTCTAATTCATTTATTAGAAAACTAAATATATCAATGGAAAGCTAATGAAATTCCGCTTCTATTGATATTTTCCATGTAAAAAGTTTTTTCGCAAAATATTAAATGGCGAAGAGCTTAACTGAATATCAAGTTCATGCATATTTCTTGAGAGTCTCATAATGGCATTTATTTAGGGTGTTTTACGGTTTTTTATTTGATAATATTATAGAACAAACATTTTCGAAGATGACAGTATACCTTTTATACTGATAAACATATATTTAGTATGGGAAAATTACCATAAGCTGGCAAACACAGGCGGCAAGTGGAGTTTGTTGGTCCTCCAGCTCGCATCTCCCGCGCCTGTCGCAGCCACAACAAGGGCTGTGACGTCACGTGCAAGGCACCTATATTTACCCATAAGAACATAAGAACATAAGAAAATAAGAAAGCTACAAGAGGCCGCGAGGCCTACACGTGGTAGTTCCTGTCAACTAACACTACCCACATCCACCATTCATCCCATCCATGAACCTATCCAGCCCTCTTTAAGCTTCCTATTGACTCCGCACTAACTACCTGCTCTACTGAGACCATTCCATTCATTCACCACCCTATTGTGAACCAGTTTTTTCCCTATTTCCTTTCTAAATCTACGCCCTTCCAGCTTGAATCCATTACTTCTTGTTCTACCCTGGTTAAAAGCCTTAGAACTTTTCCTATCTCTCCTTTATTAAATCCCTTTATCCACTTAAAAACTTCTATCAGATCGCCCCTTACTCTGCATCTCTCGAGTGAGTTTAATTTAATAACTTCAATCTCTTCTCATAACTAAAGTTACGCATCCCTTGTATCATTTTGGTCATCCTTCTCTGCACTGTTTCTAACAAGGCTATATCCATTCTGTAATATGGAGACCAAAACTGAACCGCATAGTCCTAGGTAAGGCCTGACTAGAGCCAGATAAAGCTTTAGAATAACTTCCGCACTTCTACTTTTAACACTTCTGGTAATGAATCCTAATACTCTATTAGCTCTATTTATGGCGTCAATACATTGTTTCCTAGGTCGGAGGTCTGGGCTAGGTCGGAGGTCTTGGGTCTGGTATTTTCCTGCGTTATTTATCGTGTTCTCTAGTTCTAACCCTCTCACGTGTCTCTCTAGTAGCTACTATATACCATCCTTCCTCCAGCATCACGCTACGCCACCAACACCCTCTACAGGCCGTGAAATAGGTAGTAACTATTAGTGACTTGAAAATAGCGCCACGACTGCGATATGGCAACACTGTGGCCCCGCTATACAGAATCCACTTGTAACCGTTGCAATAGCCTGTTGTCAGGGATCGTAGCGCTATATAGGTAGGGCAGGGAATGAAGGGGGATATAGTGAAGGAGTAATAGGTTGTCATGGGGTACAAAAGGCAGAGCTGGGCGGAGCGCAAACGAAAGCGCAAATGCGCAAAAGCGCAATTTGCGCTCCATATAAAATATTTGCGCTTTGCGCAAAACGCCGAAAATTTGCGCTTTTGGAGTTTGCGCTCTCGATATTTTATAAGTCCGCAAATGCGCAAACTTAGCAGAAAAACTTTGCCGAGAAACTCAAATGACGTAAAATCAAAAAATTAAAAGATACGTTAAATATAGCATTTATATTTAAGTTTACTTTTTATTTAAAAAACGCTGCAGAAAAGAGCAAGCTCATGCCACGGTCGAGTGTGGCACAGAGAGCTGCAAGCATTGCGAGCTGGACGGGGACGTGGACGATGAACTGGAGAAGAACTTGCACTCCTGGACCCAGCTGGACGTCCAGGATAACGTGCCTCTGTCACCTGACATGTTTCCCATGGAGCACAGGCAGATCTGGGTGGACCTGTTCATCAGGTACAACACTCCAGTGCCCTCCTCAGCGGCGGTAGAGAGGCTGTCAGCATGGGCTCAGACGTCATGAGGCCGAAGCGATCGAGGTCTGACGGCCAAGAACTTCGAGAAGCTGGTGCTCCTCAAGGTACAGAACCTCCTCGGGTGGGGGGAGCTGGAGGACAGGGACGAGGAACTATTTTATATTGTGTATTTTCTTTTTCAACTATTTTTGTTGTTTTGACAGTATTACTTATTTTTTATAAAAATTTTGTGTTCAAAAAAATGTTTTAAAATACGTAAACTTCTCTTTAATCATTTATACACTTTATTTTAAAATTTAACATAGAATTTTTTCATTTTTGCAGACTAAAAAATGGGGTTTTGCGCTTTAATTTTTATGTTTGGTTTTTTAAATTTTTTTTATTTCGGTCTAGTTATTTTTTGCGCTAGAAATTTGCGCTTTGCGCTTGCGCTCCCCCTTTTTTTCGAAAATTTTGCGCTTTTGCGCTTTGCGGACTCGATCGGAAAATTTTGCGCTTTGCGCTTTGGGGACTAAGGAAAAAAATTTGCACCCCCACTCTAAAAAAAAGGGGGGAAAAAGGGAAAAGCAAGGTGGTTTTACTGCATATTTTCGATAAGAGCGAGGGGGAGGAGACGAAAACGTCATCGTGAATTCACGGTGACGTCACGATAACATTAAAGGGCAAATTTTTTTGGTGAAGAACCCGGGTTTCTTGCACCCTTGCTTTTTTTCTTTTATGGGGGGGCCCCTTTTAAAAAGCCGCTTTTTACGGATTGGCCCAGCTGTCAAGCCGGAAGAAGCGGGAAGAACGAGACCCGGGGCTCGCTTACCCGGCTTCTTCCCCGCTTGTTGCCGTGACGTAAATACAAAAAATTTGGGGGGGAGGGCGGGGTTTCTCAGCAGGAGTATCGTCGTAAAAATCTGAAATTCAGAAAACGGGAAAAAAGTAAAACAAGATGTACTTCAGAAGCTGGACATACCTTAAGCCCACGAAAAAATATACAGGTTAATGCACACAGACAATTTTTAAAACGGGTAAAAAAAAGACATGTTTTACAGGCTGACGATAGCCCCTGCAGCGACGTTGTATTTTTTTCTAAATTTCGCTGATAATATGGCACAATTACCCTCATTTGTACATTTAGTAGCAGGGGGCTTAACTATGGGACACATAATAATAAAAGGGAATGCATGGTGATAGGAAACGTCGTCTGGTGAAAAAACTTTCTCGGTCTTTTAACTTTAACACAAGACGTTTTTTTTTTCTAATTTTACACTATGCAATAAAAAAGGCCCGGGAAACTTTTCGCTGATTCTTTTATGCTCCAATTTTGGTTTCTAGAGACTCTCACATTGTTAGAAGTGAAAATGTTTGGGAACTCTCGCCGAGGGGGACGAGGTAAAAACCTTCACCATCATCCGAATTCCACCACAAAAATTGCAAATATCTTAAGTAGGGCATTACATTACTGTGAGGGCTGAAAAAATTTTAAATTTTAGGAAGGTCTGATAGGTATTGGGGAAAATGACTAGCATTGCGTTGGGGGAAAATCTTAAAAACAGGGTTCCACGTAAGCTGACCCAAATTTTGGGCTCTATGTGTTATCTTCCTGTCCTTACACATCTTTTTTGTTTTAATGAGTGCGATCCTTACTTTGCCACATGGCCGATATTACTTTCGGTTCTTGAGAAAAACTAAGTCCGTAGGGTTAGGTTAGGCAGGCCCGGTCATTTTTAGGTTGGGTTAGGGCACCCCAGGCTCGAGGGGGGTGCTGGTTGGTCTGTGGGTTTTTGTCATCTTTGAATAAAGGTTAAACCTCCTATCTTCTTCTTCTTTGCCAAAAAGCTTGGGGACATGGGGGAAAACCGGGATTTTTTTGGGTGGGGGAGCCAACAATATAAGGAAATAGGGCCCCGATAAGTCTTAACTAGGGAAATTTCCCTATTTTATGGATTTTTTTGTGGGGGCCTTTTTTTTCCCCTTGGTGTGTGCCCCCCCACCCCAAAAAACCCCCGAATCCACTTTCCCCCAAAGCTTGTTGCTATAAGAAAGAAGATAGGGGGGGGACCCTTGTTTTTAAAGTTTTTACGATATAATTATATATTATATATATATATATATATATATATAATATTATATATATTTTAATTTTTATATGTTTTTATTTGTATTTCTGTTATTTTGGTAAATTGTATTTTATAAAAAAAGGATTAAGGGGTTTTTTTTTGGTGTCCTGATTTTATGTTGACATCTATAATTAATGGTGTAAATGATGTACGTAAACCCTCGCTTGACGAAAAAATTAGGGGAAAGGATGCGAATTTATAATTATCCATGATCCGAATTTACGCATATAAAAATTTGTGGTCGTTATTGGGTAAAAATTTCCCTATTTCCGACAAATTCCGTGTATCGTGAACTTTGTCCGTTACATCTACGAAAGTTCGTATACTTCATACAGCACCCATCACAAATACTACACAAATAAAAGGGCAATTAAAAAAATCAAACCTACAAGCATATACTGAACTTATTCGGAAAAAGCACGCTCCGGACGGCAAAAAAAGGTTGAAGCCGATATTTGTTACAAAATTAAGGCCGTAAAAGCGAGGGTTCCTGTATACACAAAACTTTGAGAAAGTACTACAGGAGCACAGTGTATATCCCTAAAAAGTTCTTTTTGGGTGACTTTAAGTGGGTTAGTTATGGGTCAAGAGTGTTTCTGCATATGGGAAATCAAAATTATGAACTAGTTATGAGAAATTGTATTTGTTGAATAGAATTTTAAATCGTTTTTACTGGCTATGGGGTTGAAATTATCTGCCAATCAGTATTACACTGGCCCTTTGTGCATTAAAAAAATCTGGGGTTTAAAAAAAAATTTTTTTTTTAGTGTATAGTTGGATTATTTGTTTTCTTTATTAATTTTTACTTTCCTTTAAAACTTCTAAAAAGGTCACATCAACAACAACTTTTTATATTATTTCTTTTCCCTTGTTATTTAGCCTTTCATCTATAAATGGCAATTGGGTAAAATTTAGGAAAAACTATGAACATCTTTGTCATGTAAAACAAACATCAAATGCTGTCTGTCTCTATTTCTTTCATGAAAGGGTTTTTAATCTAAATAGTAACCAGTCTATTTTAGTATTTTGTGCCTTTTTGCAAAAGTTTTTATCCGCCCGAATGAAGGAGAAACTCTGGGGAAAAGGATGAGGGGGGGATAAAAAAATAAATAAATCTTTTTTCCATAAACATGGTTTTACTTCAACTTACATCACGTTTTTCTATCAATAAAAACAAAAAATGAACTTCTAAAAGTCACCAAAAAAAAAAAAATACATGAAAAGAAGTCAAACAAAACTTAAAAAGGAAATTTAATTAAAACATTAAAACAATAAGTACTAAAAGTCACTTAAAATACTTTAAAATACACTAATTGCAACTGCTATTTGATAGGGGGAAAAAATTATAGTTCACTTGGGGCCCAATTAAAAGTAAATTTAAAAGTAAAATTTAAAAGTGTAGACTTCCATAAAAAATGAGCAAAAAGGAAAATTGTTGCATGTTAAGGGCCTTTGTACAGTGAGGTCTGGCACCATCTGTTCTGGGTCTTGGCACATAAAGGGCTTTAGCTCCCTTTTTGGCTGGCTGTATTTTCCCCACAAAGGAAAACAGATACCACTCCCATCACCCATTGACAGCCCCTTTTAAACACGAAACTTTTTCTAAAAATTGTCTTTAAATTGTTAAACCCCTTTTAAATCTTTTATGATAAGGGTAACGTGACCTTCTTTCTAGCTCCTCCAATAGCTATTTAGCTGCAAAATTTTTTCGTTTTAAAAAACTAAAAAAAAAATTTGAGAAAAATATTTGTTGAGCCCCTAACCCATACGTAATCATTAAACTAGAAAGAGAGAGAGAGATTAAATTTTAAAGCCAAAAAATTTGCCCAAACCCCCAAAACGGAAATCCCCGGGGGCTGGCGGCAGATGATGCCAGTTAAAAATCCCTCATTATCCCGACCCTTGCCATCAGGGGAGGGATTTTTAAAAAAAAAATAGTCCTAATGTGGAAAACCCACCCAGCCCGCCCCATATGATTCCGTAGGTGTCCGCCTCTTTACCTTCCCTATTTTAGTCCTTGGTTTATGGGCCAAAAAAAAACCTTTTTGTGAAAGGGTATTTTGTGTCCTTCACAATAGTCATCATTCGTAACTTATTTTTGGGTTTCATTCGACGTACCTTCCGCGTGTTTTTGTTTTGTTTCATTACACTGTACGCCGACGGGCGGCCTGAACACTCCTGTCACCCTTCTGGCGGGCCGAAAACGAGAGGAAAACCCCAAGAAGCCCTAAGAAGCCGGGTTCTTACGGCTTCTCTCACCCAAAATTTTGCCTTTTGAGAGAACTGCAACCCGAAAAGCCAGTGGGCGCTGGCAGTTTAACTCAATTTGGGGAAAAGTTGGCAACTTGAAAAAAAAAATAGGGCTTATTCCTGCACTTAAAAACACAAAGTAAAATTTTAGAACGATTTTCTTCTATATGTAATTTTTATGAAGCCTAGCTGTAAAAAATGCTTTAAAACCAAAAAACCAAATAGGTTCAGTTAGGGGCGAGGTAAATTTCTCCCATGATTTAATAGTCAATAAAGTATGTTTAAAGTTACTATACCCAGCATCATATTTTTCCCGTTTTTTTGTATCAATCAGTGAAGCCTGGAAGTGCAAAGATCGCGCGTGAAGTAGCAATGTTTTTATTTAATCGCCCCCCAACTCCCCGCCCACCACTCCCGCCCGGCACGTCGCCTCCCCAATTTAACCACATTGTCGCAGCAAAAAGCCGATTTCGGGATTCTTTATTCTTCTTTTTTTCCCCAAAGGCATTGCTTTTGTATTTTTACAAGCGTTTGCCAACCGCATACTGTCTTAAAAACAGTGTGAAAATACCCAAAATTTTACATGCCACAAAATACATGTAAAAATATATTAAACTTTCTCTCGAGGGGAGTAATTTGCTTAATTTCTATATAGAACTTCCATCGTAATGAAAAGTCATCCTATAATTAGTAGAACAACAGAAAACTATATTTTTTGGTATTCAGATGTGGTGCATCAAAGTTTATCGCGAAATTAATTTTAAAAAAAAAATTTGTCCGGAGCCAAAAAACAGTAGACCAAACCTTTTTATTTAAAATGCCACACCACTGGCTTTCTCGAGTTTCAGTTCTCTCTAATTAAAAACGCACGTAGCAAAAAAAGTGAAAATGTGACCGGCATTGGCGGGTGGTGGAGTTTTTGGGCTTCCACGCTCGCATCTCCCCGTCTGTCGTCTGCACACGAGGGCTGTGACGTCGTCAGTCAGGCACCTATGGGCGGGTATGTTTCTAACATTTGGGTTACTTGTCTTGGTATTTCTCTTTTTTGCTAAAAAATTTTGTGCAGGGCAAACACAATGGACATCCCTACAGGAACAAATTTTAAGGGAGCTATTATTTTGTCTAAAACCCCTACGTACGATATAGGTAAAACGCTAGGTACAGGGGAGCTAAGCCATTTCCAAAAAGGGCTCATGATAATTAGAGAGAACTGCAACCCGAAAGCCAGGGGGCGCTGGCATTTTTAACTCCAATTTTTTGAAAAGTTGGTCAACTTGAACAAAAATATGGGCTTATTTCCCCTGCCTTTAAAAAACCAAAAATATAAAATTAAAAGATTTTTTTTCTATATTATATTTTTTTATGAAGCCTGATTCTGTAAAACATTTTTATATAACCAAATAAACCAATGGTTTTGTTAGGAGGCGAGGTAATGCTCTCTTGATATTATATAGTCAATAAGTATGTTTTTAAAATTATCATACCTAGGCATCATATGTTTCGTTATTATTGTGTATCAAAACAAAGAAAACCTGGAAGTCAATGAGTCAAAGCTGAAGTGGGGAATTTTTATTCAATCCCCGCCACAAACTCCCCCCCACCATCCCCGCCGCGGCGGTTTGCCCCCACAATTGAGGAACTGAAACTCGAGAAATGCCAGTGGTCCCTGGGAGTTTAACCAAAATTGGTCTACTGTGTTTTGGCTCCGCGACAATATTTTTTTTATAATTTTAAATTTCGGAAACAGATGCACCGCTCTGAATACCAAAAAATATGTTCTTTTTGTTGTTTTTACTAAATTTAAAGATGACTTCTTTACGATGGAACGTTCTATAATCAATTTAAATGCAAAATTTCTCCCTCGAGTAGCAAACTTTAATATATTTTTTTTCATGTTAATTTTTGGCATTTAAATTTTGGTGATGTTCACACTGTTTTCTAAACAGTACTGCTGCGTCTGGCAACGCTTGTCAAATACAATAACAATGCCTTGGAAAAACGAAGAAAAAAGAATCCGAAATCGCTTGTTGCTGCGACAATGTAGGTTATAATTTGGGGGCACACGCCGCGGCGGGGGGGTGGGCGGGAATTTTGGCGGGGGGTTGAATCAAAAAAATTCTCTTCACGCGTCGACTCATTTCCTTCCGCTTTTTATCTGTTGTACACTAAAAAAGGAAATAGACTCCTGGTTTTTAACTTCTAAACATACGTTTTTTTCTATATAAAACATAGAGTAAAAATTTACCTCGCCCCCTCAAATATAACCTACTTGGTTATTTGGGTTAAAAGCATGTTTTACCCGACTCAGGCTTCTATACAATATACATATAGAAGAAATCGTTTTAAAATTTACTTTTGTGTTTTAAATGGATGGGTAAGCCCATATTTTTCTTCAAGTTGACCAACTTTTCACCAAATTGTGAGTTAAAACTGCCAGCGACCACTGGCATTTCGGAGTTGCAGTTCTCTCTAATTATAACCTACATTGTCGCAGCAACAAGCCGATTTCGGCATTCTTTATTCTTCGTTTTCCAAGGCATTGCTTATTGTATTTTGACAAGCGTTTGCCAGACGCAGCAGTACGTCTAGAAAACAGTGTGAACATCGCCCAAATTTTACCATGCCACAATATACATGTAAAAAATATATTAAGCTCTGTTACTCGAGGCGAGTAATTTGCATTAAATTGCTATCTTAGAACGTTCAATCGTAATGCATGTCATGCATACACTTACTAGAACAACAGAAGAACGTTCTTTTTTAGTATTCAGATGCGGTGCATCAATATTCATTGCGAAATTGATTTAAGAAAAATATTAGTCGCGGAGGGAAACACAGTAGACCAACCCTTTTGAGTTAAAAACTGCCAGCGACCACTGGCATTTCTCGAGTTCATTTTCTCTCTAATTGGCTCTTACCGTACCGTAGATAACAGTGAAGTCGCCAGGACAACTTTTTTTTTCTGTTTACAGACGTGTGGTGGCGTTTAATACTTATATTTCTACATCCATGATTTTAGGAAAGTTAGAAGGGGCTATCTGGAAAGTCTGTTTTCATTTTGTGTCTTCATCTGTGTCATATTATGGCTATAAATGAACAAATGACAAAAATATCTACAAAGTGGCTAGGAGAGTCGCCTTCTAGTGTTTATTTACTGAGTGTCGTACCGCTGTCGTCGTCGCCCGAAAAAAAAACGCGTAGTGAAATTTGAAACCGTAAAATACTTGCAGATACAAAGCATAAAACAACTCTGAACAGAGTAGATTATACAGTCATGATATAAACTACTGTGTATCTCTGCAGTACGGCACATAAAAATCAGTAGTAATGCTATAATTCGTAATATACAGCGCCCGGCGACATGACTGCAGGTGGCGACTTTACTGTTATCTACGTAGCTGATTTGTCATTATTGTGTTCTCGAGATATGTAAATACAAAATGATAGCCATATATGTTACTTTGAGAAATCATTCACGTGTTTGGTGCGAAAGATATCACATAATAATTTTGCGCCACAGGCACATCCAAGTATAGTATATAGATACTATCCTTGGGCACATCGCACGTGACTATTTATACACATACAGTACAAGCTCGCTCGCATAAGCAAGATTGTAATTTTCCAGAATTTGTAATTTTGGTGAGCAAAAAGTGGGTTCAGGAAAGGCAGAGGTGGAATGGAAAATATATTTACAAAAAAAGAAATTATTGAAAGAAACAAGCACCAGAAGAAGAGCTTTACTTATAATATTTATAGATATAGAAAGGCGTACGACACACTAAATAGAGGAAAGTTAATAAGATTACTGAGACACATATTGGAGTAGATACAAAGGTGGTGGACGTAATAAACAGCATGTATGAAGGGAACGAAGTGAAATTTACCCTAGGTGACATTACAACTGGCTGGATGGAAAATAATATAGGAGTTAGACAAGGATGTGTCATGCCCCCCAACATTATTTAACCTGTATTTAGAGGATCTGATCGTGAGAATCAGGAAGTCAAGTAAAGGAGTAACAATTGGAGGAAAAGTTAGGATGCCTGGCCTATGCTGATGATGTAGTCACTGAGCTCTATAATAATACTCTAATACTCTAATATAATAATAGTTTATTAATATTCATATAGAGCTCAGTGGATGTAGTATTGATGGCAGAAAGTAAGGATGAAATGGAGGAAATTTTACACATACAAACACATACGGAATGGAATGGGACCTGAAGTTTAGTGAAAGGAAATGTAAAGTCATGGAGTTTAACGTGAAGATAGGAGTCAGTGCAGGGGTGCTTCAGAATAATGTCCTAGAAGTATAGAAAAGTATATATACCTAGGAATGGAAGTAAGCAAGGAAGGGATAGGCGGTGAAAAGCAGAGGAAACTTAATGAAGGCAAGGTAAGGAGGATGACAGGCATGCTTATAAATGGTGGTAACAGAGTCATTAATAAATATGAGGTAGGCAGGAGTTTATGGAAGGGGGTGGCTGTACCCCATTGCCTGTATGGGTCAGAAGTGACTCAGTACAGGGAAGGAGCCATCATGCACTTGGAAAAGACTCAGAACATAGTAGGCAAATGGGGACTAGGAGCTTGTAGGAGCACTGCCATAGAGGCCATAAGGGGAGACATGGGATGGAGCACCTTCAGGGAAAGGATAATTAAAGGAAAACTGGTGTTCCACAAGAAAATTGAAAGACTTAGTGAAGATAGATGGGCAAAGAAAATATCCCAGGAAAATAGATCAAGTTCCACCTGGAAGAAGGAACTAGATAGATGGAAAAGGAGAGAAACTGTGGGAGAGGAATGGAACAGGATGGAGATAATAGATATCAAAAAGAAAATTGAGAATAATGGGCTAGTTTAAATGGCAGGAAGGAATGGCCGGAAATCAACGTTGCAGTGGTACAGGTGGAAACAGAAACCAGAGGGGGTGACCTGGCATGTAGGAGACTGGGGGAGTAAGTTACTCTATAAAGCAAGAACAGGCACCTTGGAAGTCAACTGAAGGAACAGGGAACTAGAGAACCAGAATTGTAGCTGCAGGGTAGGTGAGAAAGAAACTGTAGAACATGTCATTGTGGAATGCAACAAGTATAGGAGTCAGAGGGAAAATCTTATAGCATCAATAGTAATAGTCCTAGGCAGAGAGGAGTGGGACAAGAGACTAGAGCAGAAAGACGGGCCCTGTGTACGGTGTTAGGGCTGTATGGGGACAGAAAGGAAACTGAAAGTATTGTAAAACCTCACCAAAGTGTTCCTAACGCAGTGTTGGGAGATCAGAACACAAAATAGACAATGAATTAGGATGATAATCAAAGGATTGAAAACTGATCAAAATGTCTTTCCCGGTGAAATAAACAAGGGAAGAGTTAACAAGTTTTGTTAACGAAGGAGACGGATTGGAAGAGGAACTATGAAGCGATACTAAGCGACTAAGATCACAAGAAGAAGAAGAAGAAGGTAATATTTACCCATACACCCGCCTTGATGCATTCCTCTACCGTACATTATTTAGTAGAATGTTGTAGGACACGTACTACCACCCTGGAGGTTATTATAGCGCAGCAGTGACTGAGCAGTCCATGGCAAGCACCAAAAAGAGGGTATATGTCTACAATATACTGATAAAATAAGAATCTCCCGAATCTGTATCCATTTCTACTGAAAGTGTCAGTTGGATGTGGTCGGATTGTCTGAATCTCCTGAAAATCTCCTGTGTTTATCTGCAACACGGTGGTTGAGCGCGCATGCGCCATCCCGACAGTGGCTGTTTGAAAAGTTGTGTTTGCTGTCTGGCATGTCGTGTGCCTTGTTGGTAGAGTGTTTCAGCAGTTAATGGCCGTGTGATAGGTAAGTTGTGTTTGATATGTTTCGTGTAAGATAGAAAGACGTAGATGGTGGTTAATGTAGAGGTAACACAATACCATACGAGTTATAGGGCTAAACAAGGCAACATGGAGCAGTTTTGTTAGTTTACGTTCTGAGGTTTAAATGGCTATAGATTGTAAGAGTTCATACTACTAATTATGTACTGTTATATTGTTGCACATGGGTACACTTGCAAGTCTCTACCGTCTCCTCATTGCTTTAACTTCTGTATGGTTGTTGTTATAGTCGATTGGTATGAAACTTGGGTATCCTGAGAGGTAGTAGGTACCTGGAACTGTGGTCGATAGGAATTCTCGCCGACGTCGGAGAGTGTTGCTAATAATAAAACTTGCTATTTTCGGTGACAGTACTGGTTCTTGATCTTGATATTTCAGTGCCCAATATATACAATTAATCAACTTTAACCCGTGTTACTGATTCAGGGATGAAATACCAGCAGTAGCCTGAACAGTTAGGTTAGTTGGTGTTTTCGGCGAGAGTTCCTATCGGCGATAGTTCCTTAAACCTCATGAGACTACTTATCGGTTTATGGAAGTGTCGCCGATAGGGATTATCGCCGCAACACCAACCGAGAACTGTTTGCCGATGGTGGAACACTCCGATTCGGGCGTTTTCGGCGAGTTTACCTGGTTTACCGTTTATCTATTGGATAATATTAAGTTAATGCTAGCGTTTTCACCCGAGGTTGATACTTACATTTTTATTTGTAGTATTCTGGTTGCTGATGTAAAGCAGTACTTAATATCCTGGAGAAACTGAGAAGCTTGAATATATTAAGGTTAAAAGTTTATGGCCTGGTGCGCCAGGCGCCACAACTACCAATGGGTTGTAATAACAATAATGGAATATATTTAACTTGATTAAATGGTAACAGGAAGGTTTGACGGAATGCATTTTCGACGACACCGTCGAAACCTCCAACATAGTGCATCGTCGAACCTTCCAAGTCATTGCTGTCGAACCCTCTCATTCATTCTTTTCATATATTTTACATCTTTCATCATGCGCAATTTAACATATCGTTGATATAAATGAAAATACGTATTTGTAAACAATATTTAACATAACTTACAAATAAAATTGATATAAATGTAGCTATACATAGGAATATAAGGATGATGACCGAGGGTGTTGAGTCTGATTTAGAAAATTACGACTCTGACTCGTCTCCTGGAACTTTTAATTTTAAGGTGACAGTTCATGATAATTATTTAACCGTGAAATAAAAAATAAAAAATTCTGGTATTATTTTACGATGGCACCAAACTTCCCTACACAATTGGGAGCATAATTTTTGTTTACCTTATTGTATTCTAAGAGACATTTTCTCGTTGAGCTTTCCGTCGCAAATCAATAGTTTCGGAGATATAGAACATTTTAGGTGGGTGGAGGAATATGTCTCCTTGTTTACAAAATGCCTCCCTCTTCCTCTTCTTGTGACCTGCATCGCTTTTGTTTGGTATTTTATTAAACTTTTGGTAAAACTTTGGAAGAAGTCCTTCACCCCTATCTTTTTTTTCTTCCCCCTATAGCCAACAAGCCTGGGGAACTGGCGGGAATACGGGGTTTTTGGGTGGGGGAAGCAAATATAAGTGATTTATGGCTCCCCAAAAAATCATCAAAGTCACTATATGTAAAAATCTAACCTAACCTTAACCACAAAGTATACCTAGCCTAACCTAACCTTAACCACAAAGTATACCTAACCGAACCTAACCTACCTTAACCACAAAGTATACCTAACCTAACCTAACCTAACCTTAACCACAAAGTATACCTAACCTAACCTAACTGGACTTATAATTTTTTGAGGCACCTCATATTTCATAGCGGCCGTGTGGGTTAACCAAGGCCGAGTGCACGCTGGAACCTTTACAGATGTGAAGTACAATAAGCATACAATTCAGTGCGGTAGTTCATTTCAGTCAAAGCCGGAAGGATGAGTTCCAAAGTATTTCCAACACTTTTATTATTGGACCCAGTTAGGAGGTTAAAGGTTAGGTAAGGTAAGGTTAGGTTAGATTAGGTAAGGCTAGGTTAAGTAAGGTAAGGTAGCCACGGGTGTGCCTCCGAAACAAAAGAAATGCAGGTCACAAGAAGAGGAAGAGGGAGGCATTTTGTAACAAGGAGATGTATTCCAACCCCCACCTAAATGTTCTATATCTCCGAAACTATTGATTTGCGACGGAAAGCTCAAAGAGAAAATGTCTCTTAGAATAAAGTAAGGTAAACAAAAATCATGTTCACAATTGTGTAGGGAAGTTTGGTGCCATCGTAAAAATGTACCAAAATTCTTATTAACACAAAACAGTTGTTTTAAATTCTATAGAATTTAAATCAATCTTATGGACGACCCCTCCTGTGCTGAAGGATGATGATGAGGACAACAGATAATGAAGAGTAAATAAATAAATGAATAAAAAAATAGTGTCTCAAGATTCCCAGGTTTCCCCACAAACTTAGGTGTCGTTTTCTGTAGTCTAATTTACTGTGACCATCAGAAGGGCACTGGCCTCAGCCTGTGGATAAAGCCGCACACACAGTACTGTTGTTTCATTGTTTATTAGTCTATCGCTAATTGATTTTATTAAATACAATATTAATGATAGGCAAGCTAAGTTTTGATAGGTGTTACCACGTTAGGGTGGGAAACAACAAAAAATGTAGAGGGATCTTGGCAACTCACCTTCTTCACTTTAATTTTGGTTGGCAATTAATTACTAGTAACTTTGTATTTTATATTAATCCTCTCAATGACAAAATAGCTTTAGGTTTTACTCTATGATAGACATACGTATAGACATATTGGAAGTTTCGACGGAACCGTCGAAACCTCCATTTTCTACCTTCGCAACTTCCTGTAATCGATTAAACTAGTCTTGGTTAGGTTAGGTTAGGTTAAATAAAACCATTCCTTTAATTACCCTTTAGGGTAAAACTGCATAATCACTGCTCCAAGCTTACCTGAATGACATTACAGCAGCATATAGGGATACAGTTGATTCAGGCCGCCTATATTAAATGCATACTGGATGAGAGTTTCGCGGTCGTTTTCAGAGACACCGACTATTTTTTTCTTGGCCTACAATAGGTGCTTGTTCTAATGGAGATAGTTTTATTTTGCGCAAATTTTTTTTTTTTTTTTTAAAAGAATGACTTAACCTAACCTTTTAGGTTTTAATGAAACCTAACCTTATGGGTTTTTAAATGAAACCTAACCTTATAGGTTTTAATGAAACCTAACCTTATAGGTTTTAATGAAACCTAACCTTATAGGTTTTATAAAACCTAACCTTATAGGTTTTAACGAAACCTAACCTAACCTTAACCACAAAGTATACCTTTTTAAAAAAAAAAAAATTATGGGTTTGCGCAAAATAAAACTATCTCCATTAGAACAAGCACCTATTGTAGGCCAAGAAAAAATAGTCGGTGTCTCTGAAAACGACCGTGAAACTGCCCTGTCTGCTGGGTATGCATGCTACTATAGGCGGCCTGTTTCAACTGGCGGCCCGAATCAACGGATACCAGCATATAGTACATTTACTGTACTTCATATCTGCAAAGGTTGCAGTGTGCGGTCAGGCTTGGTTAATCCACACTGCCTCTAAAAATTCTGAGGTGCCTGAAAAATTCCAAGTCCAAAGGTAAGCTCTCATAGATAACGGGGGTTGGGAAAAATCTAAACTAAATCTAACCTAACCTAAACTGGCGTATTAACCTCCGAGTCGCTTCCTGCACCCCCGTTATCTCCTCTATGAGAGCTTGCCTATGAACTTAGAATTTTCAGGCACCTCAGACTTTGTAGAGGCAGTGTGGTTTAAACAGGCCTGACTGCACACTGCAACCTTTACAGATATGAAGTACAGTAGTGTACTATATGCTGCTGTAATATCATTCAGATAAGCTTGGAGCAGTGATTATGGAGTTTTACCCCGGAAATATCAGGTAGCCTATACAATTTGGGGTAAAATTCTAGTGTTTGCCCATACTCTCCCACTTCCCCCAAACAAGGTTGGGGACCTGTGGAAATGCGGGGTTTTCGGGTGGGGAACAAATTATGTGCCGGAAACACGTAATTTAAGAGTTGTTTAGGGGGGTAAAATTCCCTAGATCTAGGGTAATTTCCTTATATCTAGAGAAATTTGCCTAACCAAGATTAACCTAACCTAGCGGGGAGGCTTGACCCACCGATACCCTAACCTAACCAAATCTAACCTAACCTACCCTAACCTCCTAGCGTTGGCTTGGGGGTGTTCTCGACACTTCGGTCATCATTCTGTGAGGATCGTCAGGTCAGATTCACACGTCTCTGGACTCGGAAGAAATCCAATTAATTTTCCCTAGATGTAGGGAATTTTTATAACTTCCATAACTCAAAAAGTATGTGGTTGCGACACATATTTTGTACCCCAGCCATATATCCTGCATTCTCCCAGGTCCCCAAGCTTGTTTTTGGGGAGAGGGGGGAGTATGGCAAACACTAGAATAATACCATACGGAAATATCAGGTAGCCTATACAATTTGGTGAGGGAACTAAGGTCAATATAGTTATTAGGTCCGCCTTCACACTTTTCAATGGCATAACTACCCACCTAAATACACCTTATTTTTCTTTTTTCCTGTGCACTATGGTATAATTACATAAACTTATTATTTCAAGAGTTACAAATTTCAGTTATTATGGAAGAGAACTGGCTCTTTCTGCCTGCCTTAATACTCGTGTTATATGCATAATTTCTACTCCAGCATGTAGTGGGGATCCTATTCACTTCCGGAAACCAAAACTAAAACACTAATACTCATATCATAATGGCTAGGTTGGGTTATTTTTTGGTTAAGGCTAGATTTATGCTATATTTTGGTTTTGTTTAGGCTAGGTCTAGGTTAGGTTTTGTCAGGTTATTAATTTGGTTAGATAAGCGAATCTAATGGAGCATGATCCCCCGGCATTCCTGACTGGCTGGCGGCCAGCAGGTGCGGCACATTACTTGCCGCCTCACTCAGTGGATAGTTACGTATACACTTTTTTTGGTTCTACTGCAATTTAATGCATTACAAGGCATGTAGTTATAATGATCCTCAACTTGTAGATCTGACTATTTGCAGCATTTGTATCCCCTACAACAGCTGTCGGAAATGAAAAATAACATATGGGGGTCTGGGGAAGCTTAGCCGTGGCCCCCGTTATATCCCAGGGGCCACGGATTAGCCCCTCAGTTAGGTTAGGTTACGTAACTTAGTTAGTTACATACCCAATGTCCAGGGTAGGTTAGTGAACTAGCAGGGAGGGACGCAACCCCCTATTTCTGTCAGAAAAGTATTGGTAAATAAGGAGTACAATAAACCCTTCATGTTCGCGGGGGTTAGGGAACAGAGACACCCGCGATTAGTGTAAATCCGTGAGCATGACATTAGTCATTCTTTTTTTTTTTTTTTTTTTTTTTTACGTCACAAGGAACTGGCCAAGGGCACAACAAAAATGGGTAACACAAAGCCCGCTAGTCGCCAGTCCCTATAAAGAAGACAGTAAGAGAATACAATACAAACAGAGGGGTAGGCCAATTTAGTTCGGGAGGTGTCTTGTTACTCTTCTCTTGAAAAGATTTAAGTCATAGGAAAGTGGAAAAATAGAAACAGGAAGAGAGTTCCAGAGTTTATCAGTGAAAGGGATGAAAGAGTAAAGATACTGATTAACTCTTGCTTTAGGAAGATGGACAGAATAGGGATGAGAATGAGTAGAAAGTCTTGTGCAGCGAGGCCGTGGGAGTGGGGGAGGCATGCAGTTAGCAAGTTCAGAAGAGCAGTGAGCATGAAAATAACGGTAGAAGAGAGCAAGAGAAGCAACATTGCGGCGGTGATTTAAAGATTGAAGACAGTCAGTCAGAGGAGAGGAGTTGATGAGACGAAAAGCTTTTGACTCAACCCTGTTTAGGAGAGCTGTAGGAGTGGATCCTCCCCAAACATGTGAGACATACTCCATAGATAGATAGATAGATAGATAGATAGATATTTACCATACATGGGCGGATAAGGCCCCTGTAGAGAGCAAGCAATTAGAGAGAACTGCAACTCCGAAATGCCAGTGGTCGCTGGCAGTTTTAACTCACAATTTAGTGAAAAGTTGGTCAACCTGAAAGAAAAATATGGGCTTATTTCACTGCACTTAAAACACAAAAGTATAATTTTAAGAACGATTTTCTTCTATATGTATATTGTATAGAAGCCTGAGTCTGTAAAACATGCATTTAACCAAATAACCAAGTAGGTTATAGTTGAGGAGGCGAGGTAAATGTTACTCTATGATATTATATAGTCAATAACGTATGTTTAGAAGTTATCTATACCTAGGCAGTCATATTTTCCTGTTATTATTGTGTATCAATCAGATAGAAAGCCTAGAAGTGCAATGAGTCGACGCGTGAAGTGGCAATGTTTTGATTCAATCTCCCCGCCACAATCTCCCCGCCCACC
Organism: Chionoecetes opilio; assembly: GCA_016584305.1. Taxonomy (NCBI): domain Eukaryota; kingdom Metazoa; phylum Arthropoda; class Malacostraca; order Decapoda; family Majidae; genus Chionoecetes; species Chionoecetes opilio. The sequence continues at coordinate 78,526 of JACEEZ010023637.1, read as the reverse complement.
ACTTCCCGCCGCGGCACGTCGCCTCCACAATTATAACCTACATTGTCGCAGCAACAAGCCGATTTCGGCATTCTTTATTCTTCGTTTTTCCAAGGCATTGCTTATTGTATTTTGACAAGCGTTTGCCAGACGCAGCAGTACTGTCTTAGAAAACAGTGTGAACATCACCCAAATTTTACATGCCACAATATACATGTAAAAAAAATATTTAGCTTTGCTACTCGAGGCGAGTAATTTGCATTAAATTGCTATTATAGAACGTTCCATCGTAATGCATGTCATCCATATAATTAGTAGAACAACAGAAGAACTATATTTTTTTGGTATTCAGATGCGGTGCATCAATGTTTATCGCGAAATTAATTTATGAAAAATATTAGGGCGCGGAGCCAAAACACAGTAGACCAACCTTTGAGTTAAAACTGCCAGCGACCACTGGCATTTCTTGAGTTGCAGTTCTCTCTAATTAGAGAGAACTGAAACTCGAGAAATGCCAGTGGTCGCTGGCAGTTTTAACTCAAGGTTGATCTACTGTGTTTTGGCTCCGCGACTAATATTTTTCATAAATTAATTTCGCGATAAACATTGATGCACCGCATCTGAATACCAAAAAAATATAGTTCTTCTGTTGTTCTACTAATTATATGGATGACATTCATTACGATGGAACGTCTATAATAGCAATTTAATACAATTACCCCTCGAGTAGCAATGCTTAATATTTTTATNCTCGTTTCCGATAATAGGGGAGCCTGGTCCGGAATCGCAACAGTCCAGAATTATCCTCTAAACAGGAAAAAAAAAAAAAAAAAAAACTATGCCATTACACACCCCCGGACGTTTATCTACTCTAGTATTTACTGTCCGGCAACCGCCAATATCAACTACCCCGCCGCGGACTTTTACGTCCGCTGAGCATGCTGCCACCTGGCGGGAGGCAGCAGAAAGTGTTCAATAGTCTTAAGAGACGTTCCTGCACCAGGGGCAGTGGGGGTCAGGGGACTAACGGAGGCTGTGCAGGTGAACCGTGAGTGTCGTGTGCCCAAATGTAACAATACGACCGCCTGAGCAAGTGAGCATGCTGCCACCTGGCGGGAGGCAGCAGAAAGTATTCAATAGTCTCAAGAGACGTTCCTGCACCAGGGGCAGTGGGGGTCAGGGACTAACGGAGGCTGTGCAGGTGAACTGTGAGTGTCGTGTGCCCAAATGTAAACAATACGACCACTGAGCATGCTGCTACCTGGCGGGAGGCAGCAGAAAGTGTTCAATAGTCTCAAGAGACGTTCCTGCACCAGGGGCAGTGGGGGTCAGGGGACTAACGGAGGCCGTGCAGGTGAAACGTGAGTGTCGTGTGCCCAAATGTAAACAATACGACCGCTGAGCATGCTGCCACCCGGCGGGAGGCGCGAACACTGACCAGGGATGACAGGAGACGCTCGGACCGCCGGACAACTTTGTCAATTTACGAACAGGACCAGGCATTTTACGTTTAAAAAAAAAAAATAATAATAAATAAATAAAATTGTCAGGGACTCTGACATATCCCCGGACCTCGGATTTTGTCCGGCAAATCCGATATCCGGGAAATGGAGGTCCGGGAAATCGAGGTTTGTGTGTACACCCAGACCCTCCGTGAAGATAACATCTCTTACTAATATATACGTGTTTGTATAAAGAAGAGATTATGTTCATAGTTAATTGTACATAAAGTGTAAACCAATAGGACAGTGTTAAAATACAACACACTGATAATAGCCGTGCGTCATGGATAACAGGGTGTGAAAACCACTTGACGCCAACCACGATTACGCCTCCGCCCACCGCCTCTGTCATACACGGGCGGCCCTGAACACGGGCGACCACATCGGATCACAAGACCATGCAATATTGATCCAAACCTACCGCCGTAATTCAACCCACTATCCACCGATAAGTATCCTAGTTAGTTAATTAGCGGGGATGATGTGTCGGGAGATAGACATGGGTTTGATTGTTAGGTAAGAGGACTTCAAATTAAATATGTATGTGATATAAATTCCCACACCTGCTAATTATCCCTAAAGGTCAGGCCGTACCATATGCTTAATTACCCTTCAGGTCATGCCTTGCTAGGGGTGACCTGACTGCGGTCCCAAGGTTGGGGCCGCACACCTGCTAATTACCCCTAAATGTCAGGCCGCGCCATATGCTTAATTACCCTTCAGGTCAAGGCTTGCTAGGGGTGACCTCACTGGGGTCAACCAAATCCCCCTTTGTCCAGCCTGGGAGTGGTAGGGCGCACATTTTGAACTTGATAATTTTACTCACCCCAGTTTGAATGTCGTATCATTGGATTTTCGATCTCGTATATTGAAATAGACCCTAATTTACACATCCCGTATCATCAGATTCTCGTATACCGAATGCTCGTATAAACGGGACCTCCCTGTATATGTCTACTTTCACCTAGAATAATTCACCTAGAATAAATACAGTATGCCTAGCGCAAGCTAGGCATACTGTATACTGATGTCACCGTGCGCCTCCGTGTGCACCTGTGCACTTTGCCTTACGGAACGCAACATTTCCCTGAAGACTTATCAGTTACGCTTGAGTGCTCAGTGTACAGTAGTACAGGGAGGTCCCGAAGATACGAGCAGTTAGGTTCCACCTGGCATACTCGTAAAGCGAAATCTCATATAACGAAACACATAACTAATGGTAAAATATAGGTTTGGTTCCAGGACCCCATCAATTAAAAGAAAAAAGAAAAAAGAAAAGAAAAAAAAAGACATGTTTTTCAAGCTAAAATAAACTATAGCAAACACAACAAACTCTCAAACTCTCAAATATAGGGCTCTATATACCACACCACCACACCACCACACAAAACACAGTGAATTAAGAGTGTGACAGCACAGTAGGACAGAGCACAAATAATTCACAATAAGCACATTAAGTAAACCAGCATATCACTAAAATCGACTCACAAGGCACAATACATACAAGCAACAAAGACGTTGTATGTACTCTTGGGGACGCCGCGTGATACACTAGACTCGAGAGGGTACGGTAGGTAAGGGACAAGGGAGGGGTGCGCAGACCTCTTCCACTGCCCACAAACTCGTCTCTGCGCATCTGAATCATTGTACATTGTCCAGGATTGTGAATTTTTGTAGGCCACATTGTCGTACCGAGCCACCAGAATTATCATATTTTTGTCCAAGCTCGCTTCGCTTACTTGGACACCTATTTCAGCCGAAAATATAGGCTTGTAAAATGTTTCCACAAATGTGTGGGCAAGAAAGATACAGGCGCAAAGGAAGAAATTTGGCACAGAAAGTTATATTTCGTCTCTTAACTCATTGTCCAAGCGAGCGAAGCGAGCTTTTAGCATTTATGATAAAATTTGTAATGTATTGTGCCTGGCGACATTAGTGCAGTGGCGAAAGTAGTGCATTAGTGCAGTGGAAATAAAATGTGTTCGTAGCCTTCACAACAACAGTGTTAGCGTCGCCGAGAGGCAGGCCGCTTGTGTTAGGCCTCATATAACCACTATAACTCGTGTTTCTAATGCCGTTATAGGTGTTATTTAGGTAGCGTGGTGTTATATACGTGGTAGGGTGGTGTGAGGTGTTAAATATGTCATTTCAGCCGTGGTTAGAGAGAGGAGGAAGAATAACAATTATGAAATATACTATATTGCACCATATACTGCACCACTATAACTCGTGTTTCTAATGCCGTTATAGGTGTTATTTAGGGTTAGCGTGGTGTTATATATATATATATATATATATATATTATATATTTTTTTTTTTTTTTTTTTTTTTTTTTTTTTTTTTTTTTTTTTTTACGTCACAAGGAACTGGCCAAGGCACAACAAAAATGGGTACACAAAGCCCGCTTAGTTGTCAGTCCCTATAAAGAAGACAGTAAGAGAATAAAATCAAAAAGAGGGGTGAGCCAATTTAGTTCGGGAGGTGTCTTGTTACTCTTCTTTTGAAAAGATGTAAGTCATAGGAAAGTGGAAAAATAGAAACAGGAAGAGAGTTCCAGAGTTTACCAGTGAAAGGGATGAAAGAGTAAAGATACTGATTAACTCTTGCATTAGGAAGATGGACATAATAGAGATGAGAATGAGTAGAAAGTATTGTGCAGCGAGGCTGCGGGAGGGGGGGAGACATGCAGTTAGCAAGTTCTGAAGAGCAGTGAGCATGAAAATAACGGTAGAAGAGAGCAAGAGAAGCAACATTGCGGCAGTGATTTAAAGATTGAAGACAGTCAGTCAGAGGAGAGGAGTTGATGAGACGAAAAGCTTTTGACTCAACCCTGTTTAGGAGTGCTGTATGAGTGGATCCTCCCCAAACATGGGAGACATACTCCATACATGGGCGGATAAGGCCCCTGTAGAGAAAGCAATTGGGAGGGAGAAAAAAAAGGACGCAGATGCCACAGGACACCTAACTTCTTAGAAGCTGTTTTAGCAAGAGATGAGATGTGAGATTTCCAGTTCAGATTTTTAGTAAAGGATAGTCCTAGAATGTTCATTGTAGAAAAAAGAAGACACTTGAGTGTCATTAAAGAAGAGGGGATAGTTATCTGGAAGGTTTTGTCGAGTAGATAGGTGAAGAAATTGGGTTTTTGAGGCATTGAACAAAACAAGGTTTGCTTTGCCCCAATCAGAAATTATAGAAAGATCAGAAGTTAGGCGCTCGGTGGCATCTCTCCGTGAATCACTTAGTTCCTGTTGAGTTGGACGTCTAATAAACGACGTTGAAAATGAAGGGTAGAATCATCAGCGTAGGAGTGGATAGGACTTTGAGTTAGACTTAGAAGATCATTAATGAATAATAGAAAGAGAGTGGGTGATAGGACAGAACCCTGGGGAACACCACTATTGATAGATTTAGGAGAAAAACAATGTCCGTCTACAATAGCTGCAATAGAACGGTTTGAAAGGAAACTTAAGATGAAGGTACAGAGAGAATGATAGAAACCGAATTAGGGTAGTTTGGAAATTAAAGATTTGTGCCAGACTCTATCAAAAGCTTTTGATATGTCAAGGGCAACAGCAAAAGTTTCACCGAAACCCCTAAAGGAGGATGACCAAGATTCAGTTAGGAAAGCTAGAAGATCGCCAGTAGATCGCCCTTTACGGAAACCGTACTGACGATCAGATAGAAGATTGTGAGCAGATAGATGCTTAAGAATTTTCTTATTAAGTATAGATTCAAAAACTTTAGAAAGGCAAGAAGTCAAAGTTATAGGACGGTAGTTTGAAGGATTAGATATACGTGATAGGGTGTGTGTGTGTGAGGTGTTAAATATGCCATTTCAGCCGTGGGTACAGAGAGGAGGAACAATAACAATTATGAAATACCACCACACCACCACCACCACACCACCACCACCATCAGATTGATTATCGTACAACCTTAGGTAAAATCATGTACAGGGAGGTCCCGTTATACGAGCATTCAATATACGAGAATCCGATGATACGAGATGTGTAAATTAGGGTCTATTTTCAATATACGAGATCGAAAATCCAATGTTACGACATTCAAACTGGGGTGAGTAAAATTACTAAGTTATTTACTAAAGTAAATTACGTACAAGTTATTTACTAAAATTATAAACATTTACTGACTACAGGGAGGTCCCGAAGATACGAGCAGTTAGGTTCCATCTGACATACTCGTTAAGCGAAATCTCGTATAACGAAACACATAACCAATGGTAAAATATAGGTTCGGTTCCAGGACCCCATCATAAAAAAAAAAAAAAAAAAAAGGACATGTTTTTCAAGTCGTGCCACCAGAATTATCATATTTTCAGATTGATTATCGTACAACCTTAGGTAAAATCATATATCATATACAATAAACCCTTCATGCTTGCGGGGTTTAGGGAACAGAGACACCCGCGAGTATCGTAAATCCGCGATCATGACATTAGTTACCCCTCCCGCCCCGAAAATAGGCTTACGGTATAAAGAAAATGGATTGTGTTGCTTGAATGATAATGGTAATGAAACAGTTGGGCTGTTTCCTTAAAACCCGAGCCCCTGTCCACCCAGCAGTGAATGGGTACCGGGTGTTAGCCGGGGGTTTGTAACCCGCCTCCCGGGGTGCTGGCTTCGGCCAACACTATAAGCACTGGTAGCAGACAGCTCTCTAGGGGTAGTATGAGAGAGAGCTGTCTGGTTACAGTGGAGATCCATCTCAGCTGCGTCGATAACTGACGAAATTCTTCAAATATCAAACATCAAAGTTCACATCAGGGAGTGCCGATAAAAAAGGCCAGACTACCAACAACTTAACTGAACACTGTCATCATCAGCAACAACCCATAACAGCTGAGGCCGCGACACGTGTAGCCGCTGCCAGGGTTACATTACAACACTATTCATCCCCGCCACCACCACCACGGATAGATAGGCCTATGGCTGAGCCCAGAAGGAGGAGGAAGTGGATGCTGAACCCCCGTGGATCGCTGTGGGCCAACGGTGAGGGTTGTGTTAGGGTGTGTTGTGTTAGGGTGGCTGGCGCAAAGCTATGCCTCTCGCACCACGGCCAGATTGTCCACCACACCAGCTTGCTCCAGTGCTCCTCCCTGTGTTTTAGGGTGATTGGGTTGGCACTGCTTAAATGTTCACTATTGTGTCTGGTCTGGTGGTGGCTTGAGGAAGTTGAGGTGTGCACGCAGCGCTTAGCCCACCAGTGTGTGGCTACCGTAGTCCGTAGATAACACTAGTCGCCAGTCACTCGCCACTGCACTAATGTCGCCAGGCGCCATATATTGCGAATTTTAGCATCACTACAGACTTTTATGTGCCACTGAAGAGGCATGCACAGTAGTTTTTATGAAAAATACTTTTCGTATTTTAAAATTATATTTAATTACCTGTATTTATTATTATTTATCCCAAGAGTTGAAAACCCACGAGTAATCAAATCCGCGAGCATGAAGGGTTTATTGTAGTCAGTAAATGATTTTATAATTTTAGTAAATAACTTGTAATTTACTTTAGTAAATAACTTGGTAATTTTACTCACCCCAGTTTGAATGTCGTAACATTGGATTTTCGATCTCGTATATTGAAATAGACCCTAATTTACACATCTCGTATCATCGGATTCTCGTATATCGAATGCTCGTATAACGGGACCTCCCTGTATATGATTTTTACCTAAGGTTGTACGATAATCAATCTGAAAATAACGTGCAGACTGGCCAACGACTGCTCGAGACTGGTATTAGCAGAGGTAGGAAGTCTCCAGGCTCGCTTATTATTTTGTTTGGTATGCTATGAAATATCATTTCTCTAGGTGAATGTAGACATATGATTGCATTTGGATGGATATCATTCATATATATGAGTAAAGAGATTAAATACAAGCAAGGGACTCATCCACGTTTGGCAGCGCGGCCTTTGGCAGCAGCAGCAGCAGCATGAGCCGGCCCATGAAGCCCGTGAGGTGGATATCAACACCATTAGACCAAGGGAGATAGATGTCTTTGGTAATATTTAGTAGGGGAGCGAGAACCCTTGAGGAATCCTATGATCCCTGGTGATATCCTATGGTGCTATCACAGGCGTGGGAGCTGACTGTCACAGGAAGGCACAGGTGAGGCGGATGACGGCGGGTTTTTACTCAAAAGTTTTGAGTGGCGGCTGGAGCCGCCACCTCCTCCGCCACGGTAGGTTTGGGTAGGATTAAACGTCTTATTACTCGTTATTATACAACTTAGTGATTATGGTGAGATGTTATATACACGTGTCATTATCAATGTAGCACCGTGTGTCACCTTAAATAAGGATGATTTATAGATGTTATGATGAGGTGACTGCTGGCGGGGCAGTGAGTGACGGAGAAATTCTTGCCGCCGGGCCTCCCCATATCACAAATATTCACTATTTCAACCCACATACACCTTCTACCACCAAAACACTAGCAACACAGGCTCCTTACTTATATATCTTACTATCTGATACATTAAAATTCCTTAAAACGCAAGCATTCCAAATAAAACGAGAATTAGTTTGAGATGACGGGGACAGAAGGCAGAGAGAGGCAGTCTGGCATGCCATTCTTGCCCGGAAATATGTCTCGCTGACTTGTGATTGGTCGAGAAGTTTTAAAAAGTTTATCATTGGCTGGTGACTGATAATGAGCTTGATGACATCATTTATGTTTTATGTTTAATTATTGTGCAGTTATGTTATTTTGTGTGCCATTTTCTCTTTCAGAATGGTTTTTCTACAGAATAGGTAGTACAGTGTAGGTAATATAGACGCTGTGTGTTTGTTGTGTTTGCTATAGTTTATTTTAGCTTGAAAAACATGGTTTTTTTTTTTTTCTTTTTTTTTAATTGATGGGGTCCTGGAACCAATTGATGGGGTCCCGGATTTTACCATTAGTTATGTGTTAAGTTATATGAGATTTCGCTTTACGAGTATGCCAGGTGGAACCTAACTGCTCGTATCTTCGGGACCTCCCTGTAGTCAGTAAATGACTTTATAATTTTAGTAAATAACTTTTAATTTACTTTAGTAAATAACTTGGTAATTTTACTCACCCCAGTTTGAATGTCGTAGCATCTGATTTTCGATCTCGTATATTGAAAATAGACCCTAATTTACACATCTCGTATCATCGGATTCTCGTATATCGAATGCTCGTATAACGGGATCTCCCTGTACTGCATTTCAAGTCTTCAGTATTAGCCATGTTTTGGTGAGTACAAGTAATATAATTGGTGCTGTTTTGGCATGTTTGAAAAGTGAGTTCTTATTGTTTGGGGGGGGGGGGGTAGAGGTAACCATCGGATAATTCAGAATTTTGGATAATTCGACCCAGGCCTCCCCCCAATTAGATCGAATAATAGAGGGTTTACTGTATAATAACAATACTCACTACATATTAACATCCATCCAACCCTCCAACCTCCTCCCCTACACAAACGTGTGGCAAGTTGACCACCACACACTACGATCCTTGCTATATTTTGTTCTCTGGATGTTTTTTTTCTTTTCTATCATTCTTATGGGTTTCTTTGCCAAACTTCAAAGCGAACCAACTTTGTGAGGTCGCTGTGAGTGGGAAATTGTTGCATTAATCTTCTTTCCTATTCAGGCTTGCTTTATTTATGGCGTAGGGATGTAGCGATCCCACCAGTACAGACACTGTGGTCTGTACTGCTCTATGGTTCAGTCAGCTATGGTAGTTCGTTATATAGCCAACCCTGAGGGATAGGGCGTAGAGTGTGTGTCTCGGTATTATTTGCTAGTTTTAAGAGGTGACTTAAAGGGGTTAGAATGAATAGCTGGGGTTCATTGCCTGGTAGTATCATTTCCCATGAAAACAAAAAGCAGAAATCTGTTTTTGCTGTTTGCCATCACACCAAGGCCAAATTGTGGGGAGAAAAAAAAATAGTGCAAATTGTAGTGTTAATCATAATCAGGAAGTATGTTTTTTGATAAGTAATTGTCATGACCTACATATGAATTTTTACATGATCAGTTTTATGCTGCAGAAATTCCAAATATCTAATCTCATACGTTTTTCTTTCTCACAGGATTCTTTTGTTGAGAGCCTCTGGCGGCTGATCCAGCATATGATGCCCTCTCTGACATCTTCTATCACAAGTATAAAAGAAGATGACAAACCCAAAACAGAGAAAGAGAAGAAAAGAATGATGTTGCCTTTCTTATCCTTGCCTAATGATCCTAAGGTCATTCATATGCTGGATGATGAACTTAAGATACCAACCAAGGTTAAAGAAGAGATTACTGAGAGAAAAAACAACAAAGAAAAAGGAAGGGAAAATGAATGGTGTGAAGACAAAAAGAAGAGTGAAAAAGGACTTGAAAAGGACATGCAAAAAAGTGAAAAACTATCAAAAAGAGAGTCTGAAACAGAGATGGATGATCTGATGGCTTTTTTGGAGTCACAAGCTCCATCCAAGCAGGCAGAGAATTGTAGTAGTCAGGCCAAGGATAAAAAAAGGCGGCTAAGTCGCAGTCACAGCAGAGAACGAAGGAGATCCAGAAGCCCAAGGAAGCACAGGAGCAGAAAGGAGCGAAGCCACAGCCGTGGGAGAGATAGACGAAGAAGTCGCAGCAGGGAAAAACAAAACCGGAGCAGCAGTAGGGAAAGGAGAGATGATAATTTTGACAAAAGGCATGGTAGAGACAAGCATGGGAATAATAGGAGGAGGAATAGAAGCCGCTCACGCTGCAGGGATGGCCGCAGGAGTAGAAGTCAAGAACAACATTCAGTTAGAAGTGGTTACAGCACAAATAACAGAGACATGTTCATCAACCGTCCTCCAGATGAAAATCCAGTTGTAGGAAAGGTAAGTATATATTTTTAATCGAACAGTAAAGGATAATCACCTTATTGTTTTATATCATTATTGTTATCATTATTATTATGATTATATTATTATCAATATTATTATTTTTATTATTATTATTATTATTTTTATCATTGTTGTTATTGGTTAACAGTACCAGCTCTGATTCGAACACCGGGACAGGGTGTAGTAGCAACCTCACCAACGGTGGTGGCTACGATGCCCTATCCAGGGGTTCGAATCTGACCTGGTACTGCTATACAATTTGTCTTAATTGATTGAGATAGTTATTATTTTTATTTACAACAGAGTTAAAGAGATATGTTAAAGGTAGCCTAGCCTACTAGAGAGGAAACACTAGGGAATACTGAGGTGGTATGGTCATATGGAAAGAATGGAGGAGAGAATGATTAAGAAAATATATATATATACCGTATTTTACGGCTTATAAGACGCTGCATCTTGGAAGACGCACCCTGATTTTTTAAAGAAATTTCTCAGAAAAAAACAAAAAACAAATATCATAGTAAAATCTACAGATTTTTGACCTACAGATTGTTTTGATGAATTCGCTATGGGGGATAACTTCCAGGATTGAAAAGAGTTTGTGATACGTGTGACAGCCTGGTGGTAAATGCTGCATCAACACTAGCAGACATTGCAGAAAATTTTTCAATGAAAAAAAATATAAAAACTGATTTTTTACCGGTAGGTGGTGGTAAAATGAGGTGGAAATTGTCGCAGAACGGCTCCCGCCAGTCTTGGTGGCAGACTCATATAGAGTCTTACCTTGTGATACGGGGGACAACCTGGTGATAAATGATACATCAACACTAGCAGACGATAGGTTGTGGTGTTAGTGCCAATCTGCCGAGGTGGAAGTTGCCGCGGAATGGCTCCTGCCAGTCTTGACGGCAGTCTCATTCCAACATTCGTCTCGGAAGACGCACGAGTATTTTTCAGGGTATATTTTAGTAAAAAAGTGCGTCTTATAAGCCGTAAAATACGGTATATATATATATATATATATACACACAAACCTCGTTTTCCCGGACTAATAGGGGGGAGCACTGGTCCGAGAACCGCAAAAGTCCGGGAATCGCAACAGTTCGATGCCTTTTTTTTTTTTTTTTTTTTTTTTTTTTTTTTTTTTTTTTCCATCACAAAGAACTGGCCAAGGGCACAACAAAAATGGGTAACACAAAGCCCGCTTAGTTGTCAGTCCCTATAAAGAAGACAGTAAGAGAATAAAATGTAAAAAAACCCACATTACCCACCCCCGGGACGTTTATCCTACTCTAGTATTTACTGTCCGGCAACCACCAATATCAACTACCCCACCGCGGACTCTTACGTCCGCTGAGCATGCTGCCACCTGGCGGGAGGCAGCAGAAAGTGTTCAATAGTCTCAGAGATGTTCCTGCATCAGGGGCAGTGGGAGTCAGGGGACTGACGGAGGCGGTGCAGGTGAACAGTGAGTGTCGTGTGCCCAAATGTAAACAATACGACCGCTGAGCATGCTGCCACATGACGGGAGGTGCGGACATTGACCAGGGGTGACAGGAGACGCTCGGACCGCCAGACAACTTTGTCAATTTACGAACAGGTCCAGGCATTTCAACGTTTAAAAAAAAAAAAAAAAAAAAATCGGGCTGACATATCCCCGGACCTCGGATTTTGTCCGGCAAATCCGATATCCGGGAAATCGAGGTTTGTGTATATATATATATATATATATATATATATATATATACCGTATTTGCCGGCGCATAAGATGCAGTTTTTTCCTTAAAAAGAAATGCAAAGTTCACCCTGCGTCTAATGCGGCCATATTAGCGAATGAGAGGTCGGGCAGAGAATGCAGAACAGCTGGTGGTGTATTACTAAAGGGGTCTGGAGTGATCTGTGTTGGGCAATAGTCCACTGAGCACAAATTTGTAACTGTGTTATCAACAGTAATTCATAATACTAAGAAAAGGTTGGAGTTTAAGAGAAAATAAGAGCTGGGGCAACAAGATAGCGATTGTTGCTGCCAAGATGGCCGTGTCAGATGTAAACATCATCCACCCCCCGCTGCTGCTCTCCGTTGTAAAACGTCTGATATCTCAGGTCTGCCGCTTCACCTGGGATACTTCACTCGGCGACGCCCTCCGAGCACCCACCATGGGTTATTACCGCTCAGACTCCTCCCCGCACCCATGGAAAAGACAAACATCCCGCATATTAGATGTCGCCTTAATTAACCCGCATTCGACTCGCGCCACACAAGTTGACACAACAGTTGGAAGGAGATGATAGAAGGGAGGCAGAAAATGGTGATGGAATCTTCGTTGGAATGAGTATTGTTCATTAATGGAATAGTGAAACAAAGAGCGTGTTAAAGTTTTATTTGAAGGAGTGTGAGCGGTGAGAGGGAGGTGTTGTATCTTGGGGAGTCTGTCTATACACACAAGGATGGAGAAAGGGCGTCGTGGCTTTGTTGTTTATTTGACAGCGATTCATTGTACAACGTGGGGACAAGAGGTGTGCGCCGTGTGTGTCTCTGTGTGTCCTGTGGCTGACTAAATTACCTGGCTGCTGTTACAGTTGTGTCGGCGAGGACAAGTCAGGTCAGCGTCAGGTCACCCTCGGGCCTCTAATCCTGGTCCCAGACAGGGGGGTGGCCTAAGCTGATGCAGGTGTGTATGTGCGTGTGTGTGTTAGCGCCGCTACAGTGGTAAGCAAGGTGGGATAGGAGACATCATAGTTGTACCACCTTGACCTCTCAACTCTCACCCCTGTACCTCTACGGATAAGGAAACTGTATGAAAGAGTGCTAGTAAAAAGGCTGCAACGGTACCTGTAGGACAAGTCTTCCACACGGTACACCAAGACTAAGACCAAGACCAAGACCATCACGGCGCCACACCGTCCGCCTCAAGGCCGAATCACACCATACCATCATGGTGACACGGCAACGTCTCATCATATCCGTTAGAATTTCTTACATTCAAGCAAATAGACGTGTTACACTAAACGGTGTGCCGCCGTCACTGTCCCAATACATCACCGTCCTGTCACGTAACGGTTTCTGGGGAAGAATATTTTAACGTAATGAGACTGCCGTGCTGATAATTGTAGTTTTCTCAAGGCTTTATGTACCCAAAACAGTGTCTTTTAGAGTTCAAATCCTCTTCTTCATCCAACAGAAGTGCTATTAATGCAAATTTCTTCAACCATAGCCTCTGAGGCACCATGTCTGCTTAGAGGGTGAGCAGGAACTGCCGAAAATGACTGAACCGTGACGAATAGTGTGAATACAAGGCACGGCTGACGGAACACTGCCGTGATTTCAGAGTGTGAACCAGCCTTCACCTGTACCTTCCTGAAGAAGACTAATCAACCCTCGCGACTGTGATAGATTCATAGGTGTAAACCAGGGGAAATATTGTCGATCCCGACAACGGTGCCCTTCAACAATTACAACAATAACAAGGTAGAGATGGTTACCTTACAGTGTTACCTAAATATCTTTGTGAATTTTTGTTATTGGACAACCACCGATTTCGAGGCCAAAACTTAGTCCTCCTGAATAGTTTTGATGTGTTTTGAATTAATCTGGGTCTCGTTTTTGTCGGAAATCAATGTTTGTTTATATGTATGTGTGTGTGTGTGTGGGGGGGGGGGGCAACCTGCCCCTCCAGGTCTGCCCCGCAAACATTGCTACGCTTCACACTGCCATATTATGGGTAATTTTCTTTTTTTCTCTATATCATCTGTTACTAAACCAAACCCCACCTCTAACCTAACCTAACTCTAACCTAATCTGATTTAACTTAACTTAACTTTCTGGCTGAAATAACGGTAGATTTTCGGTACTATTTGTAATGCCATTATTATTCAATTGCGCCATGGGAAATGGGGCTCAAAATACTCAGAATGAAGAAAGCTACACGATGATGTAGGTAAGAGCCCTAGGACTTTTGAAAGCCCACTACCAAAATAATTCCAATATGTATACTGCAAATTCTCCATAAAGTCTAAACACATAGTAGAAAAGCAACAAAGGCATACCTACAACATTAAATCTAAGCTATATGTCATAGGTAGATAATATTAGAATATCAATTCGTGGGGGCATCCTGCAATATATTATGATTTATGACCGATTTTGGTTACCCTGTCATTCCCTTTACATTTTGACTAGTATGATTTTTCATTAACATTCACTGCACAGTGAATATTGTATTTAGGTACATGCTCATAATCATTTGCTTTCCCCTACAAATCCTTTTTTTTAATCACTTTTGCTAAATTTACAAAAAAAAAATCCTGATTGATGATGTTATTTATTTACTTATATATTTCGTTTTCTGATAAATGAATTAGCACCATGTATAAATTAGCGTTAGCTAAATAAATAACCTCATCAATCGGGAAATTACCCGATTGATGATTTTATTTATTTATATAACGCTAATTTATGCATGGTTCTAATTAACTTATCAGATAACGAAATATAGCAATGGAAAGCTAATAAAATTGCACTTCTATTGATACCCTTCATGATAAAAGTCGACTCGCAAAGTTTTAAATGGCGAAGAGTTAAGGGAATATTAAGTTCATGCATATTTCTTCATAGTCTCGTAATGGCATTTCTTTAGCGTGTTTTTCTGTTTTTTATTTGATAATATTATAGAACAAACATTTATGAAGATTACAGTATATCATATATACTGATAAACCAGTCTATATGATAATCCATAGACCACTATATCTTTTTGTCGGGCGGGCCGCAGGCCGTTATGCAGCCTGGCAATTTCAAAATATTGTCGCGTGAACAGTCCAGAGATATAGTGGTCTATGGCTGTAAGTATCCCTTGTCGAAACTCACGTCGGTTTTCCACCAGGAAACGAAGCGCAGGAATACGGTCAGTTGTTGACTTACCAGGTATGAACCCAGACTGCTCAGGTCTCTGATACTTCAGCAGATGACTGCAGATCCGTGTCAGCAATAGATGGACAAGCACCTTGCCTGGCACGCTGAGCAGTGTAATACCGTGGTAGTTTTTGCAGTCCTGACGGTCGACATATCCTTTCCAGATTTATTTATTTTATTTTATTATTTATATTTATTTATTATTATTTTTTTTATTATTCATTTGTGCCTATAGCACTATAGGCAGCGGTGACCCAGGGCTCGGATGGTAGGCTCTGGAGGTTCACTTGAGGCCTGTGATGATGGTTGGTCCTCGCCCGAGGTGGCTCATGCCGCCCCCCTGTGTCCTCCGATGTACTCGCAATGGAAGGTAGAGTTGATGAGCAGGGCATGTGGGTGTTCTTAGGCCACTCGACGGTGCAGAAAGGTTTTGGGTTTCTTTAGGGATCGAACTCGGGTCACCGAGAACGCCAGTCGGAGACACTAACCACTCCGCTACCGCCTCCCCAAAGATAGGGACGACCAGCCCTTTTTCCAGACAGGAGGAACGGTACCTGATTGCCACACGGCAGTCAAGACAGCATGCAACCCGCTGATCATGGCTTCACCCCCAGCTTTGAGGAGCTCCGCACTGATATTACAAACACCAGCTGCCTTTCCACCCCTCAACTTTGCTACAGCTTGTATGACTTCGTCAAGAGAGGCTGCGGTTTCAATGGGAGGACTGGCTTCCACTGCCTGTAACCCAAGGGTGTGAAGCTACCCATTTTGAGGGTCCACCGTGAACAACAGCAAAAAGTATTCAGCCCAACGAGATTATCTGCCCATCAATGTCCGACACGAGGCGTTGATATCGTGCTCGAATAGCACTTGCCTGTGATAGAGACTTGGAGCGGAACTTTTGCAGGGCTTGGTAGGCGAGTTGGAGGTCATTAGCGTTCAAATGGCTCTTGAGATCCTCAGCGAGACTCCTGACATGCTTCTCCTTATCTTTCCTCAGGGGAGTTCTAGTCCTGCATGACAGAGCCCTTCACTGGACATGGCTCCAACTAAGACTGGCAGCGCGACTCCTCAATATTTTTCAGTGTCTCCGTCGAGACAAAACCACCCTTTGATCTCGGGCGCTCCCCAATGCAGTCCTTAGCAGCCTGGAGAGTTTCACATTTGAAGATATCCAACAATCCTACAGGGTCCCCAAGGGCGCTGAGCACATTGAACCGATATAAGACTACCACTGCCATTCTCATGGTCACATGTCAAGTACTTCTGCTTCTCAAGATGAAACAGTATGGTTACCTCTTGAGATTCTTCTGGATTTGACATGAAGCTTAAGTGTAGCAACAAAAAGTCTGTGATCAGTTGCAAAGAACTCGGCGCCCTGGCAAAGCCTGTAGTTCTGGAAGATTTTCCAACAAGTACTAACAGGGATGTGGTCGATCTCCTTAGCTACCCTTGCAGCATTACTATACCATGTCCAGCGCAGCTGCTCTGGTTTCTGATACCAAGAACCTACAATTGTCAACCTTCTGGACCTAGCAAAATTCAGAAGGAGAGAACTGTTAATGTTTCTGTTACCAGAGCCATGGGAACCAACATATAACTCATAGCCAGCTCTCACCGTGCCAGCAGTAGCATTGAAGTCGCTAAAGACAATGAGTGTGTCCCGAGGAGGACACTGGTCTAATACAGAGCCGAGTTTGGCGTAGAACATCTCTTCAGTTTCACACGTCTTGGTAGGAGTGTAACTGCAACAAGTGACATGAAACCCAAAGTTTGTTACATCCTCACTCACATTATAAACTCATCAACCGGAGTAACCTCAACAACAGATGGCTGCAGTCTGCTGGAGATGGCTAGAGCTATTTCCCCGGAGACGGTACGATTGCTCTGCCGGACCAGTTGTAGGTGTATCCCCCCACTGCTAGTTTCGCAACTTTTAGGTGTCCCCGTGTCAGAGAGTCCCACTATATCCACCACCTACATCCTAGCGAGCTCGCCTGATAGGAGAGGCAGTTAATACTGTAAAATGTGAAAATAAATAATGAAGGTCATAGCTGGACATGACAGGACCTGTAGCTAGAGGAGTATATAGGAGGTAAGCAAAAGGGTGAGTGACATGACCCAAATAGATAACTTATTCAGTAAAGAAAATCAAACAGATTGCAATTTGTGATTAGCATTTGAAGTTAACAGGGACTGGTGCAATGATTTGTCTACAGAAAAGATTTAGGATGGCTTAGGTTTAGCTGTAGATTTTGATGGCAGGTGGTGATGATGATTAATTAAGTGTAGCTAGATTCTATTTTTTTATTTTTTTTTATTGTGCTTTCTTTTATGCTGAAAAAAAAACTAGTCTTGATTCTTAGATTTGTGTTTTAAATCAACTTTTCTACTTGCAGGTTTATGAAGGAAAGATAACAAATATCCTGAATTCGGATGTTTTGTTCAACTAGAAGGGCTGCGAAGGAGACTGGAGGGCCTTGTACACATTTCGCAGTTGCGGAGAGAGGGACGTGTCACCAATGTATCAGATGTAGTTGTACGAGGGCAGAAAGTGAAGGTTTGTTGTGTTTGTATGAATCTTTTTATTCTAAAGTTGTATTTTTTTTCACATCATATGGAAATGATCGAGGGCCGGAAAAAAACCCAGAAAAAAAAATCTCGCTGAAGTTAGTCATAGAAGACAATAAGAGGCTTAAAAGGGGATGGGTCAATTTAGTTTGGGAGGTGACTTGATAGTCTTCATTTAAAGTACACACTAACCCTCATTTTCCCGGACTAATAGGGGGGAGCACTGGTCCGGGAACTGCAAAAGTCCGGGAATCGCAACAGTCCGAGGCCATCACCCACCCCAGGACATTTATCCTACTCTAGTATTTACTGTCCGGCAACCGCCAATATCAACTACCCCACTGCGGACTTTTACGTCCGCTGATCATGCTGCCACCTGGCGGGAGGCAGCAGAAAGTGTTCAATAGTCGCAAGAGACGTTCCTGCACCAGGGGCAGTGGGGGTCAGGGGACTAACGGAGGCAGTGCAGGTGAACCGTGAGTGTCGTGTGCCCAAATGTAAACAATACGACCGCTGAGCATGCTGCCACCTGGCGGGAGGCAGCAGAAAGTGTTCAATAGTCTCAGAGACGTTCCTGCACCAGGGGCAGTGGGGGTCAGGGGACTGGCAGAGGCGGTGCAGGTGAACCGTGAGTGTCTTGTGCCCAAATGTAAACAATACGACCGCTGAGCATGCTGCCACCTGGCGGGAGGCGCGGACACTGACCAGGGGTGACAGAAGACCCTCGGACTGCCGGACAGTTTTGTCAATTTACGGACAGGACCAGGCATTTGTCCGGGACTCTGACATATCCCCGTACCTCGGATTTTGTCCTGCAAATCCTATATCCGGGAAATGGAGGTCCGGGTAAACGAAGGTTGTGTGTATTTAAGTAGTAGGAAAGAGGAAAAATAGAAACTGGAAGAGAGTTCCAAAGTTCATCACTGAAAGCGATGAAAGAGTGAAGATACCATTTAACTCTTGCATTAGTAAGATGGACAGAATAGGGATGAGGGAAAGTGTTCTGGTTTTTCCTTTTCGCGAGTACACACAAACCTCGTTTTCCCGGAATAATAGGGGGGAGCACTGGTCCGGGAATCGCAAATGTCCGGGAATCGCAACAGTTCAGGAACTATCCTCAAAAAGAAAAAAAAAAAATTCTGATGCCATTACCCACCCCCGGACGTTTATTCTACTCTAGTATTTACTATCCGGCAACCACCAATATCAACTACCCCGCCGCGGACTTTTACGTCCGCTAAGCATGCTGCCACCTGGCGGGAGGCAGCAGAAAGTGTTCAATAGTCTCAAGAGACGTTCCTGCACCAGGGGCAGTAGGGGTCAGGGGACTAACAGAGGCTGTGCAGGTGAACCGTGAGTGTTGTGTGCCCAAATGTAAACAATACGACCGCTGAGCATGCTGCCACCTGGCGGGAGGCAGCAGAAAGTATTCAATAGTCTCAAGAGATGTTCCTGCACCAGGGGCAGTGGGGGTCAGGGGACTAACAGAGGCTGTGCAGGTGAACGTGAGTGTCGTGTGCCCAAATGTAAACAATACAACCGCTGAGGATGCTGCCACCTGGCGGGAGGCAGCAGAAAGTGTTCAATAGTCTCAGAGATGTTCCTGCACCAGGGGCAGTGGGAGTCAGGGGACTGACGGAGGCTGTGCATGTGAACCGTCAGTGTCGTGTGCCCAAATGTAAACAATATGACCGCTGAGCATGCTGCCACCTGGCGGAAGGTGCGGACACTGACCAGGGATGACAGGAGACGCTCGGACCGCCGGACAACTTTGTCAATTTACGAACAGGACCAGGCATTTCAACGTAGAAAAAAAAAAAAAAAAAAAAAAAAAAAAAAATTGTCTGGGACTCTGACATATCCCCGGACCTCGGATTTTGTCCGGCAAATCAGATATCCGGGAAATGAGGTCCGGGAAATCGAGGTTTGTGTGTATTTCTACTGACATAGGTACTCACCGTTAAAGGTGGAGATGAGTAATGTCTAGTAACACACGTTTCAATCACTGTATACGCTGGAATGTTAATCTGTGGTTTCGTGAGGATGTAGAGAGACGCCAAGGTAGTTGAGGTAGTATAATTGTGTAAATCTACAATATATACACTTGACGAAATGTACAGGAGTCCCTGGTACAATCTCTGTCTTACCCTGGCAAAAGCAGTCGCCGTCTCTCCCGTCTGTAGTCGCCGGCGATGAAGCCGCCGCTCCCCTGTCATGCAGGTGTCGACTGCTCTGTTTATCTATCACACATATACATCTGTTCCACTACTAAACATATAGTGAAGAGCAAGTAATGTTTTCTACCACCAGTAATAAACTGATAATATACAGGAGAACCTCATTTAACCGGCATTTAAAACAACGGCAGCCTCAAAACAACGGCACTAATCGACCCAGGCTTTTTTTTTTTTTTTTTTTTTTTTTTTTTTTTCTCCGGGCCTCCAGCAGGGAGGACCACGGGCTAGCTTGAGCTCGTCAGAGCGATCCTGTGAAGAAAGGAGGAGAGTGTTCGTGCTGCGGGGCGTGCGCCCACGAGACTAGCTTGTCCATCCTGACGAGGAGTGTGGGGCATTCAGCAGGATAACCCAGCCATTATTAATTAGGTATAATTATTTCAAAAACTGAGAAAATCGGCAGAAATTTAGTTCAAATTTGGCGGGGTACGCAGGGTTGGCAACCCTTTCATTCCTTTCACTGGTAAACTCTGGAACTCTCTTCCTGTTTCTAGTTTTCCACTTTCCTATGACTTACATCTTTTAAAAAGGGGAAAAATAACAAGACACCTCCGAACAAAATTGGCTCACCCCTTTTTTATTTTATTTCTTACTGTCTTTTTTATGGGGACTGCCAACTAAGCGGGCTTTGTGTTCCCCATTTTGTTGTGCCCTTGGCCAGTTATAAAAAAAAAAAAAAAAAAAAAAAAGGATTTTGGGCGATTCCATAAGAGAACTCTCAAAACAACGGCAAAATGAGTTATCCGGCATGGCTCCCCCCGAGGGTGCCGGGTAAACAAGGTTTCCTGTAACTACTCTATATAAATAAAGTATCTATTATGTACCCTCTATTATAAGAGATGGAAATAAGCTAATTGACCTCTCTACAAACCTGCCGGCTTCTCAACCTGCTGACCCAGCAGTAATGCAGCTGGGGCCGGCAATACAATGTACCACGCCCATACCTATCACACCCATAAATATGCCTTAACATCGCTCGGTCACGTGCCTGGCCGCCCACACGGGATGGGGAAATGTACCTAAACATGTTACAAAAATGTGTAATCCCTGTCAGTCCTGTTGAAGATTGAGCTTTTCCGTGAAAAATGCTTGTACAAAGTGATAGCTCCCTTGCACAACAACAAAGTAGCTATAGTAAAACTGGGATAGAAAAAAATGGGTTTTAGGTAATCAGGCAAGGTGTTCTCCAGAGCCGCGGCAAACTGCGACTCGTCGGGAAAAACTTAAATCTCCAGAGAAGGTATTAGTAAACAAAAATATTCTAGAGAATGTTAAAACTGAGAATTTGAGCGAAAAACAAATTGAGGGAGACGTTTCTTGTAAAAGCTTCCTGGAAGCATACAAAAACCAACACTTACAATATTTGCCCAGAAACCCTTGTAAGTGAAGTTCCTAAAGGGAAAACGCCCAGTCACATGTTTGTTCGCACATAATAGAAAAATATTGATATCCATGAACGGATTCATGCGTCAGCTTGGACTACCTTTAAAAATGTTAAATTCACATATGCCACCTGAAAAGGAAGAAGGCAAATAGTAAGCGGTAATAGATCCCCTAGTCAACCAGTGCATAGAGAAGATCGTCAGCCACTTATACTTGAGATGGAGTAAGTCCAGTGTTTATAAATGTCCTGTTAACAGAAAATGAAAGGTTTCCACATGATAAGTACCATGTTTGGCTAAGCGCGCATTTTTGGGAATGACCACATTGAATGAGGATTCAAAAACTATTAAATTTTTGGTCAAAGAAATAAAACAGTTAGAGCATTAAATGCACAATCCCGTTCAGCCTCTATTAACCTGATTGGTGTTATAAGGTTAGGCAAAAAAATCAAAAGGTGTCGGAGTCAATATAAGAATTTCCAACCTTTACTTTTAATTTTAAAAACCATAGGTTAGCTGCCAAATAGTAACCAGTCGTTTATAGTCCTCCCGCAAGTCTCGGACATTTTCATCCATAGCTTCTCAAGTAAGAACTGAGACACCCTACCGAAGCATTGAAAAGGGTCTTGCTTGGTTGGGCATGCAAGGAATGGAACCTAAACATGGTGGCATGCAACAAGGTTGGGCTTCTGAAGTGCAGTCATCCTTCCAAAGATCTATAAGGAAAGTAACATGCAATACAGCATTTCAATAGCCTGAGGGAAAGAAAATTACAGTACCCTCCCGAGTTTAAACGCATCCGAGTTTTGCGAACCTCAGTTTCCGGCGCTGAGTCCTAAATTCTTATCATCCCGATTTCCCGTCATTTCTCCCGAGTTTCGCGCTGCTTGTACAGGGGTTCTTATAGGACACGTTTTCCTAACGTTGGCGTCACGCAGCTCCCTTAGACTGGGTTGCCAGGGGTCAATTTTTCGGCCAAATTGTGAAATTTGGCCGGTGAACATTTTTGTTTTGCCGCATAAAAAGGGAACTTTACGGCCAAACTATTTGGCCGAATTTCTGGTCAAAATTCTTAAGGAGATATAAAAAACGTGTACAATTTGCAAATGCCCTCTACCCACCTCCCATAGCTTGCAATTAAAATATTATTGAAGGGCCAATATATATAAATATTGACGTGACATGTTGCTTGAAAGAAATGAAGATGATCTGTTTGAGTATGTTTAATGTAGCCCCCGAGGATTTGGGCAATGCATTTGAAGGCTTTGTGCTAGCGGACTTTAGCGGCTCCAGAGTAGGGAAATGAAATGTCAATCATTTTTAGTCTTTATTTTTTTTTCCTTTTAAGTTTGTATCCCATTTTTTTGTCTTTACAGGAGCATTCTTCCCTTATATTGCAATGCAACGAACAATTTAAACATATTTTTAGATAGCAAGGGAATAGAGTGGGAAAAAAAAGTCAGCTTCTTCACCAACCGGAATAAATAAGCATTTTTTCAGTGTTTTCAATACCCCGAGTTTCGCGATCCTCGAGTTTAGCGCTATGCCCTCGGAAAAAACCAAGCGCGAAACTTGGGAGGGTACTGTAGTTAGACTCGGGGTCGTAGATTATAGCCGTGCATGGCGTTAGTGGTGGTTGGGTTAGTGGAAGTGCGTGGAGGTAGGTAAGCACATTTAGCAAAAGCCGGGTCCCGTTGGGCTTTGGTCTTCTTTAACCTGTCATTATGAATGATCTGGATAGTATGAAGAAATGGATCCAATACCTCAAACTTATTGCCATGCTTCTCACCAACAACAATGCGCAGGCCAAAGAATTTTGGCGCCGACTTGGAATTCCGACTCTGAGTCTGAACCATTACAGTATGTTAGTCACCTTTTTTTATAGTAATAGGAACCGCACACTTATGTTGTTGTGCCATCATCTCGGCACGAGAAGCTTGTAGCCTTTCTTTGACCCTTTTGTGTATATTAGTAAAGAGATGCAAATGTTAATCCAGATAGCTATCTATGTTATACACAGGTTTATTTGGCTTGGCCAATAGGTCATATGGCATCCGTTTATCTGCACCATAAAGTATGTAGTGAGGAGACTTGCCCGTAGACTCGCAAACTGAACTATTAATGCAAGCTGACACGTAGGGTAACCAATCTTCCAATTGTCGTGCAAACTGTTTACGACAGGTCTTAACGCGTCAAGGATCTTCCTGTTAACGCGCTCCACCAGCCCATTCGAGCTTGGATGGTATGCGACCGTGAAAGTCTGCTTAATATTGTACAATGTACAAATCTCCGTAGGCAATGCATTACGGAACTCTGCGCCATTATCACTGAGCAATACTCTTGGTGTGGAATAAGGGCAGAAAAGATGAGTAATTGGGCTACAGTCGCAGCCGTTTTATTCTTCACCGGTGCAAGGACTACAAACCTTGAAAAGTGATCTACACACACCAGAATACATTGTGAGCCGTGATGACTCTTGGGTAACTGTAGAAGATCTATAGCAACTACATCCCATGGTTGCTCAGGTGGTGGGTATTCTAAAATAGGAGCGGGTCTTGATACACACCTGGCAACATATTCTTCAATGTCCACACGCATCGTGGGCCAAAAATACACACGCCTCGTGGCTGCTAGGGTACAATTATGTCCCGGATGTCCAGCCATGGGCACATCGTGCACAAGTTTAAGTACCGTCGGAACGAAAACGTCAGGAATGACATATTGTTCCACTGGATCTCTTTTTTGTGGCCAATGTCGGAACAGTGCCTTGTTAGTCGACTGGAAAAATTGTGAGTAATTCACTGATAATGATGGTAAGGAGGTCTCATCGCCTGACTCTAAGACATAGATGACCTTCCCCCAAATTTCATGTTTGCGTTGTTCGACGCCCAATTCATAGAGTGAAAAATTCGGCACGGGATTTACCCCAGTGACCGCACCCACCACCGGAACGTTTCGCGATAGCGCTTCCGCTACCACATTTGCATGTCCGAGCAAATATTTGAAGGTTGGGTTAAACTCTTGGATCGTCAGATACCATCGTGCAAGCCTACCGGATAAATTCTTACCCTTAAATAGCTCCGTAACGGCTGCATGGTCGGTATAGACAGTTATTGGATAGCCAAAAATAACGTCTTTGAAATGTTTGACAGCCCAAATTACTCCGAGGGTCTCTTGATGTGTAACGGAATAATTTACCTCCGCCGGGATAAGAACTCAGCTCGCGTATGTGATTACACAGTTCTTCCCTCTTTCATCTTTCTGCATCAGTACTGCCCCAAGTCCCTTAGCCGAAGCGTCTGTATATAGCTCAAATGGAGCAGAGAAATCTGGGAATTCCAAGACAGGAGCGTTCACGAGTGCATGTTTTAACTCTTTGAAACTTTGCTCATGAGGAGCATCTCAGTGAAATGAGACATCTTTTCTTAACAGCTGGTTTAAGGGAGATGCCATTCTGGCAAAATATTTGATAAAGGGGCGGTAAAAGCCCGCTAGTCCCCCAAAAAATCTAACATTCTTAACATTGGAGTTGAGGAAAGTTTTTGATGGCCAATACTTTATCATCCATGGTGTGGAGTCCCTCCCGGTCGACAATATGGCCCAAGAAGCTAATCTTAGCTTTAAAAAATTCACACTTGGTGAAGTTGGCTTTAAGACCAGCTGACAACAGTTGCTGCAAAACTGACTCTAAAGTTTTAAAGTGAGACTCATGGTCTTTGCTAGCAATTATAATGTCATCCAGGTATGCAAACATGGAGTTACCTATCATACCGGCAAAAATTGTGTTTATCATTCTCTGAAAAGTAAGTGGCGCGGATTTCAAGCCAAACGTCATCCGAAGCCACTCGTAGAGACCTCCAGGTGTACTGAACGCCGTAACCTCTCTGGAGGATTCTGCCATGGTTACCTGCCAATGCCCCGACAAAAGGTCCAAGCTACTGAAAATTGTATTACCCGGACCTAACGACATGAGCAGATCTTTTAGGACTGGTAACGGATACCTGTTATCTTCTGAGACCTGATTAACTCACCGAAAGTCAATAACTGGGCAAAAAGTTCCGTTCTTCTTCGGGACAAAGAACAAAGGACTGTTCCAGGGTGAGCACGAATGTTGAATAACTTCTTGCTCCAACATTTCCTCTACACGTGTATCTACAACAGCCCGTTGGGTTTGAGGTAGCCTGTAAGCAGGAATGTAGACAGGTTTGGTCCCTGGACTGAGTTTAATGTGATGCTCCGCTGTATCGGTAGCACCAAGAGCTTCACCGGGGAGTGCAATGTCATCTCGGTACTGACCCAAGAGTTCCAAGAGCAGTGCTTTGACTCCGGGTAGTCCACGACGTTGACAAGCGAACTGAGGGTTGCCACCAGACCCTGCTCGATGTCAACGGTGGACTTCTGCACCGTAGCGACACAAGCAGTAGGCAACTCCAATGGTTCAGGTACCACCTTTCGATCATACACCAACCCTTCCCCAAGGAAAACTCCATGTTTAACTCGCACTGGTCCACCTGTGGTGTTAACAACCAAAGCTGATGTGACATGTCCTGCGCTGACAGTGCCAAATGTCGCCTCTACGGCCAATCGTTTGACTTTACTGGGGCCATAGAGACATACTTCACTGTCTATAGGTGCATCAGGAACCGCCACTGGAACACGCATCGCCATACGATTGGGGATTTCATGGTCACCGACAATCGTGGCCTTCACGAGTTACCAGCCCGCAGTGAGATTCACGCTAGCGTTAGAGACATGAATTGAGGGAACTACACCAGTCGATGTCCCTCGCTTATCGCCTCACTTCCCTGTGAGTGATTTGACATATAGGGGAGTCAGAGACATAGGAGAATCCATCGCCTTTAACTGCTTTTCTTTAAATGTTATTAAATTTTTGTTGGGATCTATCCCAATTCGATTAGACTTCATCGTAGCTAAACCCAACAGCCCGTCTACAGGGAGCTGAAAGTTGGATGCTACATAGAACTCCATACGAACCGGAGGAACCCCTTTGTTCAGGTTAATAGGTAAGATCACTGTTCCCTTTATTTTCAACAGGGTTGTTTGATATAAATCAAGTTAATTTTAATCACTGATTTAAATCATGATTTAAATGAAAATAATTTTTTTTTAAATCACTGATTTAAATCATAACCTTATCATTATTTGAAAACGAGAGGGGAAAGAAGGAAAATTAGGCAAATGGGCTTTATGAACACCAATTGTATTATTGTAGTATTATTATATCATAATGAGACTAAATGAGTGGTGCGGGGGAATCCACTGTGGCACTTTTAGATTGCAAATTGCCATGTGGCTGTTTTCACAGCAGGAAATTTTCTCAATTACCGTATTTGCCGGCGCATAAGACGCAGTTTTTTCCCTTAAAAAAGAATGCAAAGTTCACCCTGCGTCTAATGCGGCCATATTAGCGAATGAGAGGTCGGGCAGTGAATGCAGAACAGCCGGTGGTGTATTACTAAGGGATCTGGAGTGATCTGGTGAGCATAGTCCACTGAGCACAAATTTGTAACTGGTTATCACAGTAAGCATAATACTAAAAAAAGGTTGGAGTTTAAGAGAAAACAAGAGCTGGGGCAACAAGATAGCGATTGTTGCTGCAAGATGGCCGTGTCAGATGTAAACATCATCCACCCCCCTCTGCTGCTCTCCATTGAAAACGTCTGATAAAACTCTCGGCGACGCCCCCCGGCACCCACCCATGGGTCATTCCCGCTCAGACTCCTCCCCCGCACCCATGGAAAAGACAAACATCCGCATATTAGATGTCGCCTTAACCCGCATTCGACTCGGGCCACACAAGTTGACACAACAGTTGAAATGAGATGATAGTAGGGGGGCAGAAAATAGTGTTGGAATTTTTGGCTGGAATGAGTATTGTTGAAAAATGGAATAGTGAAACAAAGAGCGTGTTAAAGTTTTATTTGAAGGAGTGTGAGCGGTGAGAGGGAGATGTGTATCTTGGGAGTCTGTCTATACACACAGGGATGGAGAAAGGGCGTCGTGGCTTTGTAGTTTATTGACAGCGAGTCATTTTACAACGTGGGGGACAAGAGGTGCGCGGCGTGTGTCTCTCTGTGTGGTCCTTTGGCTGCTTGAATTACCTGGCTGGTGTTGCAGTTGTGTCGGCAAGGACAAGTCAGGTCAGCATCGGGCCCCTCGGGCCTCTAATCCTGGTCGCAGACAGGGGGGTGGCCTAAGCCGATGCAGGTGTGTATGTGCGTGTGGTGTTTAGCGCCGCTCCCGTGGTAAGCAGGGTGGGATGGGAGACAGCTTTAGGCCTTTGTACCACCTCGACCCTAAATCTCACCCCTGTACCTCTACGGATAAGGAAACTGTATGAAAGAGTGCTAGTAAAAAGGCTGCAATGGTACCTGTAGACGGGACAAAAGTCTTCCACTGTACACCAAGACCAAGACTCACGGGCCACACCTTTCCCCCTCAAGGCCGAATCACATAATACCATCAAGGTGAAATTGGTGACAGGGCCCCGTCTCATCACATCCGTTAGAATTTCTTACATTCAAACAAATAGACGTGTTACACTAAATGGTGCGCCGCCATCACAGCTCCAATACATCACTGTCCTGTCCGTAAAGGTTCGGGGGAAGAATATTTTAACGTAATGAGATTTTGCAGTGCTGATAATTGTCGTTTCTCAAGGCTTTATGTACCCAAAACAATATCTTTTAGAGTTCCACTCCTCTTCTTCATCGGACAGAAGTGCTATTAATGCAAATTTCTTCAAGGCATAGCCCCTGAGGCACCCTGTCTGCTTAGAGGTGAGCAGGAACTGCCGAAAATTACGGAACCATGACGAATAGTGTGAATACAAGGCACGGGGTGACGGAACGCTGCCGTGATTTCAGAGTGTGAATCAGCCTTCACTTGTACCTTCCTGAAGAAGACTAATCAACCCTCGCGACTGTGAGAGATTCATAGGGTTAAAGCAGTGCAAATATGTCGATTTTCCGACAACGGGCCCTTCACAAATTACAACAATAAAAAACAAGGTAGAGATGGTTACCTTACAGTGTTATCTAAATATTTTCGTGAATTTTTGTTATTGGACAACCACCGATTTCGAGGCCGAAACTTAAGTCTCCTGAAAGTTTTGATGTGTTTTGAATTAATCTGTGTTCCGTTTTTGTCGGAAATCAATGTTTGTTTACATGTTGTATATGGCAACCTGCCCCTCCAGGTCTGCACCGCAAACATTGTTACGCTTCACACTGCCCTATTATTGGTAATTTTCGTATTTCTCTATATCATCTGTTACTAAACCAAACCCCACCCTAACCTAACCAAATCTGATTTAACCTAACTTAACTTTCTGGCTGAAGTAACGGTAGATTTCGGGACTACGTGTAATGCCATTATTATTCAATTGCGCCATGGGAAATGGGGCTCAAAAAACTCAGAATGAAGAAAGCTACACGATGGTGTAGGTAAGAGTTCTAGGACTTTTGAAAGCCTACTACCAAAATAATACCAATATCTATACTGCAAATTTTCCCCCAAAGTCTAAACACAAAGGCAGAAAAGCCCAAAAAAGGCATACCACAACATTAAATCTAAGCTATATGTCATAGGTAGCAAATTAGAATATCAATTCGTGGGGCATCCTGCAATTACAGTCGGCGCAAAAAAACTTAGGACGCCAAAAACTTGGGGCGGGAATAACGTCCTTAGCTTGTTTGACAATTTCGTGGGGGCGATTGAATTTTTTTACGTTTTTTGTATGTCTGGCCCGGTATTAGGGGGTTTTTGCTGTAGATTTCCCTTTCTCCTGCCCGCTCTGTATTCCAAGTCATCATAGGAAAAGGTTGTTGGTTGGTTTTCCAACCTTCCTACACCCCATTCGCCCCTACATCTTCTACCACCTTTCTCCAGGGATACTAATGCATTATGCCGGGAAATCTCTATCCATTGTGAAGAAAACACATATAGTAACCTTTTATCGAAGTGGGAAAAAAAATTGGCCAGATAGGAGGGGGATGTGGGTTCCAAACATACGTCTCGGGTGGGGCAGGCGGGTGCAAGATGGTGAGTTAGAGACTGTTTTGGCGTGGAAGAAAGGGTCAGGGCGGCCAAGAAAAACTCAAAGAAGACTGATCAACTGCTCATAAGGTTGTTGATGTCAATAATCATTTGAGCAGTTGATCAGTCTTCTTTGAAGTTTTCTTGGCCACCCTGACCCTTTCTTCCACGCCAAAACAGTCCTTAACTCACCATCTTGCGCCCGCCTGCACCACACCGAGACGGTATGTTTGGAAACACACATCTCCCTCGCTATCTGGCCAATTGTTTTCCCTCTTCGATACAAGGTTACTATATGTGTTTTCTTCACAATTGATGGAGATTTGCCCAGCATAATACTTTATTAGACTGGAGAAGGCGATAGAAGATGGAGGGGCGAATGGAGGTGTAGGAAGGTTGGAGAACCAAACAACAACCTCTTCCTATGATGACTTGGAAGATACAGAGCGGGCAGCAGCGAGGAATCTACAGCAGAAACCCAATACACTGCCAGATATACAAAAAACGTAAAAACATTCAATCGCTCCCACCGAAATTGTCAAAATAGCTAAGGATGTTATTCCCGCCCAAGTTTTTTGCGTCCTAAGTTTTTTGCCCGACTGTATTATGATTTATGACCGATTTTGGTTACACTGTCATTCTCTTTACATTTTAACGAGTATAATTTTTCATTCACATTCATTGCACTGTGAATATTGTATTTAGGTACATGCTCATAATCATTGCTTCCCTACAAATCCTTGTTTTTTTTTTAATAATTGATACTTTACGGAAAAAAAAAATTCCCTCAAAAAACACAATATTTTTTTCTTCACAAAACCTCTTTGTAAAATAGGTTTGCGTCTTATGCGGAGGTGCGTCTTATGCGCCGGCAAATACGGTATATATATATTTTTGTTGTATTGTACAAAAAGCCTCACTACTAAAACCAAAAATTGAATGTGCATGTTACTTTTGTTATAAAAAGCCAAAGTGATATTAACCAAAGTTTAATATGCATTATGATTAATTATCAAACAAAAATATAATTCTCTTGTTTAACCGCCGAAGTAATTATTACTACAACAAAAATCCCATTGAATCCGATTGACTTCCCATTGGGAAGTCACCCCACTCCTACTCAGCTGGGGGGTCCGGGTGGGTGCTGTAAACCCCCCATAATTATTTGCTGTTTTGATCAATTTTAGGTGCATTTCGAAGCTATCTGAAAGGTATATTAAGGTGAATTAAACAAACTATTATTTATATAAAAGTGTAATTCTCTTCAACTTTTCCATACAGCTGAAATGCCTATAGGGGGCATTTCAGCTGTATGGAAGGGCCTATTATAGGGCCTAGGGGGGCCCTATAAGGTCCCCTAGGGGGGCCCTTATAGGGGCCCCACATGCCTGGAAACTTACAGTGGATGCACGACATTGCACATGCATCCAGTGCGTCCGCCTGTGGGCGCCCCTGATTAAGATGCCCATAAATACGGTATATAATGGATTTCAATGGTGCGAGAGATGTGATTTTTGGAATCAGTACAAAGACCTGCTGCATTAACCGTTTCCTGTAGGGAACTACTGTACATAATATTCTGCATTGGACGCTTGGCAATTTTTTATATGTTTAGTAGTAGAAAAGTCTGTCATATATGCTGGTGAATATGGTATGCTGATACAGAGCATTTCAGTTTCTGGCACAATAGCCTGGCATGCCATAATAAGCACACCCGCTCAAAGGCAGGCTCATGCTGTTCTAATTCATCCTTATGGTAGTACTATGTAGCATTTCCATTTTGTATGGTCATAACTGAGCAATATTACTTGACAGCAAGATCCTTGCCTTTATGATGATTTGACACCACTTGAAAACTAGTAGTGTTGTAATCTTAGTCACTATCTTTGTGATTATCCTACTGTGCAATTATTACTGTAACGTTAACTAATGATAACTAACGTAACTGGCAGATACTTTTGAAATGTAAATTTTTTGTGTGTAATGTGAGTAAAAAACTGAGTATCATGCTTTCAGAGTTCTCTTTATTGATTGGTTTGTGATTATAATTACACTGTTAAAATGTAGTGAAACATAATTTGTAACATGCAAGTTTGCTTCTGTTCATTATACAAAAAGGAAAACTGTGCATACTACTGATGGTATCTGTTAAGTATATCCCTTATTGCATGCTGCCTGTCTCCATCCCTGGTCATTCAAATATTTATTTGTACTGGTGATATGAGCTATTTCCTTAACGTTAAGCTCATCTTTCACAGGTGAAGGTGTTGTCTTTTACGGGACAGAAGACATCGCTCTCGATGAAGGATGCAGATCAAGAAACAGGAGAGGACCTCAATCCCAATGTTGCACCAGTTGGGGCTAGCAACCTAGAAGAAGACTCCATGAGGAATCCGGACAGACCCATGTCTCTTATGGAATTAACTAAAGGATTTTCTTCCAAATTTAACTTATAATATGGATGAAAATAATAGCTACTGCGGAGGGTCCAAGTAGTGTTGGACAATTTTAATCTCATCTTACACAAACTATCTTATAGGTCTTTTTAAGCTATTCAAAGCATCCAAGCTTGTCACAAGTCACAACCCCATTTATTTCTGAACACCAGTATAGATTCTGCAGAGAGCCAGTCTGTCAGTGGTTAGTTTCTACTTATGGGGAGCAGCCGGTAGAATTCTGAAAATCCTTATATACGAATCTGTTGATGAGATACTATACGGGTAAGTCAGGACCACACATAAATGAGTACCACAGTCCAAAAGTCCCTCTTCTTCTTCACACCTTCCCCGTACATATCTCCCCCCTCCCCATCATTCCCACGGATTTGGCAAATCTATCTCCGACAGCTTTTTTTGTATAGTTTTTATTGTCCCACGCTAAAGAAAGTTTGTAATATGGTCTTTGTTGTAACACATTTTTTTAACATCTTGTTTTATTTGTTGGCTATTATTTTCTTTTGGTGAAGTCAACATTTTTACAACAATTTCTGAAAATATTTTTAGTGAATTATTTTTAACTAAATTTGAAAAATATTGCTCTGTTATATGACAATGCAGTCTTTACTTTTCCTGAGTCTGTGTTTTATCGAGAATGATGCCTATATGGCTGAGGAGATACATTTCAAATTTGATATTTTTTTTTTTTTGTAATCGTCTGCTAAATTTTGAGTACTTTTTGACTTCTTTCAAGTAAAAGTACTTTTTTAACCTGTACTTTTAAGTACTTTAAAAAAAATCTAAGAATGTGTTCGAGTTCCATGGGGTTGGCTTATACAGGGAGGTCCCGTTATACGAGCATTCGATATACGAGAATCAGATGATACGAGATGTGTAAATTAGGGTCTATTTTCAATATACGAGATCGAAAATCCAATGCTACGACATTCAAACTGGGGTGAGTAAAATTACCAAGTTATTTACTAAAGTAAATCACAAATTATTTACTAAAATTATAAAGTCATTTACTGACTATATGATTTTACCTAAAGCTCCCTTCACACATTCCATAATCGAACCACGATAGCGCCACCAATTTGATTATTGACGCTATCGTGATATTTAACCACAAAAAAAAGCAGACCACGATAGCCTCACAACAATGTCACGCTGCCTGTACGTATGTGTCATGACGGTCGTAAGATGGTCACGATGGAGTCATGACAGCTGTAAGACTATGTCACAAATGGAAAATAAACGGTCACTTTGTCGTCACGATAGAGCTACGATAACCACGACGGTGCCATGAATGTACCATGATAGCGTCAAGAGCTAGCCCCACACGTGGGTGGGGGTTGCCATGGTGATAGAGAAGGAAGGGGGACTATAGAGATGAAGGTGGGAGAAACAGGGTTGTGTTGGTGATGGGGAATGGGGGGAAACGGGGGAGGGGGGTTGTAATAAAGAAGGTGTTGGTGGGGAAACGGGGGGGGGGGGGGGGTGGAGAAGGCGTGGTGTTGGTGGGGGTGGGGATGTTACCACGTGCTGATGGGAGTAGTGGGTAGGGAGTCACGGGG
Organism: Chionoecetes opilio; assembly: GCA_016584305.1. Taxonomy (NCBI): domain Eukaryota; kingdom Metazoa; phylum Arthropoda; class Malacostraca; order Decapoda; family Majidae; genus Chionoecetes; species Chionoecetes opilio. The sequence goes on along the minus strand of JACEEZ010023637.1, from coordinate 45,007 downwards.
GAGTGTCATCACGTGGTGATGGGAGTAGGGGGAAGGTAGTCGAGGGGGGAGTGTCACCATGTGGTGGTGGGAGTAGGGGGAAGGTAGTCGAGGGGGGAGTGTTATCACGTGGTGGTGGGAGTAGGGTGGGTGGAGGTGAATGAGAAAGGGGGGGAAGGCGGAAGAGGGTGCAAAAAAGGGGGGGAAGGCGCGCGTAACGGTTTCCTATCGTCACGATGAACATACGACGATCATGATAGTGTCACGAAGCTGCTACATAGATAACGATAGCGTCACGATAGACTTACGATACCGCTGCGTTGGGTACGAAAATCGGGGAGCTTCCCAATTTTTTAATGCACGCACTAACTTTTCGTGGCCTCGGCCGAGCGCGTCACGAGTGTCACGATCGGTCACGATGGACCTATAACCAGGACCATGACGGCGCTGCGCACTGCATTGTTGGCGCGTTCGTGGTTCCATTGTGGAATGTGTGAAGGGGGCTTAAGGTTGTACGATAATCAATCTGAAAATATGATAATTCTGGTGGCTCGGTACGACAATGTGGCCTACAAAAATTCACATCCCTGGACGATGTACAATGATTCAGATGCGGAGAGACGAGTTTGTGGGCAGTGGAAGAGGTCTGCGCACCCCTCCCTTGTCCCTTACCTACCCTACCCTCTCGAGTCTATTGTATCACGCGGCAGCACCGAGGATCTTTCCTCTTTCCCAAGTGATCAAGGGGAGGAGGAAGAACTCTAATCCAGTCATCCCTGCAAACGCAGTCACCCCTGTTTTCTCTCAGGCCTCGGAGAGAGAAAACAGGGACTCTCAGCTGGCTACGTGCCAGCTTCCTGTCTCCCCACACAACATTACCACTTGTGAGTGTTATAAATGTTTTATGTTTAATTAATGTGCAGTTGTTATAGTTGCCAGTCCCTATAAAGAAGACAGTAAGAGAATAAAATAAAAACAGAGGGGCAGGCCAATTTAGTTCGGGAGGTGTCTTGTTACTCTTCTTTTGAAAAGATTTAAGTCATAGGAAAGTGGAAAAATAGAAACAGGAAGAGAGTTCCAGAGTTTACCAGTGAAAGGGATGAAAGAGTAAAGATACTGATTAACTCTTGCATTAGGAAGATGGACAGAATAGGGATGAGAATGAGTAGAAAGTCTTGTGCAGTGAGGCCGCGGGAGTGGGGGAGGCATGCAGTTAGCAAGTTCAGAAGAGCAGTGAGCATGAAAATAACGGTAGAAGAAAGCAAGAGAAGCAACATTGCGGCGGTGATTTAAGGATTGAAGACAGTCAAGTCAGAGGAGAGGAGTTGATGAGACGAAAAGCTTTTGACTCAACCCTGTTTAGGAGAGCTGTATGAGTGGATCCTCCCCAAACATGTGAGACATACTCCATCAGGGCCGTTTCTAGCCTTTTTGGGGCCCTAAACAGAATGCTGTTTGGGGGCCCCTATCTTATAAAACTATGGTGAGTTCATGCATTTAACATTTAAATACTTCAATTTGATGCACTTTATGAGGTAAAAGAGGCCAGAACGGCGTCAAACTCTTAATATCTTTTGTTTTAAATCTCCAGTAAAAAAAACTCAAGTTGACCCTACAAAAATGATAATAAATGTGACACACTGGGGCTCCGCTACAGCCAGGATTTACTGAATCTGCATTGTATCATCTCCCAAAATGAGTAAATAATGCAAATAATGCAAATAAGTGAGACAAGATGATGTTTTTTTCCTGAAAATCTTATTTTTAATCTAAGGAAATGTTAAACTTGTTAAAAAATCTAAATTTGGCAAACATTGCAACTGATAAATTCTAAACATATAAAAATATCCTAACTTTTTCAGGACTTCAGGAGGCAGGTATCCCCTCAATAACACAGATTTGCATGATCAGTCTTCAAAACTTCTGCCTTCTGGCTTTTTTAGAAACAAAGTCATTGATGACCTCATCGTATGATAGCTGCTTGCCTATCTCCTGATTGATACTGATGATTGAAAGTCCACTGAGGCGATTCTGTCCCATGGATGACCTCAGGTAGGTCTTAATGAGCTTAAGTTTTGAAAAGCTCCTCTCTGCTGAGGCCACGGTCACAGGAAGAGTGCAGACTATTCTAAGAGCAATCCACAGATTGGGGTACAGTTCCTTCAACTGCTTTTTGTGGATGTAGGAGAGAAGCTGTAGTGCAGTCATGTCATCTGAAGGTAGGCTTGGCAAGTTGCTGATTTCAAGAGCCAGTTCCTTTCCATCAATGTCTTTTTCATCCTCGGTACTTAATGTGCTGCAAAACTCGTCACACTGGTTGGACAGTGCCTCACCATCCAATTCTTTAAAGTTAAGCAGCACGCCAAAATCTGGATCTCATTACACCCAGGCTTTCAAACTTTTCCTTTAATGACTCAATAGTGGTGTCCACAACCACATTAAAGAATTCAATTTCGAGTCTTTTCAAGGCATCTCTGATAGTCTCGTCTGGGGCTTCATAGGCAAAGTGTTTCCTTGTGCTTCTAAGCCTTTTCTCCTTAAGTACAGCCTCCACATTCATCTTGTCACATATGTCTTTAGCAGAGGCCTGAGCTGCAGAAAATCCAGTGTCTCTGTATCTTGTCAGTGAGGTTTTTGCCTTCATGGGGAGGTCAACTGCTACATCAAGCTGCATTGTGGCAGACTGCAGGAGCCTGCTTATATGGTTTATTTGGTGGAGGATATCATACCATACCACTGTACAGATGTGGAACCGGTATGACCCAACCTCCTCGGCCAAAGCCTGTGCATCTACCTTGGTCAGGGCATCTGTGGCTTTGTCCCTGACCTCCAGCAGTGCCTCCCTTATGTTAGGGGCCTGGTACCGCACAGCCTCAATGCTGTTAATACGGCTCTCCCACCTCGTTTCACTCCAAGATTTCAGTGTCAGAGTCACATGGTCCTTCAATATTGCCCATCTGTTTGGTGATACTGAGAAAAGGTTATACAGTTTTTGTATATTGCCAAAGTAGATAATGGCATCTGTGGATCCTTTTGCTGCATCAGCCACAACCAAGTTCACTGTATGTGCCCCACATGGAACAAAAAGTGCGCGAGGATTTTTCTCCAGCAGCTTTGCTTGTTCCTCCCCTTCATGTTCGACCCATTGTCATACGACTGTCCTCTGCAGTCGTCAAATGGAATATTCAGCTCCTCAAGTTTATTCAAAATCAAAGAGGATAAAGCAAGACCTGTTGTTTGGGAAGCCACAAGAAATCCTAGGAAGTGTTCCTTGACTTCCGGTGCTTCGTCATCGTCCATTTTAACAATCCTTATGACGACCGTCATCTGCTCTTGGTGGCTTAGATCAGGAGTACAATCTAAAATGACTGAATAATATTTGGACTGCTTAATTTCAGCCACCATTGTATCCAATATTTTCCCACTGATTGAAGCAATCAACTCATTTTGGATCTCATTTCCAAGATAGCTGGAATGACTGAACTGCCCACTTTCCACACAATCAATATGCTTCTTCATGACAGGATCAAATTTGGCAAGCAGCTCCACCACTTTTAAGAAGTTTCCATTGTTTTGCTGGTATAATGTGTTTGTAGACCCCCTCAATGCAAGATTTCTCTCAGCTAGAGATTGCATGATAAGCGGGTCAGAACATCTCTCCAGTGCTTCTTCTCAGCTTCTAAAAGTGTCCTTTCGGCTTGATCTATGGTTGTGCCTGTTTGTAGACACAGGTGCAAATCCTTCCACGTTGCCATATGGTGTGTGTGCTCTGGACTGATTTCATGACTTTTCAGAAGTGTACCAATGTTCCTCCAGTCAGAAAGCCCCTCTGTCATTAATTTATAGTCCTTTCTTGAGAATAGCTTGCAGCAATAGCAGTAAACTGCATCGTTTTTTCTCGAGTAGGTAAGCCAAGTCCGCCTTATCTTTTCCCCATTCCATGTCCTGTAGAAATAATGGTGATGAAAGCTTCTGCCATCTTCTCTTTTGGGAAATGTGAACTCTGCTAATCTGAAATGGTCCTCTACCTACTAGGTCTGTCCTGACTGAATCTAATAGAAGTGAAGGCCAATCACGTGGATCAATTGGTTGACCAAATGCAGGGCGTCGTGCTCGTGAGTCTGCTGGTGAATAAGGTGTACCTGGTGTTTGTCGGTCAGAAGGCAGTGAAGATGGGCCTGATGCTTAAAAAGCTAATATTGGCAGCTTGGGGGCCCCTAGTGGCATCGGGGGCCCTAGGCGACTGCATAGTTCGCCTATAGGAGGAAACGGCCCTGTACTCCATACATGGGCGGATAAGGCCCCTGTACAGAGCAAGCAATTGGGAGGGAGAAAAAAAAGGACGCAGACGCCACAGCACACCTAACTTCTTAGAAGCTGTTTTAGCAAGAGATGAGATGTGAGATTTCCAGTTCAGATTTTTAGTAAAGGATAGTCCTAGAATGTTCATTGTAGAAGAAGGAGACAGTTGAGTGTCATTGAAGAAGAGGGAATAGTTATCTGGTAGGGTTTTGTCGAGTAGATAGGTGAAGAAATTGGGTTTTTGAGGCATTGAACAAAACAAGGTTTGCTTTGTCCCAATCAGAAATTATAGAAAGATCAGAAGTTAGGCGCTCGGTGGCATCTCTCCGTGAATCACTTAGTTCCTGTTGAGTTGGACGTCTAATAAACGACGTTGAAAAATGCAGGGTAGAATCATCAGCGTAAGAGTGGATAGGGCTTTGAGTTAGACTTAGAAGATCATTACTAAATAATAGAAAGAGAGTGGGTGATAGGACAGAACCCTGGGGAACACCACTATTGATAGATTTAGGAGAAGAACAATGTCCATCTACAGTAGCTGCAATAGAACGGTTTGAAAGGAAACTTAAAATGAAGGTATAGAGAGAAGGATAGAAACCGAATGAGTTATGTTATTTTGTGTGCTATTTTCTCTTTCAGAATGCTTTTTCTACAGAATAGGTAGTACAGTGTGGGTAATATAGACGCTGTGTGTTTGTTGTGCTTGCTATAGTTTATTTTAGCTTGAAAAACATGTCTTCTTTTTTTTTCTTTCTTTTTTTTTTTCCTTTTTTTAAATTGATGGGGTCCTGGAACCAAACCTATATTTTACCATTAGTTATGTGTTTCGTTATACGAGATTTCACTGTACGAGTATGCCAGGTGGAACCTAACTGCTCGTATCTTCGGGATCTCCCTGTATATGCCTTTAGGCACGTTTTTCCCATACTCTTCATATCAGATTTTTTTTTTTTTTTTTTCTCATATACAAACATGTAGAATTTGCTGAAGGTCAAAAAGTGATTTAAGGCAACTGGTTTCCCAACTCCCCAATATCAAGTACAGTAAAACCTCCATAAGTCGGAACAATAGGCGCTCAAGCCCTTTCCGACCTATGGAATATTACAACCTATCCGAAAGCTGACCCCTCCCCTCCGTACAATAAATGTTGAATAAAACACAAGAAATCTACACTCACTTGTTTTGATGCAGCAGGTGAATCGTGTCAGCTGAGGGAGTCTTTGTATGTACAGTGGCTGCCAAATGTTGTGGCGGTCGGACCTCCTGATGCCGTCAGTGACACACTCACTCAAAATGCAATAAAATATTTGTAAAACATTAAAAATCAAGAAACTGTGTTACTTACCAGTATCCTAGTACTTGATTGCATTCCCTTTCTTCTTTATAACATCCTGCGGTCGGTTAGGTAACAAGTCTGCAAGTTTTTGAAGAAGCTCCTTTGGTAGTTCCTCCCACATTTTTAACAGTGCAGGTTTTTACTTTAACAGTGGATGTCAATCCTCCCATTGACGAAACTGCACTCTCGCTTGACGAAGTCAGAGAGGCTGTAGCAAAGTTGAGGTGTGGAAAGGCAGCTGGTGTTTGTAATATCATTGCGGAGCTCCTCAAAGCTGGGGGTGAGGCCATGATATGCGTTCCTCCTGACTGGAAAACGGGCTGGTCGTCCCTATCTGGAAAGGGAAAGGGGACCGCCAGGACTGCAACAATTACCGCGGTATTACACTGCTCAGCATGCCAGGCAAAGTGCTTGCCCATCTATTGCTGACACGGATCTGCAGTCATCTGCTGAAGCATCAGAGACCTCAGCAGTCTGGGTTCACGCCTGGTAAGTCAACAACGGACCGTATCCTAGCGCTTCATGTCCTGGTGGAACGCCGACGTGAGTTTCAACAGGGGATGCTTGCAGTCTATGTTGATCTCAAGAAGGCGTTTGACTCAGTGCATCGTGAGTCACTCTGGGATCTTCTGCGACTTTGTGGGATTCCTGCAAGGACTATTGATTTGATGACTGGTCTGTACTCTGGGACTGAGAGTGCTGCGAAGTATGGGGGAGGTGTATTCAGCTTCTTTCCTGTGAATACAGGAGTGAGGCGTGAGTGAGTCCTTGCCCCATCACTTTTCAACACTTGTATGGACTGGGTATTGGGCAAAGTTGTAGATCAAAGTGATTGTGGAGCATCCCTCGGCAACACCAAGATCACTGATCTTGTTTTTGCCAATGATGCAGTAATCTTTGCTGAGTCGCTGGAGGTCCTGGTGATGGCTCTCGAGGCGCTGCACGAGGAGGCGAAGACTTTGGGACTTGAGGTCTCCTGGCATAAGACCAAAGTCCAGGTGTTTGGAGGCTTACTAGATGAAACAGTACAGTCTGTTCATGCGTTCGGCGAGGACATTGAGATCTTGAAAAGTTTTACATACCTTGGTAGCGCAGTCCATAATGACGGCGGGTCACGTCAAGAAGTCTTACGACGGATTGGCATAGCCCATGGTGTTATGGACTCGCTCAGCAGGAGTATTTGGCGTTGTAGGTACCTGTGCAGGAGGACAAAGATCCGGATCTTCAAGTCGCTTGTGATCCCTGTCTTACTCTATGGTTGTGAGACATGGACACTAAATAGCGACTTGAAGAGACGAATCGATGCCTTTGGTAATAAGTGTCTTCGCAGAATCATGGGCTATCGTTGGGATGATTACGTGTCAAATCAGCGATTGCACCGTGAGACTGAATCGAGGCCTATTACCTGCATAGTCCGTCAGCGCTAACTTCGGCTATATGGGCATGTGGCACGCTACTCTGAAACCGATCCTTCCCATCGTGTTGTATCTGTAGGAGACAATCCGGCGTGGAGGAGGCCAAGGGGGCGGCCACAAGGCTCGTGGCTGGGGCAAGTTGATGTTTCTTGTAGAAAGCTGCTTGGTATGGGAAAGGAGTCTGCATGGGGACTGGCGCGTGGTGAGCCCCGGGAGTGGTGTCGTAGAGTGGGCGAGGCGACGCGCCCCCCGGCGTATGCCCCCAATGATTGATTGATTGATTTTAATTTCGCCAATGAACTAGTGTCCACTTCTTGAAGCTTGCTTTTCATTATGGACCAAAGATTTTCTATTGGATTCAATTCAGGACTATTAGGAGGCCAGTCAAAGCAATCGATTGCACACATATCCAACAATTCCTTAACAACGTTTGCCCTGTGACATGGGGGCACCGTCTTGCATAAAAGCTTCTGACCTACACTTGTCATAGCAGGATTCAAATTGTCATGCAGGATGTCTAGATATCGCTCACTGTTCACAGTAACACCTTTTTCAAGAAATATGAGGTTACCCACTCCATAATATGAAAAACAAGCCCACACCATGAGAGGATCTGGGTGTCTTACTCTCTCTACGGTGTATCGAGGGTCGTGTCGGTCAGAATTCTTGGGCTGCCTCACTTTTGCAAAGTTAGTTCCTGTCACTGTACAATAAACACTCAAAATTAGTGACTTCATAATAGCCGACTTCACTAATTAGCGAGTTTATCCCGAAAATTAAAAAAATCTTAAAATTGCAAAAAAATATAAAAATGGAACGAAACATAGTTTAAACATGGCACACAGTTGTGTAGTAGACCATGGCAAAGGTAGAGGGCACAGCGATCACATAAAGTTGGCAGTTTTTCTCTGTCTCGTCTCAGTCACGCTCGCTCTCTCAGCCGGGAACACAATGAAGAACGACTTTCATCTCCAGCAGCAGGTAAGCCTAAACCAAAGCTTATAAAGCATACCTTGACTCTAGAGGACAAAGTTAAAATACTTGACATGGTTAAAGGTGGAGAAACAAACTCAGCCTTTGCCCGAAAATTTGAAATTAATGAAAGTGCTGTGCGGTACCTGAAGAAACAAGAGGCCCAGATAAAGCATGCTGTTACCACGAGTGTTGGTGGAAGTGCTAAAAATGCAGCAAATTTGAGGGATAAAGTGTTGACTCGTATAGAATTGGCACTGTGTGTGTGGATAGATGACTGTAGAGGGAAAAATGTGGCACTCGATTCAAACCTGATTCGTGAAAAAGCCCTCAGTCTGCACTCCTGTTACTCTGCTGACCACTTAGAAAATTCAGGCTCTTCAACAAACCCTGATCTAAAACCCTTCACTGCAAGTAAGGGTTGGTTAGACCGATTCAGAAAGAGGTTTTCACTGAAAAATGTGAAAATATATGGTGAATCAGCAGCAGCTGATCATGAGGCTGCTGCCGCCTATCCAGCTATGCTAAAAAAAAGTGGTTGAAGAGAAGGGGTATAAACCTGAACAGGGTTTTAATGCAGATGAAACTGCTATATTCTTGAAGAAAATGACAGACCGGACCTACATAAGTATGCAAGAGAAAACTGCATCAGGGTTTAAATTTGCAAAAGATCGCTTTACGCTACTGATGTGTGGCAACGCCGCAGGCCATATAATCAAGCCTGCTCTTATCTACCGGGCGGCAAATCCTCGAGCTTTGAAAAACTTTAAAAAATTGTCTCCCTGTCTACTTACTGGATGCTTAATAGGAAGGCGTGGATGACAAAACTTCTGTTCAGTGATTGGTTTCACAAATTTTTTATCCCTGAGGTAAAGCGGTACCTGAGTGATCAGGGACTAGAATAAAGTTCTGCTTTTGTTAGATAATGACCCCGGCCATCCAGATGCACAGCATTTAGAAACAGAAGGAATTGAAATACTGTACCTGCCTCCAAATACCACTTCCCTTATCCAACTTATGGATCACTTGTGTAATTCGTGCATTTAAAACCTTGTACAGGGAGGTCCCGTTATACAAGCATTCGGTATACGAGAATTTGATGATACGAGATGTGTAAATTAGGGTCTATTTTCAATATACGAGATCGAAAATCCAATGATACGACATTTAAACTGGGGTGAGTAAAATTATCAAGTTCAAAATGTGCGCCTACCACTCCCTGGCTGGACAAAGGGGGATTTGGCTGACCCCAGTGAGGTCACCCCCAGCAAGCCGTGACCTAAAGGGTAAATTAAGCATATGGGGGCAGCCCGACATTTAGGGTATTAGCAGGTGTGGCGGCCCCAACCTTGGGACCGCAGTCAGGTCACCCCCAGCAAGGCCATGACCTGAAGGGTAATTAACATATGGCACGGCCGACCTTTAGGGGTAATTAGCAGGTGTGGGGCCCCAACCTTGGAACCGCTACACTACCTTCTCTTGTATCATGTGGCGTCCCATACATTACAACGTCTTTTTTGCTTGTTTTGCATTTTTTTTTTTTGTTTAACTAGCCGCAAAGCGCCCTCCGGGCGGACTTTTTGGGCTAGCTCCTGCGGAGGGCCCATTGGTGGGCCTTTGGCCCCCCACCTGTGTTTGGTGGGCCTTCGGCCCACCAAACATGGGCTCTCCAATAGCCCCTTCTAACTTTCCTGAAATCATGGATGTAGAAATGTATGTATTCCCCCACCCATTCAACTCACCCATTACCCATCACCCCCCACCCATTCACTCACCCCTTACCCCCCTCCCATTCACTCACCCATTCATTACCCATTCACCACCCATTACCCATCACCACACACCCATTCACTCACCCATTACCCATCACCCCCCACCCATTCACTCACCCATCCCCCCCCCCCATTCACTCACCCCTACCCATCACCACACACCCATTACCACATCACCCCCTACCCATTCACTCACCCTTACCCATCACCCCCCATCCATTCACTCCCCCCATTACCCATCACCCCACACCCATTTACTCACCCATTACCCATCACCCCCCACCCATTTCACTCACCCATTACCCCTCACCCCCCACCCATTCACTGACCATTACCCATCACCACACAACCCATTCACTCACCCATTACCCATCCAACCCCCCACCCATTCACTCACCCATTACCCATCACCCCCACCCATTCACTCACACATTACCCATCACCACACCACCCATTCACTCACCCTTTACCCATCACCCCCCACCCATTCACTCACCCATTACTCCACCCACCACACACCCTTCACTCCCATTACCCATCACCCCCCACACCTTTCCCACTCACCCCCCACCCATTCACTCACCCCCCCCCCATCCTCACCCATCCCACCCCACACCCCCATCACTCACCCATACCATCACCCCCCACCCCCATTCACTCACCCATTCCCCCATCACCACACACCCATTCACTCACCCATTACCCATCACCCCCCACCCATTAAACTCACCCATCCCATCACCACACACCCATTCACTCACCCATTACCCATCACCCCCCACCTATTCCTCACCCATCCCCCCCAACCCATCACCCCCCACCCATTCACTCACCCATCACCCCACACCCTTACCCCACCACCATTCACTCACCCATTACCCATCCCCCCTACATCAAGGTTTCCTCAATTCTCGCAACCCACTTTTTTCACAATTCTCGCTAATGGGCTGCTAAAAAAAAAGAAGAAAAAAAAGTGATCGGATCATCTCATAAGTGGGTTATGACCTTCTCCTGGTCAACCTGATTCCAAAAATGTGCCATATGAAGTGTTTGCGCCACGGGGGCGGAACCTATACCCCCCCCCACACACAGACAGACAGACAGACAGACAGACACACTTTCGCTTATATTATAATATAAGCGAAAGTGTGTCTGCACACTAAAGTGTGCAGTTATAACATAACTGCACATTAATCTATAATAATTATTATAGATTAATGTGCAGTTATATTATTTTGTGTGCTATTTTCTCTTTCAGAATGCTTTTTCTACAGAATAGGTAGTACAGTGTGGGTAATATAGACGCTGTGTGTTTGTTGTGTTTGCTATAGTTTATTTTAGCTTGAAATACATGTCTTTTTTTTTTTTTTTTTTAATTGCTGGGGTCCTGGAACCAAACCTATATTTTACCATTAGTTATGTGTTTCGTTATACGAGATTTCGCTTTACGAGTATGCCAGGTGGAACCTAACTGCTCGTATCTTCGGGACCTCCCTGTACACTCCGCGGAGCATGCAGAAAATTGTTGAAACCATGGAGCAAGACACTAGAGTTTAGTCTTTCTACCTACTGGCACAATTTTAGCATTGCAGACAGTATCAGTATCTTGCAGTCAGCAATCAATGAATTGAAAAAGGAAACTGTCAATGCTTGCTGGAAAAATTTGTGGCCAGAATGTGTGAATGATCACAAGGGTTTCTCACCATCAGATATTAAAACAGATGCTGTTGATAAAATACTGAAATTGGCACGCATTGTTGGTGGGGAAGGTTTTGAAGATGAAGATGAAGTTAATGAGTTAGTCGAGTCAACTGAAGATGTCCTAACTGAGCAGGAAATTGATGAAATCATAAAGTCTGCTAGTGAAGAAGAGGGGGGTCCAGAAGAAGCTGAAAGTGCTGCCGTTGAAGAAGAGGATGAGGGACTTTCACTTGAACGTCTAGCAGGCCTGATGCGTACAATTAAAGAAGTGAGTGACAATGTTTACGCATGGGATACAAAAATGCAACGAGCCCTCAAATTCCAGCATGGTTTAGAAGGACTCCTAGCTCCTTACAAAGCCTTGTTTAATGAAAAAAAGAAGGGGAAAAATCAGCTACCGATAACCATGTTTTTCACAAGAAAGCAGCCTAAAATGACGTTTCTGTAGCCTATGAACCTTATTTACTGGCTTACACAATGAATACAGTATGTATTTATAGTAGTACTGTACACTAAAGAAGTTACTGTACCTGTATGATGATTATGAAGATGATGAACTGAAGCAGTGCAGTACATGATGACGATGAATGGTGAAGTGTACTGCATGGCAAAGTGAAGCTCAGGCTGCTTTCTTGCGAAAAACATGGTTATCGGTAGCTGATTTTATCCCTTCTATTTTTCATTAAACAGGGCTTTGTAAGGAGCTAGGCACCAGTCCCTCCCGTGTCAGTAGCTGAGGCAGACCCAGATGAGTCAGTGACTGAGGCAGACCCAGATGAGTCAGTGACTGAGGCAGACCCAGATGAGTCAGTGACTGAGACAGACCTAGATGAGTCAGTGACTGAGGCAGACCCAGATGAGTCAGTGACTGAGGCAGACCCAGATGAGTCAGTGACTGAGGCAGACCCAGATGAGTCAGTGACTGAGGCAGACCCAGATGAGTCAGTGACTGAGGCAGACCCAGATGAGTCAGTGACTGAGGCAGACCCAGATGAGTCAGTGACTGAGGCAGACCCACATGAGTCAATGACTGAGACAGACCCATTTTCCAGCAGTCATGCTGGTAGCCGGCACGGGGGTGTTCTTGATGCTGCCGACGGATGGGACATCTGTATAGTAGTGCGGCAAACGGTCAACTGTTTTGAGGGCTCTTTCGTTCGGCCCTCCGTGGATGATGATGCTGCGGTCAATGCTGGCCCTAGGGACCGCAGTGTGTTGCATGAGGGAAATAGCAGTCCCATGGAATGACTGTTTTGCTGTGGTGGAACTTAGGTTGTGGTCGATATTGTCTACCGCGGCAGTCATGAAGACTCTGCCTCTCTGGGAGGGCACACTACTTGCTCCTGGTGGTAGAGGCGGCAGGCACTGTTCCCCAGCTGTGTGGAAAGGGGCAGGACCCGATCATAGGAGATAGAAATCCCCATGTGTGCCAGCCTGTCGACGAGCTCCCTCTTGCGCGTGTGTGCATGTAGCATTAGGCCGATGTAGGTTGGAACTGGCGTCTCCTGCGTGGTGGCGTGCCTGACTGGGCGAGGCGTACTGCCTGTGGCGGCCCGTCGGTGCATAACGCTGTTGAATTTGAGGAGATGGGTGATGCTTAGTGCCGCTTTTGTTGTGCTTTCACTCTGGTGCTTGATACTGGAACCTTCCAAGATCATAGTGACCAAGGCAAGCAGCGTGGGTGGCACGGAGTCCTTTTGGCATCCTGCGGGAAAACCCTTTGAACCTTGGGCTCTCTGATGATGTGGCGTCTCACAATTTGGGCACACGCGCCAGGTGGACAGCATCAAGGTCTCTGTCCAGTTCACAAGCCTTTGCCGGGGCATCGCCGAGGTCTTCATTGAATGCAAGCAGGACATCGCGCCCCTGGTGCTGTGCACACATGTTAGGAAAGTGAGCAAGCAGTCTCTGCTTAAGACGGGTCGTGTGCACCCTGCCCTCATGCTTGACTCCCAGCTGTTCCCATCCTTGACTTTGTATAAACTGCGCCAGGTCACAAGTTTGAGACCGGAGACGTCTCGTCATCCATGTGAGCTATTTCAATAAACACCACCAGCTTTTGCGAAAGCAAGTCCTGCTATTGCGTGTTCATCGTCTGTAAACCCTTTGCCCTCCATTTCCTTAATCTTTCCGTGCGCGATTGTACAGTTCAAAGGGGACAATTTCGGTGGTACTTGGCCTCCTGTGCAACCATGTCCCCAGCGTTCAGTTGCGTCAGGAGGTCCATGTTGTCCAGAATCAGTTGTGCACGACCTGACACGCGAGTCCAGTTTGGAATGTCGCAGCTTCATGAAGACCCGCACTACCCGGGGCTTCTCCGCAGAAGAAGCATTTCACTTCTTGGTGTTTTCGTCTCAGTACTTGATAGTCGTGACAGATATCGATTTCGCTTGCGGGCAACAACTTTCCCCTTCTTCGTCAGTGCTATTTTCAGGTGCCTCTTCTCAGCTCTGTCCCAACTTGTCTTGTTATACCTCAGCCTGCAGGTCTTGTGGTATCGTGCATTGTTGGCGCTCAATGCTGCTTCAACGCCACTGCCTTCATCTAATCGCTCAACAGAAAAGAGTTGGGGAACAATCCAAGCTCATTGAACCTTCTCAGATGTCCAGCGAGAATGCTGTAGCTGCTCCCTTGTGTTGGCGTGTACTCTGGGATGGACTTGTCAGCGACTCTGGCGTCGTTTCTTGGCATATGAAGCATAATGACCAGTCTGTCTCTGTTGCTGGCTGGGCGGAGGTATAGACGGAGCTACTTCTGCACCACGAGGCTCAACAAGTTTGAAGCTCTTCGACATTGTTCTGGAAATAGAAAATGACAAAGTTGTATGAAAGGAGCACTCAGAATCCAAGTGAATTGGGACATGTTCAATTGAGAGATGTTGTCATGGTTTTATGCCTAATCTATGAATAATTCAATAAATCGATAATAAGATATGATTCTAAAACCACATGGGCACCTTTCTTGTTGTTAAGTGCTACCTACATCAGCAACAACACGCAACATAATGTTTGCACAACATTGCAGATTCAAAACAATAATTTTTTCCTGCACTTTTACTCAGTACATCTCATTCACCTAGGGATAAGTCTTCCTCGGCACCACATGGCAGTCATTTTGGAAAATGGCCGCCACGGCCGCCAAGGGGGCAGTTGGGCGATGGCTCCACATCCAATTTGTTCATAATATATTGGCCCTACCTCTGTGCCAAAATTGGTGCTTTTATCAGAAAATGCACAATAGGTTTGAATATCCTAGGTAAACCGCCCCACTAGGAGGGGCCCCGCCCCTTAAAAGTTAAGCTTAGGTCACAAATACAGCACAGATATATTGTCTAAGGCATGGAAACTGGCAAAGACAGAAGAATATAAGAAAAGATATAAATGAGGAAGAAAGAGCTAGATTGAATTTACTGTTTAAAGAACCCAAAGAAAAAACAAATTTGAGAACGGAAGAGAAAAACAGAAATTCTATTGGAGATTTTAGCCCAAAAACTGAAGAAGTGGTATCTAAAAGAGAAAGAGTAAGACAAGACAGTCCAAAAGGGAAAATAAAAAAGGATGGGCGGGTATCGTACAAAAAATATAAATGGGCTAGTGTCAACATTAACAGAAATAAACGATTACCTGAGAGCCAAGAAACCAGACATATTGGGTTTAGTAGAAACGAAGCTGAGTGATTCTGAGGAGTGCCAGTTGGGGAGGGTCAATATAATGTATGGAGGCGAAGCAGAAATCAGAAAAGGGAGGTGGTTGTAATGGTGTTAACAAGGAAGGATGGGGGTAGTAGGGAATGTCGAAAAAGGAGAAGGAATGGCAGAGGTGTTGAAGGTAAGTTGGTGATAAAAAAAGGAAGAATAAGAGACTTAGTACTGTATACGTTCCACCTAAGACAAATTCCTGGGGGAGAGAAGAGAAACGGAGACATGATAAGAGACACAAGCAAATGTTTAAAAAATACGAGGGAAAAATAGTGAGAACATAATTTTGAGGGGAGATTTTAACTGAAAAGAATTTTGCTGGGAAGAATGGTATACTGAAGGAGGAGAAGACTCATGGGGTGGTATATTGTTGGATTTGGTAATGGAATAACATCAGACCCAGTGGTTTAAAAGAGAACACAAGTTCAGAGGTAGCAAATAACCATAAAGACTAGCCCTACTATTGACGAAAGAACTGGAAGTAATTAGTAAAGTAAATTATCATGCCCACTTGGAAAGAGCGACCATGTATTTATGGAATTTGAAATACATGATAGAAAAAAAAGGGGGGGAGAAGAGAAGAACACAAGAAAGGAAGATACAATTATGGAAAAGCAGACTTTGACGGATTAAGAACATTCTTCGGAGAGACAGACTGGAGTAATTTCCATGCAGCAAGGAGTACCCAGAAAAAATGGGATGAGTTCATCCGAATTTACACCGAAGGAATAAATAATTATGTTCCAAGGATAGTTATCAGAGAAAAAAAAAAAAATGAACCATGGTTTAACAGAAAATGTGAATTAGAAAAGACTAGAAAGAGAAAAAACATGGAATATTTGGGAGGAAAAAAGGAGGTATAAACCCTTTTGGGAGCAGTACAAAACAACTAGAAATGAATATTAAGAATTCGAAGAGGAGAAGAAAGAAAACTATGAGAGGAATATAATAGAAAAATGTAGAATGAACCGAAACTTTTCTATAGATATATTAATGGAAAAAAGAAAAACAAAGAAGAAATAGATAAGCTGAAGGTAGAAGGCATAGTGTATGAAGATGCATTACAACGGCTGAGGGGATGAATAAGTCTTACAGACTGTATTTTTCAAGAGAAAGTGAATTTAAAACGAAAAATTTAATAGCAAAGAAAATATAATGGAAGACATAAAAGCAGACGTAATAGAAGTAAAAAGGCTAATGGAAAGTCAAGATGTGAGGAAAAGCCCCAGGTCAGAGGAGTGTCGAACTGGATTATGAAAGAGTGCAGTAACCAACTAGCAGGGGGAAAATTACATAGTGTAATGAGAGTTCACTCAAGGAGAGCAGAGTCCCGTTGATTGGAAAAGAGCAAATATTGTGCCAATTACAAAGGAGGAACAAAGAAGAACCCCTAATTACAGGCCAGTATCATTACAGTGTATGGCAAAATGTGTGAAAAAATTGTGAAGGACAGATGGTTGAAATACTTGGAAGAGATAAACCCCCACTCGCAGGGGGCCAGTTTTGGATTTAAAGGAAAGAATGTCATGTACAAAGAATTTATTAAGCTTTACTCGAGAGTGATCATGTGACACAGGAAAGAGAGGGATGGGTCGATTGCATATACTTGGACCTAAAGAAAGGCATTTGACAAGGTCCCTCACAAGAGACTGCTCTGGAAACTAGAACATGTAGGAGGATTGAAGGGTGGTTTGCTGAAGTGGATGGAAGACTTTTTGAACAACAGAGAGATGAGAACAGTAATAAAAGATCAGAAGTCGAATGGTGCAGGTGATAAGTGGAGCTCCTCAAGGATCAGTATTGGGCCCCCGTGATGTTCTTGGTCTATGTAAATGATATGACAGAGGGAGTGAACGGGTTTTAAATTTAGTTTTTTTCGCTGATGATGCTAAATTACTAAGAAAAGTAGAAAGTAAAGAGGACTGTGAGGATCTACAAAAGGATCTAGATAAGATTTCCAGATGGGGTCAACTATGGGAAATGGAGTTTAATGCTAAAAAGTGTAAAGTGATGGAAGTGGACAGTAGCAAAAGAGACAGAGAGGAAATTTTTCGATGGAAAGAATGGATAATCAAACAAAGGTCGAAAAAAGATCTGGGAGTATGGATTACGGACAATTTGTCACCTGAGAAGCACAAAAAACAAGATCACGAGATACATATCAGTTGCTGAGGAATATAAGAATGGCATTCAAATATCTGGATGAAGAGATGATTAAGAAAATGATAACATCTCTGATTCGACCAAGGTTGGAATATGCGGCAGTGATTTGGTCACCACTAAAAAGAAGGATATAAGGAGTTGAGGAGAATACAAAGAGCAGCCCCAAAAATGGCTCAAAGCCTGAGAGATTTACCATATGAGGAAATACTTTCAAGACTAAAACTCCCAACACTTGAGAAAAGAAGAGAAAGGGGAGATTTTATAGCATCAATGGGTCTGGAAAAAATTGATAGAGAAAATCTGGTTGTGTGGGACGATAGAAGTGCAAGAGGTCATGGAAGAAATTGAAAAGGACAACATGCAAAAGGGACATAAAAAAATACAGCTTCCCGTATAGAAGCATAGAAGCCTGGAACAACCTTGATGCAAAAGTGATTAATGCAAGAAATATTCAGGACATCAAAGGCAAACTGGATAATAGTAGATTTGGAGATGGGACAGTACGAGCATTTGCTTTTTTCCTGTATGTTACAACTAGGTAAATACAACTAGGTAAATACACACATAAACACCACACACACATTTCAAGAGGCATGAGAAGAAATTGAAAAGGACAACATGCAAGAGGGACATAAAAAAATACAGCTTCCCATATAGAAGCATAGAAGCCTGGAATAACCTTGATGCAAAAGTGATTAATGCAAGAAGTATTTTGGACTTCAAAGGCAAGCTGGATAATAGTAGATTTGGAGATGGACAGTACGAGCATAGCTTCTTTTTTCCTGTATATTACAACTAGGTAAAAAAACACACACCCAAAAAAAAAAAAAAAAAAAAAAAAAATGTATGATGCAGCGCGAAACTCGGGGATATAATGCGCGAAAGTCGGGACGGTAAGAATTTAGGACTCAGCGCGAAGCTCGAGGATCGCGAAACTCGCATAGCGTGAAACTGGGGAGGGTACTGTATTTCAAAACCATAAGACATTCAAATCAACTGTGTAATGTGTCCTCACGCGTTATGTTTAATTTTCCTTTGGCGGCAGCTGCCGCGTTTCCGCCACAGCGCATCTATAGTTGCTAGTGTGATGTACATTTACACAGGCTGGCCTGTCACACGTATCACAAGTTTTCAGTCCTGGAATATCACCAGGCGAATTCATAAACAATTTACTAATATATCGCATACAAGCTAAAGTTATCGATACGCCAAAGACTGGGAACAGACCAACAGGAAGAAAATTGGTCACCACTGGGAAGGCGGTGCTGAGATTTGCGTTTTTTGAGTGGTGAGCTCAATGTCCGAGTTCGAATTTGCTGGAGCAACCTTTGTACTCCGTAGTGTACGGGTACCACGCTCGGGTCACAACGGAGAGTCCGGGTATTTTTCCCCGGGCGGAACGGGGGGAAAAAAAGAAATTTAAA
>JACEEZ010023637.1:0-23324 GCA_016584305.1 Chionoecetes opilio | reverse complement strand
TGTGTGTTGTGGGGGTTGTGTGTGTGTGTGTTTTGTGTGTGTGTGTGTGATGCTATTTTGTGTGTGGTGTATGTGTGTTTTTGGTGTGTGTGTGTTGGTTGTGTGTTGTGTGTGTGTGTGTGTGTGTGTGTGTGTGGTGGGGGTGGTTGTAGTGGGTGTGTGGTGGGTGGTGAGTTGTGTTGTGGGGGGGATGTAAATGTTGGATAGTTTGGTAGTGGTTAAGTGAGGGAGTAAGGGTGCACGTGGGAGAGAGAGAGAGAGAGAGGAGAGAGAGAGGAGAGAGAGAGAGAGGGGAGAGAGAGAAGAGAGAGGGGAGAGAGAGAGAAGAGTAGAGAGGGAATGAGAGAGAGGAGAGAGAGATGGAGAAGGAGAGAGAGAAGAGAGAGAGAGGAGAGAGATAGAAGACGAGAGAGAGAAGGAGAAGAGAGGAGGAGCGGCAGAGAGAGAGAGAGAGCAGGAGAGAGAAAAACGAAGGGGAAAGAGAGAGATGGAGAAGACTGAAGAGAGAGAGAAGAGAACAGAAGATGTGGAGGGAAGTGAGGAAGCAGAGAGAATGAGGAGAGGAGAGAGACGAGAAAAGGCGAGCCAGAAGAAAAAGGGAGGTGCGAGATGAAGCGGCGAGAGAGAGAGAAGAAAAAAAAGTGAAAAATAATTGAAAATATATATGATGGTGAGTACAGTAATACTGTTCAGCATTTTATTTTTGTCCATTCGTACCGTCATCTGTTAGCATTTTTATGTATGAATATTGTTAATGTCATCATTTAAATTTGATTATTTATTTTTTAAAGAAAAAGCACAAATGTGTCTTAACTTCCTTCGTTCGTAAACAAAAATATACAGTAAGATGAAAAATACAACATAAAACTTAGTAAAAAAACTAAAATACATTGTCACACAAGTAGAAAAGGGCCGAAAAAAAGTTTTACGTCTGACAAATCATTGTGTTGTCAGCAGTTTGTGTCTTCATTAGGATTACATTCGCTCTGACATCCCGACACAGCTTGACAGGGTGATGAAAGAGGGCTATATGCAAGAATGCTCGTCAAATCCCGGCAGGTGGAGATTCCCCACAGTCGTATCTCCACCGGTGGGATATACAAGAAATGCTCGACCGGTGGAGATTTGTACAGTTGTACCAACACAAGCGGTGACTGCAATGCGAGCGTGGTTGGTATGCCTTAGCTACCATAACAGGCTAATATTTATAACATGACTGTTATTATTTGAGGGGTCATAGCTTATCATAGGATATTATTTGATGCTTTTATACATGGAGAGTGTCTTTTTTCCGTCAAAACGTCAAAAAAAAAATGTTCTCTGAAATTTATCATCACTTTTTCGAATTGAAAAAAAAAACACTTTTTTGAGGTTTGCACAGGAAAAAACTATCTCCTTTAACAAAAGCATCACATGTTATTCGAAAAAACATCGCAATTGGCTGAAAATCTTTCAACAGTCATATATATAAAGTAAATATTTACCCCTAAACATCGCTCTCCCGCGCTGACTCAAGGATGGCGTCCTCAGCACCCAAGGTAAGAAAAAATTGCTTGTCTTCTGTATATGATTAAGTACTTCTGGTAATTATTAGTCATGAGCTATGTCTTTGATCTTACTGCTTGTTAAGCACAGTGGAGTAGCTACAGAGGAGTGGCACGTCCCCCCCCCAATGAGGTTCCAGTTTCCCCAAAGGTGCCTCCTTCCCCCAATGGCCACTGATCTGATCTTAGAACATGCCCTTATATCCTTCTATGTGGCATCAGAATGCCTCTGAGCTTCGTTTCCCTAGTGTCACCCCCATAATTAGATGTGCCCCCACATAAATAGATTACTGGTTGAGCAGTATTACAGGCCAGCGCCTTTCTCACGAAAAAAATAATTGATGTAGGGAGGACGAATGCTGCGCTATCTTTAGGCCATTAATTGATAACCATTGACTAGAAGGTGTACTAGTGCGAAGTCTCGAGGCAACTACTACCTCACTGACATTTATACAGCATTAGCTAGGTTATCAATGTTGTTTAGCAGTGTTTCAGTCCAGGGAAGCTTCTCACGACGAAATAATACGGTGAAGGACGAATGCTACGGTGGTCATTGTTTCATTATTATAACACAGTGCAATCATATACACCCAGAGGGGATAATGTCCACAAGGGATCAATTATATCCAGGAGTCAATATGTCAGGGGAGGGGGGGGGGGGATGTCCTACCCCCGTTTTTTAGCTGCGTTAAAACCTATTGACTAGTTCCTTAGTTAACCCCTTGGTAATCTCTCACGTTGCAAAAATTGTGTAAACACAAAAAAGGGGTATATACACAGAGCGGGGCAATCAAAATACTTTGTATTTAAAAAATTTGTGTATTTAGAACTGTATTTATAAGTACATTGGTTTTCACGTATTTAAATCGTTTTAAATCTTTAATGAGTATTTAATATTAAAAATATAAAAATTGTAAATACTTTTTATTAATCTGGAAAAAAACCCCCCCCAACTATTGCAACTCCTGTTACAGTGAACCATGATTCCACTTTCAAGGAAATGTCCTTTTTAAGGGAAAAATTTGGCCTGAAAAGGGAAAATTTCCCGGGAAATGAAAAATCTAAGGAACCCCTTTTTTTTGATGAAATTTCTAGAGATCTTAGATTAAATTAAATAGCCACTGGGGTTTTTTTGTTTTGTTCAAAAAAGGGAAATATACAATGGGAAAAAGTATCCTTTTCATTTAAAAACATTTTTTTTTAAAAAAATTTTATGTACATGAAAAATTTTTGTGTCCATTCAAAATATTTTTACAAAGTATTTAAATAAAATTTAAATGTATATATATTTACTTTTAAATAATTCGTGATTGTATTTAATATTTTGTATTTAAATACATTTTTCCCATGTATTTAGTTTTAGATACATTAAAGTATTTAGTCCCCGCTCTGCATATCAAAATTATCAAATCAAGAAATAAAAGCCCAAAACAGGGGGTTTCTTGTACGGGAAACCTAACCCCAAGGGGGAACGCATTCCCGCCCGTACACCAGCCTTGTAGAAAAAATAAAAAGGATGGCAAAAACTTGTTTTTGTCCTTAAGGAAATTCCCCACTGTCATTTTTTCCAAGTAACCATAATTTGTTATTAAATTTATCAAATGGAAACAAAACCCCTTATTTTTTAGGTAGCTAAAAGAAAAGCTTTTCTTTTACTTCATCATACTGTAATTACCCAGCTTGAGTTTAAATTGTAAAAAGTAACTTACTTGCGGGCACTTCCTTGGTGGGGACCCAAAAAAAAAAATGCGCAACCAAAAGGAGAGGGAGGCCTTTTAACTTTAGGGGGCCCCCAATCCCCGCCCCCCAGAAAAAAAGGGCCCAAACCCGGGGTCAGGTAAACTGCCCGCTTCAAATGCCAGCAATCCGGACGGACCCAGGACTGGCATGCAAATGAGAGATTGGGGGAAAATCAGGGGAAGTATGTTTAGGTTTATCATTTTTATTTATAACATAAGATTAGGAATAAAATTTTTAAGTAGAAGAGTAGGTAGCTATTTTACAATTTTAATTGTTTATCCTTTCCCCAGAACACATTAAGTTTTAGATTTAAGGGACCCCCGGGGCCGGGCCCCCTTTTATGTTTATATTTATTGTTTTATATTTTTCCATATAAGAATATTTTAAATTTTTTTTTATAATAACGCAAATATTTTTATTTAATGGGTTGTTTAAAATAATTCTTTCATAAAAGGAGGAAATATTTGGTTTTAAAGATATTTTTGTTTTTTGTAAATCAATGATACTTATCATCATCCTTTGTGGTGTGTTGTGTTATTGGGTGTGTGTGGTGTGTGTGTGTGTGTGTGTGGTAGTTGTGTGTGGTGTGATGTGTGTGTGTGTGGGTGTGTGTGTGTGTTGTGTATGTGTTTGCGTGTGTCCTGTGTGTGTGTGTGTGTGTGTGTGTGTGTGTGGTGGGTTTGTGTGTGTGTGTGTGTGTGTGAAGTTTATAAGATGTTGCGATTATACGGTTTGCGTGCATGTGTGGGTTATGTGGCGGTCAAGAGTGCACGTGCGAGAGAGAGAGAGGAGAGGAGAGAGAGAGAGAGAAGGAGAGAGAGAGATGAAGAGAGAGAGAACGAGAGAGAGAGAGAGAGAGAGAGAGAGAGCGAGAGAGAGAGATTGAGAGAGAGATAGAGAGAGAGAGAGAGGAGAGAGAAGAGACGAAGAGAGAGAGAGAGAGAGGAGAGAAGAGAGAGAGAGAGAGAGAAGAGATGATTGAGAGAGAGAGAGAGGAGAGAAGAGAGAGAGAGAGAGAGGAGAGAGAGAGAGAGAGGAGAGAGAGAGAAGAGAGAGAGAGCAAGAGAGAGAGCAGAGAGAGAGAGCGAGAGACGAGCGACGATGGCGGAAGAGAGAGAGAGAGATAGAAGAGAGAGAGGAGAGAGAGAGAGAGAGGAAGCAGAGAGCGAGAGAGAGAGAGAGAGGAGAGAAGAAGAGAGAGAGAGAGATGAGCAGAGCGAAGAGAGAGAGAGATAGAAGATGAAAAATGAGCGAGAGCAGAATAATCCTTCGATAACCGATTAGAGAGCGTGAGAGCTAACAGATGAGTCTACTGATTACAGATGAAGGTATACAGTACTTCCTACTCCTAGAGCTATGAATATGTATTCTATAAAGAATAATATCTAGTCATTACTCTCTATCTCTCGCTTCTCTAATATTATGATAAATTCATCAGAGATATTAAGAGCTTAACAAACCAAATTTGATCACAACCTTTAATTTAACAATGTATATATGATCAGGTGTGAGTACAGTGCATAACCTGTTCAGCATTTTTTTCAGGTCCATCGTACCATCACTTGTTAGATCATTTTATGACGGAATGTAAATCGTCATTTATCCTATTTTTATTATTTGCCATAAAGGAAAAAAGCACAAATTGTGTACTAAACTTCCTTCGTATCGTACACAAAAATATTACAGTCAAGATAAAAATAGCAACATAAAACTTAGTAAAAAAACAAACTAAAATACATTGTCACACAAGTAGAAAAGGGCCTAAAAAAGATTTTCCTTCCTGACAAATCCAGTGGTTGTATCAAGCAGTTTGTGTCTTCATTAGGCATTATAAAAACATTCAAGCTCCATGATCAAATCACCGACATCAAGCTTGACAGGGTTGATGAAAGAAGTGCTATAATTGCAAAGAGAAATAAGAAAACAGGGAAAAAATGCTCGTCAAAATTCCCCGCGGCAGGTGGGGGTGAATATCTCCTCCCACCCACAGTCCTTATCTTTCTCCACCGGGTGGGATATACAAAGAAAGATGCTCAGACCGTTGGGAGATTTGTACAGTTGTACCAACCAAGCGGTGACTGCAATGCGAGCGTTGTTGTGTGAATGGCCTCTTAGCTACCATTAACAGCTAATCATTTATAACATGACGTTTATTATTTGAGAGGGTGGGTCATAGACATATCATCTTTCATAGGATATTAATTTGTGGCTTTTTATACATAGGAGTAGTTGTCCTTTTTTCCGTCAAACCGTCACAACAAAAAAATGTTCTACTGAAATTATATCATCACTTTTCGACTTGAAAAAAAAAAAAAAACAAACTTGTTTTGCGGTTTTGCACAGGAAACAACACACTATCTCGCTTTCAACGAAAAATCATCACATGTTATTCGAAAAAACATCGCAATTGGCTAGAAAATCTTTCAACAGGTCTAAGATAATACAAGTAAATATTTACCCCTAACAAAAAAACAATTTCCGCTTTCACCCCCCCTGCGCTTGACACTCAAGGATGGCGTCCTCGCCATGACCAATGTAAATAAAAAAGTTGGCTTGTCTTTCTGTATGTGATTAGTACTTCTGGTAATTAATTAGTCATGAGCTATGTCTTTTGATCTTACTGCTTGTTAAGAACACAGTGAGAGTAGCTACAGAGGAGTGGCGCCGTCCCCCCCCAATGAGGTTCCAGTCTTCCCCCAAAAGGTAGGCCTCCCTTCCCCCCAATGGCCCTGATCTGACTCTTAAGAACATGCCCTTATACCTTCTATGTGGCATCAGAATGCCTCTGAGCTCGTTTCCCTAGTGTCACACCCCCATAATTAGATTTTTTCCACCCCACATAAATAGATTACCGTTGAGGCAGTATTCCAGGCCCAAGCGCCTTTTCTCACGAAAGAAAATATTGTATGTATGGATGACGAATGGCTGACGCTATCTTTAGGCCATTAATTTATAGACCATTGACTAGAAGGGTTAGGCTGAACATTGCGAAACAGAAATCTCGAGGGCGACTACTACCTCCACCTAGGAGCATTTATACTACAGCATTAGCGGGTAGGTTTATCAATGTTGTTTAGCAGTGTTTCAGTCCAGGGAAGCTTCTGCACTACGAAAATAATACGGTGATGGAGCGAATGCTAAACGAAGTTGGTCATTGTATTCATTATTATAACCACATGTGGCAATCATATACACCAGAGGGGGATAATGTCCACAAGGGAAATCAATTATATCAGGAGTCAATATGTCGGGAGGGGGGGGGGGGGGGATGTCCTACACACGTTATTGTTTAGCTGCGCTTTAAAACCTATTGACTAGTTCCATTAGTTTGAGAGCCCTTGTAACTACTCATGCACGTATGCGAACAAGTTGTGTAAACAAAAAAAGTAGGTCATATACACCGAGCTGGGTCAAGGATAATCTCAATCATTTTGTATTGGAGAAATAAATTTGTGTATTTAAGAACTGTATTTATAAGTACATTGGTTTTCACGTAATTTTACAATACAGTATTATAAATACTTTAATGAGGTATATTAATATTCAGAAGTATAAATATATGATAAATACTATTTTTAATCAGATTAGTATCTTGACTAAAACCCCCCAACTTTTGGACACTCCCATGTATACAGTGAACCGTTATTCCACTTTCAGGAATGCTCCTTATTTAAGAAATTAGGCCTGAGAAGGAAATTTCAAGGAAATGCAAGAATCTAAGGAACTACACTGTTTATTTGATGAACAATTTCTCAGAGATCTGTAGATTACGGTTAAATGACCATCATGATGTTGTGATTTTTTTTTAGGATTGTTTTTGTTCTAAACGGGAAAATATACAATAGGAAAGTATCCTTTATCATTTATCAAACTTCTTTATATTGTTTTAAACAATGAAATGTACGGAATACATGTCAAATTTTGTGTCCATTCAAAAATATATTTACAAATGTATTAATACAATTAATGTAATCGTATTTACTACATTTAAATACATTCGTGATATGTATTTAATATTTTGTATTTAAAATACATTAGTATCCAATGTATTTAGTTTTTAAAGATACATTACAATGTATATTAAGCTGCCCGCTCTGCATATACATAATTATCAAATCAAGTAATAAATAGTCCACAAGGCTTGGCTGTTTCTTGCTACTGTGGCACCCACGCACCACCCAACGGGGAAGCGCATTCACCCCAAATCAGTAACAAGCCAGACTTTAGAAAATCATAAAACAATTTTTGTTAGGATGAGCAAAAAGTCTTGTTTTTGTCTCTAAGGAAAATTCCCTCACATGTCATGTCTTTCCAGTAACTCTAAATTTTGTTATATAAAATAATTTTATCAATGGAAGCACCCCTTAAGTTTGTAGGTAGCTAAAGGTAATGCCATAGCTTTACTTCAGTATACGGTTAATTTACCCTGCATAATGATGTTCGGAAAATTGTAATATGTAACTTTACTTGCCAGGCACTCTCCCCTCTGGGGTGTGGCACCCAGATAAGGTCATAATAAAAGAATACATGCGCAGCCAACCTGATAACAGACGGAAGGTGAGGCACCATTTTTAACTTTCTGGGCCTTCCAATCCCCGCCTCCCGAAGAAAAGGCCAAGGCCTGGGCTCAGGTATAACTGCCCGGCTTCTAATGCCAGCAATCATCTGGACGGTAGCCCGGTGGCTGCAAATGAAGAGGAGCTTGGAGCATATCAGGGGAAGTATGATTAGGTTTGATCATTTTTATTCCATAACATAAAAGAGTTAGGACTAAAATCTTGATATGAGAGGTAGGTAGCTAATATATTACAATCTATCAATTGTTTTTATACCTTCCTCTCCAGAACACATGTACTAGTTTGAGATTTAATAAAAGTGTACCTGACGTTAACAAGGACCAGCCCTCCTTATATATGTTTATAAATTTTATTGTTATATTCTGTAGGCACTACCTGCAAGCCAGATATTATAATGGTTGCTTTAATAATAACGCAAATATTTTAATTAAGTTGGTGTTGTGGTTATAAATCAGCATTATGCCTGACATTATCTATTTACAAAGAGTGGGAGGAACCTGCATCTAGTGTGAGTGCCCATCAGTGAGCGCCATGATATAAATTATTCAAGCCTATCAATTTGATTAGTGGGACATCAAAACTTTGAATTGTAACATTATTTCCTTCAGACGCAAAGAGTGAGACACCATGTACACGCAAAAGAGAGAAGATGGAGACCGGGGGGAGGGCCACCACCACCTCCAGCGCAGATTTTCGTTGCGGATAGGAGATCGGCTAGGCTCTTTTTTCTAGGACCTAGCCTTGCCTCACATTCCAGGGAAATTGGGTCTGATATTCCTGTGGATGATCCATTCTTCCCTGTCTTTCATATGTCGATATTATACTATATTGCTCCTATATATTAATAGAAATTTTATGCAGATAGCGTGCAAAGTAATAAGTTGCAGTAAATAAAGCCTGTGTATGGTTCCTTACTAATTATCATTGCAGGAAATTGTGTTTGTCAATAAGTGTAGTGTATATCAAACAAGATGGATTGAGTAAATTTGCAAGCTTATATAGACGTCTGTGACGTTTAGGTTAGGTGAATACATTTATTATGAATCAGTTGTGGTATTGTCTCAAAACAAAATATGGCACGTATATGTTTTTGGGTTATAGTTTGAGGAAGGCTTTCATGGCACAAGAGTGGAATGAAGGACAACTCACAGTAAAATACTTAAGGCTAGATGTGTCAGAGCAAAAGACCTATCGAGTTCAAACAACAAGAAGTCTTAGTAGGAAATGAGCAGATGCATATTCCTGTTCTAACCACCACATTGAGATCAAAGTATAATTTTCACAATTAAGATAAGCAGTTAAGAATAAGAAAATTAGACCTAAATGATGCACCTACATTTCTCTGATACATTGTTCAAATGATTTTTCTCTAATTTTCAGATTTTTCTCGATACTGCTCAGATTATCCCTATATTCAGAATTGAACATATGCTATGTTATTCAATAATTTAATGGACTGAAATAGGTGTGCCTACAGGTAGACAGTGCACCGGTCCTTCAGAAAATGTATTTGTCTGTTTTTAAAAGCTTTCTTCTTATCACTTGCAGATTTTGAAAGACATAGAGTAAGGAATCCCGTGGTCAGCCTCCTCCCTCTCAAGAACCCTCTGTTTTCCTTCAGCCTTTCACCCTCACCTCATACCTATCCTCTCCAAACCCCTCTGTTCCTGTCGCCTTCCGCATCCTATACTCCTCAAGACCCTCTGTCCCTTCTCCTTTCTCTCCTCGTCCTCTATACCACTCAAACTCTCTTCTTTCTGTCTCCTACAGTACCCTCAAACCTTTCAACTTTTTTTATTCCTTCACAGGTCTGTTCTCTCCTTCCCAAACCCCCACTTCACGGCCACCCCTGACACCCAATACATCATGACAAGGTAGTGGAAGGATCTCGGAGATAAACTGAGTGAGTATCTCCCAGAGGGGTCATGATACTGCCCAGATGGCAATACGAAAGTGAATTGAGCTCCTAAGCTGGCAGCTACGGTGGAATGGCAGGCATCTGGTTAGGTGTACCAAGTATGCCTCTCTGGCAATGTCATAGCTCATATAAACTTAACAAGAGTCTAGATTTTATATAAAGGTTATTGGGGCATGACATTGCCAAAATGTTCATGCTCTGTTGAAGAATGCATAGAGTGCCTTGAGACGATCTCTGTCACCAACCATCTTCAAGCGGAGGCATCCATGCGATCATTAATATCAACTCAAGATCAATCATTAATGGGGGAATACAAACGGTGTGCGAGCTTTGTCCTCGCGCCAGCACCTCTTAAACAAAACCCTACAAATTCACTCGCGTGAGTCCCCTGTGCAGGACTCTACTTCCTAAACCAAAGCACTCTCGAGCACAAAGAACAAAAGGGTAGTGAAAAACTAATCAACCGTGACACGCTGGAGCAGGGTTAATTAGATGTTTTTCTGTCGAGAGTTGCCTATGGTATGGGAAGAAAGCCTTCACGGGTTACTTACGCGTGGTGACCCCCAGGTGCGTGTTAAGTGATGATATTGATGCATAAGTACACCAAAGAGCTGGCCCACGAGAAACAGTAAGGAAGGCAGGGTGGCGTGGATTCATGACAAGCTTTTGCCGACTAGGTTACTACATAGTTTTGTTATACGTAAATTTAAAGGAATAAAAATAGTAATACTATTGATTAATTGTTAGAAAGGAAAATACTTCATATTTATTTTCGGAAGAGGTTTTAAGGAAATCCATATTATTTATGTAATGAGAAGAAAGTCTGGCACTATTTCATTTTAGGAAGCTTTAAGGAATGATCTATATAATTGTTAGTGTGAAGAAAACTCTGCAATATTTATTTAGGAAATGTTAAGGAAAATCTATATATTCTTATCATGGATACGGAAAGTACTGCAATATTTATTTAGTAAGATGAGGAAAATCTTGCAATGATTTTGTATGATGTGTGTAATGAGGTGTGGGGAAAAGTGTATCCAGTCTTTTCTATAATGTGAATACAGAGTGAGGCAAAGGTTGCGTTCCTGCCCCATAACCTTTTCAACACGCTGTATGGACTGGGTATTGGGCAAAACATTATAGATCAAAGTGATTTGTTGAGCTCCTCGACAACCCAAAGAGCCCCTCTTGCTTCCCTTATTGTATTTGCTATAAGCCTCACAGTTTTCTGCTCGCAGAAACGTAACACTTACCCATCTCTCTCTAACCATTCTCCCAATTTTATGATCTCCTTAACCCCCAACCAAATACACATCCTCCTCTGATCTAACCCTACTGCTAGAAGTTCCATTCCTTCCCCTTCCACTCACCGTTTCACTCGTATCTCTGTAAACCTCCTCCCCTATCATTATGCGATTGCCATATGGGGGGGGGTGGCCATATATGACCACATCTGATGTCCTGGCTACCTTTTCCCTTTATAAGCTTAAACATCAATCATCGAAATCTACTGATCCTATTTTTTTTTCCGATGATGAAAGTAATCTATGTGCTGAGTATCTGGAGTCCTGGTGATGGCTCTCGATAGCGCTGCACTAGGAGGCAATAGCCCTGTATGGACTTGAGTCTCCTTGGCTTAAGACAAAGAAACCAAGGTGTTTTGAAGGCTTATTATATGAAACAGTAAAGGCTGTTCATGCGTGCAGCGACTTACATCGGGGGGGGGAGCTCTTGAAGTTTTAGATAACGTATCAAAATCAACGATTGCACCGGAGACTGAATCGAGGCCTATTAACCTTCCATATCCGTCGTGCGCCAACTTGTAGATAATACTGTGTATAGTTGTCAATACTTGACCACGAACCCAATCCTTCCCATCGGGTTGTATCTAGTAGGAGACAATCCGGCGGTAGGAGGAGGCCAAGGGGGCGCCCACAAGGCTCGTGGGCTGGGCACAAGTTGATGCTTGTGTCAGATCTGCTGGTAATGTGATGGGAATGGGAGACCTGCATGGACTCGCCGTAGTGACCCCCGGGAGTGGCGTCAGTAGGGTGGGCGAGGCGACGTCCTCCCTGCTTATGGCCTCCATTGATTAATATGTTTAATTGATGAAATGACAGATGTTTAATATTAAGTTTGATGACTTAAAGGAAAAATTGATATTATTTCATGATATAATGAAAAGAAACTCTATTAATTTACTGTATAGGATGTTTAATGAAAATATATATAATTCTTTGTATGATGCAAAGGAATATATATTTATTTATATAAAAAAATATAATTTTATTGCATAAAATCGTAGTTTTTTGTACCACTTCAAGATGCTATATTTTTTAGCATGCAAATATAATTCCTTATTCAAATACAAAATGGAAGCTCAACTCTATACTGTTGCAGATGTCACTGCTAAATAGCAGAGTGAAATGTTTTAGACAAAATGGTAAAAATCATTTAAGTGTAGTTTTTATGAGGGGAAAACTTAAAAGTTTCACTTATGGAGCACAAAGCGTACTGGGAGTTTTAATTTTGAGGAAGAGAAACAGTGGACGTAATTTATATTTTGCTGATACACCATCAGAATTTGAGTACGTACATATGTGTGTGAGAGGACAATAGTAGAATAATTTACCGAAGCCAGCTCGGGCGTTTGGGGGATGGGGATATAAATTTTAGTTTTTGTCCACGCACTCTGGCAATCTCGTACTTGGGATCCACGTATCGGATTAGAACCTTAGTGAACAAGATATCCCTCCCTCTCTTCCCCCTCAATTTCACCCTCATTAACAGGTGGTGCACGGCGATTCTTCGCGGTGACGCGAAGCAGCTGTCCGGTGAATATTTGTGTCCGAGCAAGCTTTAATTGGAAGGCAGAGCACATTCGTTTACATGTCCTTTTCTCAACTCCCGTTTGGTGCCCTTGGGCTGTTCGATCACTGCTACCTGGACGTTAGGAATAATATGACCTCTATTGGCCTTTTTTCTATGAAGCCATATGACATTGCAAATCGATCCTTCTCCCGAATATGTGACAACACGCGAGCGTGTGATAGGTGTTGCTTAGTCAAACTCGTGCGTGTCTGATGTGTACTACACAGTGATGTGACCTACGATGGAAACGCATTGTACAAGGAATTCCCTCAACTCCATACCAGAGCGCCGAATGACGTAATTTCAATAAAATATGTATTCTCTAGACACGATAGCACATTAATGAGGTGCATGGACATGTGCAAATTGGCGACTCCACTTCATACCGTGGACACCCCTTTAGGAAGTTCAGGCAACAGGCGTCACCTAAAAAATCGCCCCCCAGCAATTTTACCGCCTGGCCCGACCTGCTGCTGCCGTCATGTTATTTTGGTCGTCGGGCTCTAGGTATGTTATTTTATCCCTCCACTCTTAGATCCGGTGCTCTCTTCCAGATGTAGGTTGTCTTTGACAGCTATATTGTGGAAGACAAATGTGGACCACCATATGTCACTGCCTTGAGGGCCAACTATTGGATCCTGATGGTGGTGGCCTAAAACTGAACCTCCTCTTCAGGATGCCAAAAATACCTTCTCCACACAAGTTGTGTAGGTCCTGACATGCAGAAGCGTGTTGAGCCTTCCTACATGTGGTGCTCTTGGTTTATGGAAAGGCAGTGAGAGAGATATGTGCGGTTAGCATAGCCCACTTTCCACTAAGCGGAACCCACAGTATTGGCCACCCTCAGAGTCCGGCAGAGTTGCTGAATACTCATTCTTCCAATATTCTTGGAGTCGTGTGCAACTACCAGGCCCAGTTCACCACCAAGCTGGTGACCACAAAAGGAGGGCATCACACACGGGAGCCCCCCCCCCCCCCCCCATCACGTATGTAGAGCATAGAATACCCTTAGCGGCCACGTTATAGTTCTGCTTCTTCTCCACGGAATCTCTGAAGGACAGGGACTGCGAGTGCCATCCGCAGCCAAAATGCACCCTCGCAATCTTGTAATGGTGGAGAAGGCATTGCATGACACCAGCCTCATCTGCTGTGTCGGATAACTGGATGGAACCTCGGTGCAACTTCAGCGATGCGTGGCCCCACATCCTCGTTGATGCAACGAGATCACGCTGCCTGCGCATATCTGCCGGTCTGCAAAGTGTTTAGCTGTCAGTTATCTGTTCCAAGGTAACAACAGCCACTAACAATTGCAGGATCTTGGTGAGATATGGAGACACTGTAAAAGTGTATTACTATTAGTCTGGAAGTTGCCACATCCTTCCACGATATCATGCAGGTATGAGGATAGGGTAGTGCAGCTACATAAGTAATTTTTGTTTTAGTTTAATGTAAATGCTGAATTCGACATGAGAAACAGTCTTAACCAGAATTCCATCTAAGTCATTCTATCTTATATACCTATCTCCCTTGCTGCTGGAACAGGCGTCGGTCATTCTTTTCCTTCCTCTATTTTGAGAGTAGCTGAATGCTAAAAGGTGTGGTGGTGATGTAGTACCAGGAGAGGTAATTAAAGGCGTCTGATTACTGACCAATATCAGAACAAAAACGAATGTGACAATGGGTCGTATGTGTTCCATTGAAGAGGCAGCCATCATCGTGCCCTACCGAAGATGCTGCACAGCTGTGTGCCAAGATACACAAGTAATGCCATAGAAACCTGTACCTTACCATTTAATTCATGATATTTCTATGCAAGGGCACATCACACTGCTACCCTTTTCTCACAGAACAGTTACCAAGATGATAGAATGGGAAAGAGTCGAAGGCTTCCTGATCCCGGCAGCACAGTCCTTGGTCCAATTACTCACTCACACCACATCACCTCACCCCATAATGGTGGTGTTCCAGCACGTGCCAAACTCACGCACATGCTCCAATACTCTCAGTGATCCCCATCTCCTTACCCCAAACTCCTTCCAATCAAAAGATCGATAATCTTGTTGCAACTCATAACAGCAACATGTAACACGCTATAATCCTGATAAAAATCTGATTAAATTTCAATTCAATACAGGTTTTTACCTTGTAATGCATGTTTTAGCAAGTCTCTTCTATACCTCCTCTCTGTCCCTCGAGGATGAAGAAAATGTCTTGATTTATGTGTGCAAGGTATCAACAAAAACATCTCTTTCTAGAAGCCTAAACCTTGCCAGAAAATTCCACATCTGAGTAGTAGGTCATGGGGTCAAAGCCGGCTGGCCAATGAATTTGCGCCTTTGACAACCATTTCCGTTGGAGTACTAAAATGCAATAACATCTACGGATAAAGCCATGGACTTCACGAAGTGCATGAGGGTTGCCTTGCTGTAATCAGAGATTCTGTAAGCGGTTCAGCTCATAGTATAACTTATGAAGTCTTATAAAAATACAATGGGGCAGAAAAAATTTCATATTCTAACAGCAGGTTAGCTAAATTTTTTTTTAAATGCGTGCGTCTCCTTTTGGCAACGGTTAAAAATAGTATATGATACGTTGTGACGAGTATTTTATAATTTGCTAATAGTTGAAAGTACAACGGTTCATTTTTTTTCTATTGCCCTTTCCATCTCCCTTCATAAACTCATGAGTTGCGACAAAAATGAGTAAATAGATGTAAGAATAACATACCCCTAAACTGGAATTGATAAATATATATATATATAATATAATATATATATCTATATCTAATATAAATATTATATCCCTGGTACCTTGTACTGTTTTGTACCTGAAATTTACAATAGGGATACTCATATATATATATATATATATATATATATATAGTATATATGACTCTATCTATACTATATATATATCTCGATAATTATCTATATATATATTATATACTATATATCTATATATATATATATATATATATATATATATATATATATATCTTATATATATATTAGTTGATCTCTACATAGATATCATATATATATATATCTCTATTATATACATATATATCTTCTCTATGATCTATATATATATATATCTATATATATATGTACATATACATAATATATATATATCTACTCTAGTATCTCTATATATATAATCTATATCTCTATATATATACTGTATATATATATATATATCTATAATATTATATATAGATATCGTATATGTTACCTTGTACTGTTTTGTACCAGACATTTTAGTCCAGACACAAAAAAAATCCGGAACTTCGCTGACTCGGGAATTGTTAGGTTATCATTAGTTAATACGGAACACCGTGAAAAGCGCTTATTAGATATATAGGTTAGAGTGGTAGAAAATTGAGACTCTCTCTGAAGGGAGACGAGAGGATCCAGTTAGCGAGAAATAGTAACCTAACCAGTAAACCTAGCCTAAACTAAAAGGAAACCTCATTTAACACATATGTGTCCTTCACAGTGAAACATGCATGTATTCTGGAATAATACCATGCAAGATTGAACAAATCTGTGACTGACAAATAATATATGCTGAATAAACTTAATTAAGTAATTGCCATAAAAGGATAATATTTGCCAATCAAGTGCTGATTTGATGGGCCTTATACATGAATTCTGCAGAACTGTGTGTGGGAAAGCTATTAATTTTAGGGCTAAGATAATAGGTTATGTTTAACCTACTGTTTAGTTTAGGTTATAAAGCTTTTTGGGACCAGACTAATTTTGTTTGCGAAATCGTAATATTGAATATAGCGTTGTTCCATAGCCGAGTCATGATTGGTGCGCGACTTGCCTGGCTGTCCCGGCTGTTTGCAGCCACCTACTTCTGCGGAGGTATTTTTAAAACTAAAAATATTTAAAGCCATTGTACTTCCATAAGTGAAATAAATGTGTGTATTGATTCGTTAAACGGTACAATATTAATAACCAGGCAGGAGCTGACGAGCCGCCACCAGAACACGGTATACCGAACTACCATCAGTTTGCTTATTAGACCACAAGAAATCCCACTAAACGTAGACCCAATATTGCCTTAACTAACCTAGCTATTATATAACAAAA
This sequence comes from Chionoecetes opilio, assembly GCA_016584305.1. Lineage (NCBI taxonomy): Eukaryota > Metazoa > Arthropoda > Malacostraca > Decapoda > Majidae > Chionoecetes > Chionoecetes opilio. The sequence goes on along the minus strand of JACEEZ010023637.1, from coordinate 6,577 downwards.
ACCGTGCTTATATTTTGTGTTTTTACGCAGTGGTTTATGAAATACAGAGCAATATGTGAGCTGAAATGATAGACAGAAATAGTATCATGTAAGGCATACTGGAGCCAGCCCAACTCCTGCAGAATATCTCAACCTATTATTTATCATAAGAAAAAAATTATAAACAAGTACGATATGTAATAGAGCTGTTTTATGTCTGTCTGCCCTCTGACATCCAGATATATATATATATACTAATATTAATATTATATATATATATATCTATATATATATATACTATATATATATTATATATATATATATATATATATATAATATATCCTATATTATACCATATATCATATATATATATATCTATCTTGATAATATATATATAATGTAGCTTATAACTTACTGCCAGGAGCTACTTGGCCAATGCATGCAAGTGATTTTTGCCACTGCATAACATTATTGTATTTTAACCGATAGGACTAGAATACCCGTCATCAAACCTTAGGGGGTATACACCAATTCGGAGTGTGGTTTTTCTGTTTACCATCTCGGATGTCCGGAAATATTCTCTCAATAGAGCTTCCGTCGCAAATCATATACTTTTTGAGATATAACATTTATTTTATAGGAGGAGAGAAACAAGTGTTTTACGTGCGCCTCAATTTTTCTTTTAGTGACCTTCATCGCTTTGTTTTCTCCCTTTCGCGGACACTTTTTAATGAGATTTGGTTTTAGTTTATGTTCAACTGGGTTAGGTTAGATTGGTGAGTCTAAGGTGGGGTTAAGGTTCGATTTATGAGCCTAAAGGTTTGGTTAAGGTTTAGTTAATTTTCATATCTCTTATACACTCTTTCTTCCTATTGACACACATCTTAATATCTCGCAAAAAATAGTGATCCATGCGACGTGTAAACTCTGGGAGAGAAAGTTTCTTAGAATCCAGTATGGTAAACAAGAAACCGATTAAATCCAAATTGTGTAAAGAGTTCTGGTCATATGTGTAAAAAAATGAAAAAAAATTACTTGGTATTTTGGTATTTGCACCAGTAATCTGAGCATAGAGTGTTTAGGAGCGTACATCTTTTTCCCATGTAGTTGATGTGTTAATAATGATTGCTCACAATCAAAATCGTCAGAAAAAAATGCAAACTAAATTTGTGATTGGACATAATACTATATTTCTGGTTTTATTAAATTCTATATGCTTTTTTATTAAAGTGTTTTAATAGTATTTTTATTGCAGTTAATGCAACCCCTTTATCCCTGCAAGTAGGTTTTAGGCTTCTCAACCAACGCCCAGGTTAGTTCCCCCTAGTGAACTAGCGGGGGGGCGGAGGACTTGGCTAATGTTGCCATGTACTTGTAATTAAAACTGAGTTTTACCGTTGTAGTTCGAGAGTTTACTCGAGAATTTTCCCCCTGTAATAGGCAAGTAAGTTTCAGTAGACTTTACCGGTAAAAATATTTTTATTTATTTTTGCGGCCTTATGTCATCCCATAGGTAGTGTTTACCGGATATATTTTATTCCTCCACTAATATACTCCCCTTCAGAACAATTTTTCCCTCACTTTACCCGCCCAAAACCCCCGACAGGTTCCCGACGGGTCCCAGGATTTTGTTTTATTGAGGGTGGAATAACTGCAATATTGAAGGCATTCCGACGATTTTTTAATGTGAACATCAATCTTAACACATCAAAATATACGGGAAATGAGTACTATTGACATCGTACTCAACTACTGGTTGAAAGTATTAATTTACCTATTATAATTACTTATGGTACCGGTTACTCCTTGCTTATGATGTATGTCTTATGCCTTGTCTTATGATGTTTTTATATGTTATGTTACCTGATCCTCGAGGCTGGTTTCTAGCCTCTGTCTAAGGCGTTAATATATAAATAAAATGAGGACGCTATTGCGTGCCAAGCCGTCAGCTACCAGTGGACCGTATCTTTGGCATAGTTTGATTGAACTCTTTTTATTTATCTACAATACCTCTTCGGGCATGATTGATCATTTCCTGCCATTACAAAATAATAGTTTTGAATAATGTGTTCGCTCGACTTCTCTAAGACGTTAAAATATAAATAAATGGGCCTAATACATGTGGCGGTGGCGGTGGTCAGCACATCCCACCACCACCACCACGGCCTCCTCACCACTTATCACATCAAAATAAGGCCGCCTGCACCTAATTTAATCTTATGTATGATTTGTGTCTATTTACAATATATATATGTAACTTACGGTTATGTTAAAGACTCACCTGTAATGGTCTGGGAAGAAATATGCTGGAAATAAGGGCACGGCGAAAGGATGGACAAATTTATGTTGTTGTTGTCACTGGTGGACAACAACAAAGCTCGACGCGTTGCGTTGTATGTTGATTCTTGCTTGCCGAAACGCGAAGCAACGGGTGGAGAAAATTTCTTGCATATAGCCCAAAGTGTTCCGAGGCTCACCCAAGTTGTTTGACGAGCACACTGTCCGGGGAGAGACACGTTAGTATGCTCTAGATTGATTGACATGACAAGGTTTCTTGCGGGAGACACGGAAACTACCACGGAAGGGTAAAGAGGCGGCGAACACTGGAAAACCTTTGATGACTAGGAGGGAGGAGAGATAAATAGATGACGAGAGAGAGAGAGATGAGAGAGAGAGAGAGAGAGAGAGAGAGAGAGAAAGAGAGAGAGAGAGAGAGAGAGAGGAGAGAGAGAGAGAGAGAGAGAGAGAGAGGAGAGAGAGGAGAGAGGAGAGAGAGAGAGAGAGAGAGAGAGAGAGAGAGAGAGAGAGAGAGAGAGAGAGAGAGAGAGATATGCGAGTTCCTCTTGATATCTTGGGAACAGACGATGTTGGGGAAACTTATTATTAATGGAGGCAATTCGGGAAAGGAAAACAGTGGATTGTGGCGGCAGCTGTGGCGGTGATGGAAGAGTCGATAGTATGGCTCACATCTAGGGGTTGGAAATGGTTATGAATGAGCCTTGAGGAAGGAGAGAAGTAGATGGGTGATGTAATGTGAGATTGAGGATGCAGGGCGAGCATTGGAGGTGTTAGTGGTGAGTTCCGTCTCATGAGATTGTCGTGAATTATATACCCAAAGGGGGAAAGGAAGGAGAAAGGTCTAGGGAACCATTGTTTACTTCTACTGTGTTGTTGGCAAATGCTCTGGGAGCGGATGCAGAGAGCGAACTAGGGCGCCTTTTCCACTCGGGCGCCTGTGATTAAGGCAAACTGTTCCTACCGCCTATGCTCAAACGAGGAAGCCGCCTTATTGGCACCGCTTAAGGCGCCGAAACTTAAGGCATGGTCCGACCCTGACTTAGTGAGCTGTTGCTGGCCTTTGACAGACATTCATCGTCTGTTTAGAAGGCAAATACAGCCTTGTTACAGTTGCTACAACGTAGCAATTGGAGTTTACGTAATAATAGTGTTGCAAGGTGTGTATGAATCGATCGTGGAAGACTAAATATGGCACTGGGGTGTTAAATGTTGGCGATAGAATAATGTTGTGTGCTGTGAGTTGCAGGCTGGTCCTGCCGGCGGAGCGACTGCATGGATGTGCTGAGACAAGTGTCACAGAGGGTGCTCCGCCCGCACTAATATGTTGTACTCCTACACGGAGTTATCAAACTGCCAGATGATATTTAGGAAAACTGAACATACCATCATCTTCACGACACATTACAGCATATCATGAATGTAGAAAAATTATAGTAAACTATACCTAGAATAGGCTAATGAGAGCAAAATGAAATCGTGTACAAACATTTGTTTTCTTCCACCTTTTTTTATTCAATTCCTTCTTATTCCTGTAATTTTGCTTGCATTAAATTTTCACTCACAATCTCGGAATCAGCACACATTTCCAATTAAGATGGTAAATGACACGTCCCAATGCAAAAATATGTAGGAGGTCGAAAATTGCAATGTACATCAAACTTTTGACGGAACAGCTTTTCGCCGGGGCGAGCGTTGCATACCTGGGCTTAGTGCTGGGTGAGGGAGGGAGGCACACAAATTCTTGTTGCGGCGGAGAAGTGTTCAAACATTGTGATTGGTCGAAGCTGTCTAAGCGGCGCACAGACAGGCAACGTGATTAGGGCTAGTAGGGTTTTCGGACCACGCCCATCACTTAAGGCGTTTGAGGTGTAAGGCAAGGCAAAGGCGCCTGAAATATCGTGTCTACATAGGCCAGAGCAGGTGCCTTAGCCGGGCTGCAACAAAGGCGTCCGTAGACGGTTAAAGGCGCTCAGCACCTTAACTCTAAGGCAATTATCAGCATCTCCCCTCTGTTCTCGACGCTTGAGAGAGAGAGAGAGAGATGGAGAGAGAGAGGAGAGAGAGAGAGAGAGAGAGAGAGAGAGAGAGAGAGAGAGGAGAGAGAGACGAGAGAGAGAGAGAGAGAGAGAGAGAGAGAGAGAGAGAGAGAGAGAGAGAGAAGGAGAGAGAGAGAGAGAGAGAGAGAGAGAGAGTAGAGAGAGAGAGAGAGAGGAATTGGAATAAATTATATTGTAGGCAGAAAAGCTGATTATATTCCCATGCAGAGAGTAAAAACCCAGAGAGTTAAAATAGAGAGGATAAATATGGAACGAGAGAGAGAGAGAGAGAGAGAGAGAGAGAGAAGAGAGAGAGGAGGAGAGAGAGAAGAGAGAGAGAGAGAGGAGAGAGAGAGAAAGAGAGAGGAGAGAGAGAGAGAAATGAGAAGAGAGAGAGAGAGAGAGAGAGAGAGAGAGAGAGAGCGAGCGAGCGAGAGAGGCGAGAGAGAGAGAGAGGAGAGAGAGAGGAGAGAGAGAGAGAGAGAGAGAGAGAGAGAGAGAGAGAGAGAGAGAGAGAGAGAGAGAGAGAGAGAGAAGAGAGAGAGAGAGAGAGAGAGAGAGGAGAGAGAGAGAGAGAGAGAGAGAGAGAGAGAGAGAGAGAGAGAGAGAGAGAGATGCCAGTGGGGTCAATATAATAGTTTGTGGGAGGTAAATAAATACCTTGGTGTTGACAGACAGAGTTGGGTGAGGTCAATAGTAAATATTTACCACAGAAGCTTTGATGGGACAGAATAGACCACGTCATAAAAATTCAAGTTGACCCATAAAATCCCGAAAAGCTGTAATGAACGCCTGCACCTGTCTCCACTCGTACTTTGCTGTATTTTTTTGTATTATTATTTATTATATATTGATTTCATTGATATTGTTTTGGCCCTTTTGATTGTTATATCTATGAAATGTGTTAAAATAGAACCCTGAAGTTTTAATTAGCTAATGTAACTAACTATTACTTATAAACTAAATTACATTTTATTTTCATTATGTGGGTTCTCAGCGCATTGCAAGATTTCCTTTATTACGTAAACTGATTTGTACAATAAGTATAGAAAGGACCAAACGGCACTTGATCCACACTGCAGTAAGGGCCGCATCGGACCATCACGGGACATTACTTGTTAACGGAAACAATAGTATTATCCTGAAGTAAATGATTCGCTTCAAGTCACATTTTCCGCCTCATTCACTCACCTGGCGGGATATTTACTGCCCGTCGGAGGTGACTCGTGGGATTTGTTATAATTGACGCGTCCCCAAAATTGTGCACACGACGGAAATTGCAAAGAGTGTGAAATGACAAATTACGAAACAATTATAACGAGGCGCGTTTGTCGTATATTATAACTTGTAATTATTTTGTCACATGAAAGCTGGAAAGTCATCCTCTGCTACTTTTAACTATTTATCTACTTTTACTGCAAAAAGTCCTCTACTTTTACTTATATAATAATTATAGTCTCCCTCTTTTTCTTATAGCGTGGATGGGGATGTCGCCCCCCTCGCCATGCGTCATGACTCGCCCTTAAGGTCCCACACGCCGCAATGACCTTCAGACCCTTGTTATGGGGAGAGATCTAGTTTGTGTGTATTCATAAAGTGGTATTTTACAGGCCCTGAGCTACACTCGTATGGCTCCGTCTCCATATCTATATTCTTATCATTCAACCTTAGTGCCTAGTGTTGGCCGAAGCCATAACCCCGGGAGGCGGATCACAAACCCCGGCTAACACCCTGTACCCATTCACTGCTGGGTGGACATGGGCTCGGGTTTTAAAGAAGCAGCCCATCTGTCTCCGCTCCGACCGGGGATCGAACCCGGGACTTCTCGGTTGTAAACCGAGCGTGCTACCTCTGCACTACGGAGTGTGTGTGTGTGTGTGTGTGTGTGTGTGTGTGTGTGTGTGTGTGTGTGTGTGTGTGTGTGTGTATTCATCTAGTTGTATTTTACAGGGCCAGAGCAATGTTCGTGTGGCCCCGTCTCCATATCAACACTTTTATCATTCATCCTTAGTGCTTTGTGTTAGCCGAAGCCAGCACCCTGGAGAGCAGGTCACAAACCCCGGCTAACACCCGGTACCCATTCACTTCTGGGTAGACAGGGCTCGGGCTTTAAGGAAACAACCCATCTGTTTCCGCTCCGCCCGGGGATCGAACCCGGGACTTCTCAGTTGTGAACTGAGCGTGCTTCCTCTACACCACGGGAGTCCCTCGGGAGTGTGTGTGTGTGTGTGTGTGTGTGTGTGTGTGTGTGTGTGGGTGTTGTG
>JACEEZ010023635.1:35029-67596 GCA_016584305.1 Chionoecetes opilio | reverse complement strand
CACACGTAATATGCAACCTTTTTGGGTGCAACGCATCGAGAAACGTCCTCCAGCACCCTTTTCTGACTGATACAGCCACGAGAAATGAGTGGAGAATGTTTGTGCCCTGGAAGGCAGGCTGTGTGATGCAGTTTGTCGGCCTCCGGGACGTCATCAGCAAGTTTCGCGCCACGGCTGGAACGGGGCTGATTTTTTTCCCGCGCTTTTTACAGAAGTACAGTAAACCCTCTCATATTCGAACTAATTGGGCCAAGGAGTGGTCCGAGTAATGCAAGGATCCGAATAATGGGTGGATATGTAAAAAAAAAAAAAATAATAATAATAATATTTCTAGGTGTATGTATATATATATATATATATATATATATATATATATATATATATATATATATATATATATATATTATATATATATATATAATATATAATATATATAGCTAGGAAATTTCGGCCCCTACAAAAAAAAAAAAAAAAATTCTGTGTATATATATATATATATATATATATATATATATATATATATATATATATATATATATATATTATATATATATATATATATATATATATATATATATAGCGAGGAAATTTCGACCCCTAAAAATAAGAAAAGAAAAAAAAAAAAAGGAGTAGGTCCGAATAATGTCAAAGTCCGAATAATGAGGGTCCGAATACGAGAGGTTTTACTGTAGTGTTTTTACGGCAATATTTGGGGAGGCGGTAGTGGAGTGGTTAGCATCTCCGACTGGCGTTCTCGGTGACCCGAGTTCGATCCCCAAAGAAAACCAAAACCTTTCTGCACCGTCGAGTGGCCTAAGAACACCCACATGCCCTGCCCATCAACTCTACCTTCGACTGCGAGTGCATGGGAGGACACAGGGGGGCAGCATAAGCCTCTAATCACAGGCGTCACTATAAAAATCCTGCCTGCGCCACCACGGGCGAGGACCAACCATCACACCCCTCAAGTGAACCTCCAGAGCCTACCATCCGAGCCCTGGGTCACCACTGCCTACATAGTACTGCAGATAGGTGAAAGTATTGTGGGTTTGATGAAACAAGCATGGAATTTGGTCCGCAGGTAGACTATGCTCAGTGGTGATTTTTAGATTTAGGGCCATCTCAGATTCGACCTGTGACAAAAATGGCGGCCATTTTCAAGATGGCCGCCATCGCTTATTTGAAATTCTTTGATATTGTAGGTTAAATCAATTCTAGGGGTGGGAATGTTTTTCCTTTGTATTATAAATCATACATCAGGAATTTTACTGTCCACATAACAGTTGAAATGGCAAATAATTACTAGTTTGAGCTAAAAAATAAGAATTATAATTTTTAAGTCATGTTATGATTTTGAAATCAGGACCACTTCGTCAAGTGCGTCAAACAACCCAGAATTATTTCTTGTGTTTTTGTAGGTAGCAGAGGTACACACAATAGCTTATTATAGTTTAATTGCAAGTCAATAGGATGGAAATTGTGTCCAAACAGTAATGAACTGTTCTCTGTGAGCCGCGTCACTCAGAGCACTGTCCACCGCACTGACAAAGAGCTGTACACTGAAGAGCCGCCTTCTGGCATTTGCAGCATCCTCTGCAGCCGTTCTTGCAGCCACATCGCAAGAGTTCCCTGCAAGATTCTGATGCTTCTGGTAGGGTCGTCCAGGTTATACTCCATCCACCACCAGGCTTCTTGTTCCAGCCCCATTCACTGGTGACGGAAGCTCTGGAGAAGGGGTCATCATTTGGGACCTACAGTGACCAGCCTGGTAGACAGCTCTCTTGGTGTGTTGGATAAGTGCAGCCTGTGTAGGAGGCAGACCATCAATAGCTCTGCCTTTCTTGCTGAACAGCTGTTTCCTTGCCTGGTTCACACCTTCCTCTGTGCTGGTGCGATCGTACAGCAGGACCACAAATCGCTCCAGTGGTTGCATCCACTCGTCAATGGCACGTGGGTCTGGCATAGCACCCAAGGTGCAGAATGCTGGTGTGACGTCTCCATAGGTGGTCCAGGTGTCCCATGCAGTCTTCTTGACCCTGCCGCCAAAACAGGACACCGTGTCACATCCAGTGAAGGCGTGGAACATCGGCAAGGCCACACATCGGTCAGGACCAAGAGCTTTGGCGATCTCATGAGCAGCGATGAACCTGAAGCTCTTCCCAGCTCCAAAGGCAATCCACAGTTCAGAGATGTTGAAGCGATTGGCTGATGCTATGGCCAGAACTACCACGTCTGTATCAACTGTGCGTATTGACACTTTGCCGTACCCCTGTTGTACGGCATCCTGTAGGTGCAGGAGGATACGAGTGTCAGCCTCCTCATGCGTGCATGGCGCTAGAGCTGACACGTCCTGGCGATTAGAGCAAAGAACGCTAGTGCCTTGTGTGGTGATGAGATGTTTGTTGGTGTCAATGTCTGCCACGTTAGAAGCCAGGAAGGAGAACAGCTCCGTCTTGTTGTCGTTGATGCGGAGAAACTCTTGCCAGTTTCCAGGAACTGCACTCGATGGCTCGACTCGTCTCCTACCTCCCTTTCCTCTCTTGCTGCGAGTGTCCGCCTTCAAGCTGTCTGCCATGTACAGATCCCAGACAATGTCTAGTCTGTGACATGACTAGTGACATGCTGAAGCTGGGATGTGACATACGGCACGAAGACATCAGTGGCATAACCTTGGAATGTCTTTGCAGTCCCTGGTCGCAGCATGTTGATGATGGCAGCACCATCCAGGATGTTGACCTGTACTCTGGGGGTGGAGAGATCCTCTTTCACTGGAACAAGGTTTTCCAGGCAGGGCATCAAGTCAGACTTGGTTCCAGTTCTCAGGCCACCCATCTGAGACAGAGACGGTGGACAGGCCTGGTTTTCGTGCTGAAAGAACTCTTCCAAATCACCATGGCTTATCTGGGAGGCAATGTACAGCCTGGAGAAGAGCGAACAGTCGTTCTTCAGGGATGACATCTGTAGCTGTTTCCTTGACTTCTTTCTGACTGGTGGGCGGCTGAAAAGATGGAGGTTGTTCCGCTTGATGGGATCTGTGATAGGCACCATCTGGTTCACAAGCCTCTCTTCAACATATGTCTCATACTGCTCGAGTCCAAGTTTCTCCATCTGCCGCACTGTGTCTGCCACTGCTGTGTCCACAACGTCTCTGCTGTTCAGGACAAGGAGATCACTGCTGTATTCAGCGAACGGGTTCCCCATCTCTTCCATGGCTCGGCTCAGTGATCGCACATCTTGTGCAAATGACATCTGTGCATGTCTCTTCTGTTCATGGTGACATCCATCTGTGTCCTGCCTCTTCTCGGTTGATCCCTCGAATTCCTGAATTAAACGAGCCATCTCGGGACCAGATACCATCCAGCTACGAAGAGCTGCAGGGTTCTCCGTCAGGCCCACAGCACCGCCGTCTCCCACGGCGAATCAAAGGCCATAATTCACAAGCCATCATGTGAGCCTTCTGGCTCCAAATAATATCAAAAATGTATTTTATTCTAATTATCTTGTGACTAATACCACATCTATTGTACCCAAAACAATTACATATGCCACTAGAGTAGAAAAACTAGAGAGAAAAAAAAAGTAGAGGAAAAACCTAAAAGAGTGCACAGAGCACCATTGCTATGGCGGATACAACATTCGAGAAGATATTTTGGCAGCCATTTTGTAAAATGGCAGGCACTCCCTCCGCTCATGGAATGAATCTGGAATGGCCCTATAGCCAAATATCTTCCCTAGCACCTTTTTTAATTGTCTGCCAAATTTCATGCTTGTTTCACCAAACCCACAATTCTTCCAAATATTTCACCTATCTGCAGTACTAACAGGCGCTATAGGCACAAATCACAAATCAGAAAAAGAAAAAGAAAAAAAAAGGCATGAAATTGAATTTTTTTTGTGGGTTAGGTATTTTGATTGAACATTCAACATACTTGTGCAAAGAAAAAATTGCTGGATGATTACTTTAAGAGGCCTGTTAGGAAAGTTAGGAAGTGATAGAAACTCAGTGGGCGGACGTGTATTGGAGAGGGAGAGAGAGAGAGAGAGAGAGAGAGAGAGAGAGAGAGAGAGAGAGAGAGAGAGAGAGAGAGAGAGAGAGAGAGAGAGAGAGAGAGAGAGAGAGAGAGAGAGAGAGAGAGAGAGCGAGAGCAAGAGCGAGAGAGAGAGAGAGAGAGGAGAGAGAGAGAGAGAGAGAGAGAAGAGAGAGAGAAGAGAGAGAGAGAAGAGAGCGAGATGAGAGAGAGAGGAGAGAGAGAGAGAGCGAGAGCGAGAGGAGAGAGAGAAGCGAGACAGAGCGAGAGAGAGAGAGAGAGAGAAGAGAGAGAGAGAGAGAAAAAAAAAGTGTGCATATGTGTGTGTGTTCAACTTACCGCTATTGCTGTCATTGTCATTTCTCAGCTGGGTTGCCAATTTGCTTCTGTGGAAAAAGTAATTATGATGAGAACGCAAGTCCCTCCCGTTGCTCCTGGACTCTGAAAACCCCGTAAGTTCCAGGAAGAAAAGAGCAGAAGCCTGACAATCTACACTAATATTATGCAGAAATACAAACTGATGATCAAATATTCTTTTTTGGTATCTGATTTCCACCAAAGAAACGAATGATAAGAACAAGAAAATATATCCTGTGCATGTACGTATCAGATGATTAGATTAAAGTAATCGTCCAGACCATTTCATCATTCCTGATTTGATGTAGTTAGAGTATAGCCATTATCGAGTGTATCAACAATATGTTGTCACTTCTTGCATCCAGTCAGCCGTTTTTTAATAATCCGCAATCAAAATCTGTAAATTCCTCGAGCTTCGAAAACGCTCATGGCAACCGGCAGACGATGCGCCACGGCTCGGTGACGTAGCAAAAGGGAGGTTCCTCTTCCCGCGCTGCTGTGTGTGTGTGTAGTAGTGTTTGTGTGTGTGTGTAGTAGTGTTTGTATGTGTGTGTAGCAGTGTTTGTGTGTGTGTGTGTGTGTGTGTGGTGTGTGTGTGTGTGTGTGTGGTGTGTGTTGTATGTGTGTGTGCGTAGTAGTTGTTGTGTGTGTGTGTGTAGTAGTGTGGTGTGTGTGTAGTAGTGTTGTGTGTGTAGTAGTGTTTGTATGTGTGTGTAGTAGTGTTTGTGTGTGTGTGTGTGTGTGTGTGTGTGTGTGTGTGTGTGTGTGTGTGTGTGTGTGTGTGTGTGTGTGTGTGTGTGTGTGTAGTAATATTTGTGTGTGTGTAGTAGTGTTTGTGTGTGTGCGTAGTAGTGTTTGTGTGTGTGTGTGTGTGTGTGTGTGTGTGTGTGTGTGTGTGTGTGTGTGTGTGTGTGTGTGTGTGTGTGTGTGTGTGTGTGTGTGTGCGTAGTAGTGTGTGTGTGTGTGTAATAGTGCTTGTGTGTGCGTGTAGTAGTGTTTGTGTGTGTGTGTAGTAGTGTTTGTGTTTTAGTAGTGTTTGTGTGTGTGTGTAGTAGTGTTGTGTGTGTAGTAGTGTTTGTGTGTGTGTGTAGTAGTGTTTGTGTGTGTAGTAGTGTTTGTGTGTGTGTGTGTAGTAGTGTTTGTGTGTGTGTGTTAGTAGTTTGTGTGTGTGTGTGTAGTAGTGTTTGTGTGTGTGTGTGTAGTAGTGATTGTGTGTGTGTAGTAGTGTTTGTGTGTGTGTAGTAGTGTTTGTGTGTGTGTAGTAGTGTTTGTGTGTGTGTGTGTAGAAGTGTTTGTGTGTGTAGTAGTGTTGAACCTCAGCAGGCTCCGCTAACACCTGTTCATCCACCTCGTACTCTGGCTCAAACATTTAGGGTTGGGCTCCCATCACAATCTGGTTCGTTTTCCTCATATACGTGAGCAGCGTCATTTAGTTCGGTCTCAGATTAAGCATTGTACTCTAGATCTATCACAGCGACAGATTTACTGTCTGACACCGAAGTACAATCGCTCAGCATAACATTTGCCGACAGGTCTCACAGAGGCAGACGAGTGGTTTACATTGGAGCGTCCCTTTTGTGACGTCATCAATAACATGTGTAGCCCTGTTGGAGGGAAGAAAAAAAAATTCGCGCGCTTTTTACAAAAGTCGTGTTTTTACGGAAACAAGGCCTGAAAATCAATTATTTTTGGTGGATTAAGTGTTTTGAATGTACGTACATTCAACATAATAAGGCAAACAAAAATTGGGTCTGGACGATTACTTTAACAAAAAAAAGACATCAATCAAATGGCAAATACAGTAAAACCTCTCGTATTCGGACCCTCATTATTCGGACTTTGACATTATTCGGACCTTCTCCTTATTTTTTAGGGGTCGAAATTTCCTAGCTATAATATATACACCTAGAATTTTTTTTTTTTTTTTTTTTTACATATCCCCCCATATATAATCCCCCCATTATTGGGACCCGTGCGTTACTCGGACCACTCCTTGGCCCAATTAGTCCGGATATGAGAGGTTTTACTGTACCAACAGACAATAATACATAAATGGACGCGACGAGACACACAGGCAACGACACGGTAATACAGAAAAACAAAATACAATCACCTTCGTTTTCTGAGGCCCACGAACACTATCGCCACCACCACCGCGATCACCACCGCCCCCCCCGCCAGACCCAAGATCAGCCACAGCGCGTCGGTCGGGGTGTAGTAGCGCGCCACAAACCTCTGGGGGACACTCGTATGCCGCCTCACGTGTCGGCCTGAGGGAGGCGTGAAGGTGAAAAAATGAAGAAATAAAAAATGTGGTGATTTCTGGAGTGGCAGAACCCTTTCACCCCTTCCCTCCTTACACCCTTATCCTATTAATAGCATCCTTTACCCCTGTCAATACCACCTTATAGCTGGAGTATATAACCCACATGTGACGTGGAATCTTTGAACTAGACAATGGTGATAATTGTGTAGACATACTGACAGGTCATTGACTTGTTCAATGCCTCAAAAAGCCAATTTCTTCATCTATCTACTCGATAAAACCTACCAGATAACTATCCCCTCTTCTTCAATGACACTCAACTGTCTCCTTCTTCTACAATGAACATTCTAGGACTATCCTTTACTAAAAATCTGAACTGGAAATCTCACATCTCATCTCTTGCTAAAACAGCTTCTAAGAAGTTAGGTGTGCTGTGGGGTCTGCGTCCTTTTTTTTCTCCCTCCCAATTGCTTGCTCTCTACAGGGGCCTTATCCGCCCATGTATGGAGTATGTCTCACATGTTTGGGGAGGATCCACTCATACAGCTCTCCTAAACAGGGTTGAGTCAAAAGCTTTTAGTCTCATCAATTCCTTTCCTCTGACTGACTGTCTTCAATCCTTAAATCACTGCCGCAATGTTGCTTCTCTTGCTCTCTTCTACCGTTATTTTCATGCTCACTGCTCTTCTGAACTTGCTAACTGCATGCCTCCCCCACTCCCACGGCCTCGCTGCACAAGACTTTCTACTCATTCTCATCCCTATTCTGTCCATCTTCCTAATGCAAGAGTTAATCAGTATCTTTACTCTTTCATCCCTTTCACTGGTAAACTCTGGAACTCTCTTCCTGTTTCTATTTTTCCACTTTCCTATGACTTAAATCTTTTCAAAAGAAGAGTAACAAGACACCTCCCGAACTAAATTGGCCTACCCCTCTGTTTTTATTTTATTATCTTACTGTCTTCTTTATAGGGACTGGCAACTAAGCGGGCTTTGTGTTACCCATTTTTGTTGTGCCCTTGGCCGGTTCCTTGTGATGTAAGAAAAAGAAAAAAAAAAGGTGTAAAAACAGGTGATGAAGAAGACTGAGGAGCGAGGACTTTATTCCTCACTAGTCTTCACTGTCTTCACTAGTCTTCCTCACTCAGCCTTTACTGGGCTTTCCGTGTCTCACCTTTCTTAATGGTGATAATGTGGAAGCAAAAACCACACACATGTTGGAGTGAGAAGTGGTGGTTGTGAGCCGTGGCTAATATTCAGGGTATCCTAGGTGACCACCACACAACCACCATATAGGATGAATCTTCATGAATATAAGCTCATTCAATAATTAACCATGCATCATAATGGGAAACAAATACTGTTGTCCCCTGTTGTGAAATATTGTGGCAGTTGATCTGAGACAGCCCTGCAAACCCCACAGCCAGTTGTGGCATGACAGTGGGTGGCGGGATGAAGGGGTGGCATGACAGTGGGTGGCGGGATGAAGGGGTGGCATGACAGTGGGTGGCGGGATGAAGGGGAGTCACAGGGATTAAATAGCCAAGGGTGAGCGCCAGGCTAGGTAATTGTAATTCTATTTTTGTTAAATCATGATAAACTATGGTTATGATTTGTTTTTGAATCTATAAGACAAACTCAGAAACCAAGATGATGCTTGGTTGAGGTCTGGGGCTGTGGACGCAACAATATCAGTTGGTGTTTACAGTGAATCATGAAGACAGAGTGGCCTCAGTTTACTCCGTTGAAAGAGGTGAACAGATCAGAACAAATACCATCTCTAACAATTTTTCTTTTTCATCTTTCCCTCCTATGCTTCACCCAGATGGCTCCA
This sequence comes from Chionoecetes opilio, assembly GCA_016584305.1. Taxonomy (NCBI): domain Eukaryota; kingdom Metazoa; phylum Arthropoda; class Malacostraca; order Decapoda; family Majidae; genus Chionoecetes; species Chionoecetes opilio. Next base: position 59,112 of record JACEEZ010023635.1, on the reverse strand, counting down.
CAGCTGTCTCATCTATTTCTAAAGCTGAACTCTTCACTCAAACCTTTGCTAAAAATTCCACTCTGGTTGATGAAGGGCTTGTTCCTCCTTCTCCTCCACCCTCTGACTATATTATGCTTGTCATTAAAGTAGTCGTCCAGACCCATTTTTTTTTTGCCTAATTATGTTGACTGTACATTCAAAACACCTAATCCACCAAAAATAATTGATTTCCAGGCCTTATTTCCGTAAAAACACGACTTTTGTAAAAAGCGCGCGAAAAAAAAAATCTTCCCTCCAACAGGGCTACGACTGTTATTGATGACGTCAGAATAGGGACGCCCGCAGACACTCTGTCTGACACCTGTCGGCAAATGTTATGATGACCGATTGTACTTCGGTGTCAGACAGTGAATCTGTCGCTGTGACCGACACTCTTCCCACACACACGCCTGCACACACGCCTGCGCACCAACACCCTTCCTGCACACACACACACATACACACACAACACACACGTGAGTGGAGGGCGTGTGTGCAGGCGTGTGTGTGGGAAGTAGCGTGTGTGTAAGAAGGGTGTCGGTGTGCAGACGTGTGTGCAGGCGTGTGTGTGGGAAGGGTGTCGGTGTGCAGGCGTGTGTGTGGGAAGGAAGCGTGTGTGTGGGAAGGAGGCGTGTGTGCAGGAAGGAGGCGTGTGTGCAGGCGTGTGTGTGTGTGCAGGCGTCTGTGTGGGAAGGGTGTCGGTGTGCAGGCTTGTGTGGGAAGGATGCGTGTGTGCAGGCGTGTGTGTGGGAAGGAGGCGTGTGTGCAGGCGTGTGTGTGGGAAGGAGGCGTGTATGCAAGCGTGTGTGTGGGAAGGAGGCGTGTGTGCAGGCGTGGGTAAAACTTTGGAAGAAGTCCTTCACCCCTATCTTTTTTTTCTTCCCCCTATAGCCAACAAGCCTGGGGAACTGGCGGGAATACGGGGTTTTTTGGGTGGGGGAAGCAATATAAGTGATTTATGGCTCCCCAAAAAAATCATCAAAGTCACTATATGTAAAAATCTAACCTAACCTAACCTTAACCACAAAGTATACCTAACCTAACTAACCAACCTAACTTAACCACAAAGTATACCTAACCTAACCTTAACCACAAAGTATACCTAACCTAACCTTAACCACAAAGTATACCTAACCTAACCTAACCTTAACCACAAAGTATACCTAACCTAACCTTAACCACAAAGTATACCTAACCTAACCTTAACCACAAAGTATACCTAACCTAACCTAGCCTAACCTTAACCACAAAGTATACCTAACCTAACCTTAACCACAAAGTATACCTAACCTAACCTTAACCACAAAGTATACCTAACCTAACCTAACCTAACCTAACCTTAACCACAAAGTATACCTAACCTAACCTAACCTTAACCACAAAGTATACCTAACCTAACCTAACCTAACCTTAACCACAAAGTATACCTAACCTAACCTAACCTTAACCACAAAGTATACCTAGCCTAACCTAACCTTAACCACAAAGTATACCTAACCTAGCTTAACCTAACCTTAACCACAAAGTATACCTAACCTAACCTAACCTTAACCACAAAGTATACCTAACCTAACCTAACCTTAACCACAAAGTATACCTAACCTAACCTAACCTTAACCACAAAGTATACCTAACCTAACCTAACCTTAACCACAAAGTATACCTAACCTAACCTAACTGGACTTAGAATTTTTTGAGGTACCTCATATTTCATAGCGGTCGTGTGGGTTAACCAAGGCTGAGCGCATGCTGGAACCTTTACAGATGTGAAGTATAATAAGCATACAATACAGTGCGGTAGTTCATTTCAGTCAAAGCCGGAAGGATGAGTTCCAAAGTATTTCCCAGGCGTGTGTGTGGGAAGGGTGTCGGTGTGCAGGCGTGTGTGTAGGAAGGAAGCGTGTGTGCAGGCGTGTGTGGGGGAAGGAGGCGTGTGTGGGAAGGGTGTCGGTGTGCAGGCGTGAGTGTGGGAAGGGTGTCGGTGTGAAGGCGTGTGTGTGGGAAGGAAGCATGCTGCACCCATAAAGGATGCATGCATGTGGCATATAGCAAAAAAAATCTATCAGAAACACCCAAATATCTTCAAGTACTATTATATTTTTCTCTGTGTTTACGTGCCTCTGATCAGCGCGGGAAGATGAGCCTCCCTGATGGTACGTCACGGAGCCTGAGCCTGAGCGTCTGCAAATCTTGAGTGCGTTTTGAGAACTCGGGGAATTTGCAGATTTTGATTGCGGATTATTTAAAAACGGCTGACTGGATACAAAAAGTGACGACGTATTGTTGATATACTCGTCAATGGCTATGATTTGACTGCATTAAATCAGGAATGATGAAATGGTCTGGACGACTACTTTAAGATCCTTCGGAATGATGTTTTCTTTGCTCTTTCTGGCCTAGATCCTCGGAAGGCTTACGGTCCTGACGGAGTCCCTCCTATTGTTCTCAAAAACTGTGCTTCTGTGCTTGCACCCTGCCTGGTCAAACTTTTCCGTCTTTGTCTATCTACTTCCACCTTTCCTTCTTGCTGGAAGTTTGCTCACATCCAACCTGTTCCTAAGAAGGGTGACCGTTCTAATCCTTCAAACTACCGTCCTATAGCTTTGACTTCCTGCCTTTCTAAAGTTTTTGAATCTATACTTAATAAGAAGATTCTTAAGCATCTATCTGCTCACAATCTTCTATCTGATCGTCAGTACGGTTTCCATAAAGGGCGATCTACTGGCGATCTTCTAACTTTCCTAACTGAATCTTGGTCATCCTCCTTTAGGGGTTTCGGTGAAACTTTTGACTGTTGCCCTTGACATATCAAAAGCTTTTGATAGAGTCTGGCACAAATCTTTCATTTCCAAACTACCCTCATTCGGTTTCTATCATTCTCTCTGTAACTTCATCTTAAGTTTCCTTTCAAACCGTTCTATTGCAGCTACTGTAGACGGACATTGTTCTTCTCCTAAATCTATCAATAGTGGTGTTCCCCAGGGTTCTGTCCTATCACCCACTCTCTTTCTATTATTCATTACTGATCTTCCAAGTCTAACTCAAAGCCCTATCCACTCCTACGCTGATGATTCTACCCTGCATTTTTCAACGTCGTTTATTAGACGTCCAACTCAACAAGAACTAAGTGATTCACAGAGAGATGCCACCGAGCGCCTAACTTCTGATCTTTCTATAATTTCTGATTGGGGCAAAGCAAACCTTGTTTTGTTCAATGCCTCAAAAAGCCAATTTCTTCACCTATCTACTTGACAAAACCTACCAGATAACTATCCCCTCTTCTTCAATGACACTCAACTGTCTCCTTCTTCTACAATGAACATTCTAGGACTATCCTTTACTAAAAATCTGAACTGGAAATCTCACATCTCATCTCTTGCTAAAACAGCTTCTAAGAAGTTAGGTGTCCTGTGGCGTCTGCGTCCTTTTTTTTCTCCCTCCCAATTGCTTGCTCTCTACAGGGGCCTTATCCGCCCATGTATGGAGTATGTCTCACATGTTTGGGGAGGATCCACTCATACAGCTCTCCTAAACAGGGTTGAGTCAAAAGCTTTTCGTCTCATCAACTCCCCTCCTCTGACTGACTGTCTTCAATTTTTAAATCACCGACGCAATGTTGCTTCTCTTGCTCTCTTCTACCGTTATTTTCATGCTCACTGCTCTTCTGAACTTGCTACCTGCATGCCTCCCCCCCTCCCGCGGCCTCGTTGCACAAGACTTTCTACTCATTTTCATCCCTATTCTGTCCATCTTCCTAATGCAAGAGTTAATCAGTATCTTTACTCTTTCATCCCTTTCACTGGTAAACTCTGGAACTCTCTTCCTGTTTCTATTTTTCCACTTTCCTATGACTTAAATCTTTTCAAAAGAAGAGTAACAAGACACCAACGGGTACTCCGTAGTGTAGTGGTTAGCACGCTCGGCTCACAACCGAGAAGTCCCGGGTTCGATCCCCGGGCGGAGCGAAGATAGATGGGCGGTCTTTCTTAAAAACCCGAGCCCCTGTCCACCCAGCAGTGAATGGGTACCGGGTGTTAGCCGGGGGTTTGTGACCCGCCTCCCGGGGTGGTGGCTTCGGCCAACACTAAGCTGCAGCGGTAGATCACTACGGCTCTGAGGAATTATCCTCTAAACAAAACAAAACAAACAAAACAAACACCTCCCGAACTAAATTGGCTCGCACCTCTTTTTTATATTATTCTCTTACTGTCTTCTTTATAGGGACTGGCAACTAAGCAGGCTTTGTGTTACCCATTTTTTTTGTGCCCTTGGCCAGTCCTTTGTGATGTTGCAAACAAAACAAAAACAAAAAACAAAAAAACACCTAACACTACCTACATCCACCTTTCCTCCCCATCCATGAACCTGTCCAGCCCCTCTTTAAAGCTTCCTAATGACCCCGCATTAACTACCTGTCTACTGAGTCCATTCCAATCATTCACCACCCTATTTGTGAACCAGTTTTTCCTTATTTCCTTTCTAAATGTAAACCCTTCCAGTTTGAATCCATTACTTCTTGTTCTACCCTGGTTAAAAGCCGTAAGAACTTTTCCTACCTCTCCTTTATTAAGTCCCTTTATCCACTTAAAAACTTCTATCAGATCGCCCCTTACTCTGCGTCTCTCGAGTGAGTGTAACTTTAATAACTTCAACCTCTTCTCATAACTAAAGTTACGCATCCCTTGTATCATTTTGGTCATCCTTCTCTGCACTGTTTCTAACAAGGCTATATCCATCCTGTAATATGGAGACCAAAACTGAACCGCATAGTTTAGGTGAGGTCTGACTAGAGCCAAATAAAGCTTTAGAATAACTTCCGCACTTCTATTTTTAACACTTCTGGTAATGAATCCACTCTATTAGCTCTATTTCTAGCTTCAATACATTGTTTCCTAGGTCGGAGGTCTGGGCTCACCCTCACTCCCAAGATCTTTTTCACCTTCTGATCTTTTCAGTGATACATTGCATATGGTGTATCTATTACCAGGTTTTTTTCTACCAACATTCATAACGCTGCATTTATCAATATTAAATTCCATCTGCCATCTGACTGCCCACTCATTAAGTTTATCTAAGTTCCCTGCAATATGTTTACATCAGACTGTGATCTAATAATCCTACCTACCTTAGTATCATCCACAAACTTGCTGATATCACTACTAATCCCACTATCCAAGTCGTTGATGTAAATCAAAAATAGTAATGGACCCAAAACAGACCCTTGTGGAACCCCACTCGTTACCTGCCCCCATTCAGATTTAGAACCATTAATTGTAACCCTTTGTTGCCTATCACTTAGCCAAGATCTAATCCAACGAAGAACCTTCCCATCCATGTATTCCATGAGCCTTATCCTTATTTAAGAGTCTACCGTGTGGCACCTTGTCGAATGCCTTATTAAAGTCCAGGTATACTATATCATAATCCTCATCATTATCTGCTGTCTCATAGACTTTCCTATAAAAACTCAGTAAATTAGTGAGACATGATTTACCTTTGGTGAACCCATGTTGTGAATCATTTACCAAACTATACTTTTCTAGATGCTCTCTAATGTTTTTTACAATAACAGATTCCAATAATTTACCCACCACTGACGATAATGGGTCAAACGATAACGGGTCGATAATTTGAAATTAATCCTCTATCTCCCTTCTTAAATATGGGAACTACATCTCCCTTCCTCCACATTAACGGCACTTCCCCTGCCTGTATCAATCGATTTCCTAAAAGCATGCACTAACGACTCACTAACAACCTCTTTGCATTCTTTTAGTACTCTGGGATACACTTCATCTGGTCCTGGTGACTTAAAATTCTTCATTCTGTCTATACCCTCTTCCACCATTTCCCTAGTTATCACAATATCTTTGAGTTTCTCATTATCCTCTCCTCTAAATATCTGTTCACTATCAGGTACCTTCTGTTTATCCTCCTGAGTAAAAACACTAAAGAAATAATCATTTAAAATTTTACACATATCCTCTGCCGTGCTTACAATCTCCCCCTGCTCATTTTTTAATGGCCCCACTAATGCCGTAGTGTGTGGGTTGTCACCGGGAGGCAACGTAGTGTAACGGTAGCACGTCCGCCCGGCAAGTGGAAGGTCTCGGGTTCGATCCCCGAGCAGTGCCTGCCTTTTCGGTGAACCCCCTACCTCTTAGCACCTAGTCTTTGTTTTATAAACCTGAAAAAATACCTTAGGATCGGTCTTTGCCTTCCCTGCAACCTAAATCTCATAATTGTTCTTTGATGCTCTAGTAAATGTTTTCACTGTTCTAGCCATCTCGTTATACTGCTCTCTATTCACCTGCCCATCCTAAAATGTCTTATACATGTCCCTTTTTACCCCTATGTTGTATTTTAAAAACTCAGTCATCCACTTTGGCTCGTTTTTCCCTGATCTTATCGCCCTATAAGGAATATTCTTTTTCTGACCTGCAATTAAATTGCTGACAAAGGTATTATAATCCTTTTCCGCACTGACCTCACCGACACCTCCCTCCTTCCCGACCACAGATCTCATCTCACCCTCCCTCTTGTCCCTGTTAATCCCTTCCAGGTGTCTTCTTAATCCTACATAATTAGCCCTTCTGAAGTCAGGTACTCTATGCTTATTATCACGAGAGAGAGAGAGAGAGAGAGAGAGAGAGAGAGAGAGAGAGAGAGAGAGAGAGAGAGAGAGAGAGAGAGAGAGAGAGAGAGAGAGAGAGAGAGAGAGAGAGAGAGAGAGAGAGAGAGAGAGAGAGAATTAACATACCACTTCGTTTCTCGGTCACCACAACGATCCAGTAGGCAGCACCGTTCTCCAAGGGGTTGTGGTTGTGATCTTCCTCCGTTGTGCCGCCGCCCACCGTCACCTCCTCCTGCCCCTGTCCCTCCTGGGCCAAAACAACCATATTAAGGGGGAGCAGCCGGTAAAAATATAAAATCTTTACTTATAAACCTATCAATATAAAACTTCTGTGGGAGTTCTGTGGGATTGTTTATTTTCTTTGGCCCTAATGGAGGAGTAGAAATTCAATGTCTTTATTTTATGCACAAGTGACCTGATGTGCTGCTTACTTTCCATCATCCCAAACCAGTACCCTACCGTAGATAACACTATACTATATATAGCGACACTATGGTCGCCACCTGCACTAATGTCGCCAGGCGCCATATATTACGAATTATAGCATCACTACTGATTTGTATGTGCCACTGAAGATGATACACAGTAGTTTATATCATGAATCTACCCTGTTTCATTATTTTTTATGCTTTGTATCTGCAAGTATATACGGTTTCAAATTTCACTACTCTTTTTTTTTCGTGCGACGACAGACAGCAGCTCATCCCCTTTCGGGCAGGAGGACGTAAACACTAGATGGCGATCTTAGTGTAGCCGTTACCAATGTCGCCACTCAGATGATATTTTGGAAATTTGTTCATTTATAGCCATAATATGACACAGATGAAGATAAAAAATGACAGACTCCAGATAGCCCTTCTAACTTTCCTGAAATCATGGATGTAGAAATGTAAGTATTAACGCCACCAGACGTCTGTAAATTGAAAAGAAACGTTGTCCTGGCGACTTTAGTGTTATCTACGGTAAGGAGAAGGCTGCAACACTGTGGCTATCATACACCCTAAATACATATACATTTAGAAATAAAAGCTGAGGCCCAAGTTCACCATCTTAGAATCTTGATGAATTTCGTGCAGAACTATTGTAGAACGATTATGTTCTGATTATGTTAATGCCCGGCCATTAGTAGCTCTCTGTCTCTCTGTCTCAGAGGTGTCAATTAGGCAGTGCATAAAGCAGGTTACATGTGATTCATATGACAACATTCAGTAAGTTGAGTTAGCTGTTCCTGAGCAGGTGTCTCTAGTTCTTACGGCTAGTATCAAGGGTAGAACAAGAAGTAACGGATTCAAGCTGGAAAAGCGTAGAGTTAAAAAAAAAATAGGGAGAAAATGGTTCACAAATAGGGTGGTAAATTCTTGGAATGGACTCAGTAGACAGGTAGTTAGTGCGGAGTCATTAGGGAGCTTTAAAAGGAGGCTAGATAATTTCATGGATGGGGATGAAAAGTGGATGTAGGTAGTGTTAAGTAACAGGAACAACCACGTGTAGGTCTCGCGGCCTCTTGTAGCTTCCTTATGTTCTTATGTGTCTTGTGCCTTGCAGTGAGGGGAGCCGACATGACATGACCCTGAGTATACCTGTGGGTGTGCTAAACAGGTACTTTGGCTGCTGCACCACCCACCTGCACAACCGTTGCTGCTATGAACATGGGCGAGGCGTCTGCTGGTTCCTGCTTGGCTGAGCGTCGATCCCGTGTTTGCCGTTCTTCCTCCTTGATGACGAGAGACACAGCCTCTTCCATCAGCTTCTTCTCCCAGTCCTCTGCACGCGACTGATTTCCCTCCTTCTGCATTATTACCAGGTGCCGCCTGGGTCGCCGGAACGAAGGTCAAGGTCATGTAGAGGGGAAGAGGGAAGGTGTAAGGTCAAGGCAATGTGCAGGGGAAGAGGGAAGGTGTAAGGTCAAGGCAATGTGGAGGGGAAGAGGGAAGGCGTAAGGTCAGGGCAATGTGGAGGGGAAGAGGGAAGGCGTAAGGTCAGGGCAATGTGGAGGGGAAGAGGGAAGGCGTAAGGTCAGGGCAATGTGGAGGGGAAGAGGGAAGGCGTAAGGTCAAGGTCATGTGGAGGGGAAGAGGGAAGGCGTAAGGTCAGGGCAATGTGGAGGGGAAGAGGGAAGGTGGTGTTGTCACTCGTACACTTGAGTCTTCAACATAAGTATTGGTGGCGTAAACCATACACACGTACAAATATAAGTGGCATTGGATTGAAGGAGCTGAGTACAGTGTTCAGAGTAAGGTGATTGAGGTGGTTTGGGCACGTGAAGAGGAGAGGTGGTGGTGAGGCATTGGGGAGAGCTGTTGGAGTGCAAGTGACAGGTGAGAGTAAGGTGATTGAGGTGGTTTGGGCACGTGAAGAGGAGAGGTGGTGGTAAGGCATTGGGGAGAGCTGTTGGAGTGCAAGTGACAGGTGAGAGTAAGGTGATTGAGGTGGTTTGGGCACGTGAAGAGGAGAGGTGGTGGTAAGGCATTGGGGAGAGCTGTTGGAGTGCAAGTGCCAGGTCAGAGTAAGGTGAATGAGGTGGTTTGGGCACGTGAAGAGGAGAGGTGGTGGTAAGGCATTGGGGAGAGCTGTTGGAGTGCAAGTGCCAGGTCAGAGTAAGGTGAATGAGGTGGTTTGGGCACGTGAAGAGGAGAGGTGGTGGTAAGGCATTGGGGAGAGCTGTTGGAGTGCAAGTGACAGGTGAGAGTAAGGTGATTGAGGTGGTTTGGGCACGTGAAGAGGAGAGGTGGTGGTAAGGCATTGGGGAGAGCTGTTGGAGTGCAAGTGCCAGGTCGCCGTCCACCGGGCAGGCCAAGGAAGACATGGAGGCAGTGTGTTGAAGAGGATCTATCGTATCATCGGCCATCTAACCTCATAAGATATTATGCGAAAATCTAATGTTATATAGAAAGAAGAAATATAAAAAGTGGCAAGTGAAATGAGGTCTGAAACTCATGAGTTTAAAGAACAGCAGGGAAAAAATGAAAGGAAAACTAATGAGGTTATAAATTAATTGAAAGCAAAAAACCTGAGCTTCAAAGAGAGGTGGGAAACCTTAATTTGGTAAATGACTTTCTATGAAGGGAAGAAACAGTGTCTGGATATTTGAGGGACACAAGGAAACATTGAGAGAAGGAAGATGTTTGAATAACACAAAGAATAGTTTTCCACACAGAAGTCCAGCCTGGAGTGGCTGAGAAGAGGTAACAGCAGAAACAAGTGTGCATCAATCTAAATATAATATAGGGAAACATAAATATGGAGACAAGACAACACTAATAAAGCTCAGGGCCTGGATGTAAAAACTGGAAAAACATAAATTTAAAAAAGATAAGTAAAAACTGGTTCACAAATAGGGTGGTAAATGATTGGAATGGACTCAGTCGTCAGGCAGTTAGTGTAGAGTCAATAGGGAGCTTTAAAAGTAGGCTAGACAATTTCATGGATGGGGATGAAAGGTGGATGTAGGTAGTGTTAAGTAACAGGAACTACCACGTGTAGGTCTCACGGCCTCTTGTAGCTTCCTTATTTTCGTAAGTTCTTATGTTCTTAACCCCTTCATCCCCAGATCTTTCCTTTGCTATAAAAAATTGTATATTAGCCATAAAATTATGAAAAGTAGCTATATAAACCAGATTAGCTAATGGACAAGGATACTAAACAGGTCATATCTATAAAAACATTGCTTATATTCATTAAAAATTGTCTAATGGTAACTAAAATACAATGGAAACTACGTTCTGGGCCTCAAGGGGTTAACAGGGTCAATACACACCCCGGTGGGTTGGCGAGGCGGGGCAGGCGGATGGTGATGGTAGTGTCAGTGCCTGCCACCTGACTCACACTCCCCTCCACCTGGGGTTCTCCGGGTTGCGTCCAGCACTCCAGTTGGGTTGTGTTGCCGCAGTGCTTCCTGTTGCACGCCGTCACCTCCACTCGGTACTTCTGGGCGAGGTCAGTCCATCAAACTGTGGTGAATAGTGGGAGCTTGTATATTTTTTGTGGGTTTTATTTATTCATTTATTTATTTATTTATTTTTCTATAGATTTTTTTTTTTTACATTTGTGCCTATATCTAGCGCCTGTAGGCAGTGCCTTTTTATGGACAGGGATGGACAGTGGTTATGGACAGGGATGCCTTGATGAGAATGTCGCTTAATGTTCCAGCAAGACATTTCCTATCCAGCAGAGTGGACAGCGGTGCAGTTAGGTAGTTTTCTAGAATCTCCCAAAGCCGATCGCGGTGCTTTTGAAATACATAGAAACTTGAAAGAATAATCCACACCCTGAACAGATAACATTTTATGGGAAGCATCGAGGCAGCCAACCAGTCATGTGTCTTAAGTAATATTATCCAAGGTCGTGGATCTGTGATTGATGTTATGGCGACAACACCTTTGCTCATCAACACATCACATCACATCACATCAGCACATCATCAAACCCACCTGCATCATACCTTCCTCTATGGCTGAACCAACACATCACCTTTCACCATCCACAAGTGTTACATCACTGTACGTTACATCACTGTAGATTTAAAAAGGAAATAGGGAAAAACTGGTTCACAAATAGGGTGGTAAATTATTGGAATGAACTCAGTCGTCAGGTAGTTAGTGCGGAGTCAACAGGGAGTTTTAAAAGTAGGCTAGACAATTTCATGGATGGGGATGAAAGGTGGAAGTAGGTAGTGTTAAGTAACAGGAACTACCACGTGTAGGTCTCACGGCCTCTTGTAGCTTCCTTATGTTCTTGTGTTCTTATGTACGGTCTGTCTGCTACCCACACACCAAGCGAGTCTCCTATTGACCAGTCACATACCTTGGCAGACGTGTCCGTGACATTCATAGTCTGTTTAAGGACACCATTATGGAAGAGCGAGACATTATACAAGGCGATGACACCAGTGAAGGCCTTGGGTTCCTGCCACGTAAGATTCAATGACGTCATGGTTTCATCAGCGTTCAGGTTCCCCACTTGTGATGGATCTGAAAACAAGGGAAGTAAGTGCTGGAGATTGTCGTGTGTGTGTATGTGTGTATTCATATACTGTAGTTGTGATTTACAGGAAAAGATCTTTGCAAGGCTCGTACTGGGCTGTCTCTAAAACTATTACAGTGGTCCCTCGCGTTTGGCGAGTCTCAGCTTGGCGAAACACAGTATTGGCGATATGGTACCAGAACCCCAATTTGGGACTTCAAATTCACTTTTGGCGAGATGCGCGCTGACATCACGGAATGACGTCGCCCCAGAATGCTGACATCACGGAATGACGTCGCCCCAGAATGCTGACATCACGGAATGACGTCGCCCCAGAATGCTGACATCACGGAATGACGTCGCCCCAGAATGCTGACATCACGGAATGACGTTGCCCCAGAATGCTGACATCACGGAATGACGTCGCCCCAGAATGCTGACATCACAGAATGACGTCGCCCCAGAATGCTGACATCACGGAATGATGTCGCCCCAGAATGCTGACATCACAGAATGACGTCGGCCCAGAATGCTGACATCACGGAATGACGTCTCCCCAGAATGCTGACATCACGGAATGACGTCGCCCCAGAATGCTGACATCACGGAATGATGTCGCCCCAGAATGCCTATTTCCACACTATCCACAGCCACTTCCTTCTTTACAAGCAGCATCACAACACCTCCATTCATCACTTCTTTCCTTTTCTATATATCATAATGGCCTTCACCCAGTCCTAACATTTCTTCTGAGTCTCTTCATTTAGGCTCAGCAAATTAATAAAGTCCAGTTTCTTTACATATAGATTGTCATTTACCTCTGACAATGCAGTGTGGGTGTATTTACCTAGTTATGTTTTACAGGGCCTGAGCTACACTCATGTGGTGCTGCCTCCGTATCTACATTTATCCAGTCTTTCTTTCAATTGGTGCACATTATGTGTCGATATCAACTCCTCGTTTAGTCCATTCCAAACTTCTACATTTCTATGAGGGAAGCTGTACTTCTTGATGTTGTTCAGGCATCTCCCTTTTCCTAGTTGTTTTGTATGTCCTTTGTGCATCGACCTTCTCTTTGTTTCCAGTCAGTAGTCTCTCTTTGTCTGTTTCTTCCATCTTAGTTGTCAGCTTAAAAATTGTTATTAAGTCTCCTCTTTCTCTTCTCTGCTCGAGTGTTGGTAACTTTATTTCCTTCAATCTATCCTCATAAGAAAGGTCTTCTAGCTCTGGTACAATCTTTGTTGCCATTCTCTGTATCCTCTACAACTTTTTCACATGCTTCTTTTTATATGGGAACCATACAATGGCAGCATATTCCATTTTTGGTCGGATCATTGTAGTAATTATCTTTCTCATCATATTTGTGTCCATGTAATGAAATGCCACTCTAATATTCTTTAACATCCTGTATGTATCTACAAATATTTTATTTATATGTTTTTCTGGTTGTAGGTTATTCTGCATTATCACTCCCAGGGCCTTTTCTTCCTGAACCTCTGCAATTATTTCATTTCCCATTATATTTGGCCATTTATATCTCTTTTAGCTTTTTCCAATTTCCATCACATGACACTTGTTTACATTAAATTCCATTTCCCATCTTCTGCTCCATTCATAGATCTTGTTCAGATAAGTTTGTAGTGTTATACAATGTTTATAGCTTTTTATTTCTCTTAATAGTTTTGCATCATCTGCAAATAGACTAATATAGCAATTTATTTCCTCCGTCTTGTCATTGACATAAATCGTGAACATTATTGGTGCCAACACTGATCCTTGTGGTAGCCCACTAAATACATTTCTCCATTCAGACTTTTCATCCTTCACTACTGTTCTCCTTTCTCTTCCTCAGATAACTTTCCATCCAGGTTGTGATCACCCCTGTGATTCCTCCTATATTTTCCAATTTCCAAAATAGTCTCTCATGTGGAACTTTATCAAATGCCTTTTTAAGATCTAGATTTTTTTTATTTATTATTATTATGATTATTATTTTTTTGTTTTTTTTGTTAACGTTGTAGCCTATTATAGCACCTGTAGGCATATGGAGAGTCTTGATGTTGGTCGAACTCGCCCGTTGGTGGCGCAGGCCGAATTTTTTTTATAGTGACACCTGTGGTCTCAGGTGAAGATCTCATTTTCTATGATGTTCTTGATCTTCAGTTTAGGCGCATGCAGCTCCTAGAGTCCACCGTCACACTCGCAATCGGCAGACAGGTCTACGCTGCATGTGGGTTGCTTCGGTCACTCGACGATGGCTTTGACAGTTGCTCCTTGGTGAGACTTGAACTCGGGACCTTCTGCTCCCCTACCAGGCTCTTGAAAGAGTTGCCCCCGGCAGTATTCGAACTCGGGACATTGAGTTCCGCACTCCAAGATGCTAACCACTGGCCACCGCCTCCCCCAATTAGATATACACAGTCTGCCCACCCATCTCTTTCTTGTGTTATATCAATTACTCTTGAGTAAAAGCTTATTAAGTTGGTCACACATGATCTCTTTTTCCTAAAACCCTACTGCCGGTCTGTTATTATACCTTCATTTTCTAAGTATTCCGTCCATGGCTTCTTTATTATTTTCTCACATATCTTGCATACTGTGCTAGTTAATGACACTGGTCTATAATTTAGTGGTCCATCCTCCTTCCCATTTTTATATATTGGCACTCTATCTGCTCTCTTCCACTCCTTTGGCACTTTCCCGGTTGTTAATGAGCACTTTATTATATCATATACAATAAACCCTTCATGTTCGCGGGGGTTAGGGAACAGAGACACCCGCGATTAGCGTAAATCCGCGAGCATGACATTAGTCATTCATTTACCCATATTTTTTTTTTTTTTTTTTTTTTTTTTTTCATCACAAGGAACTGGCCAAGGGCACAACAAAAATGGGTAACACAAAGCCCGCTTAGTTGCCAGTCCCTATAAAGAAGACAGTAAGAGAATAAAATAAAAACAGAGGGGTAGGCCAATTTAGTTCGGGAGGTGTCTTGTTACTCTTCTTTTGAAAAGATTTAAGTCATAGGAAAGTGGAAAAATAGAAACAGGAAGAGAGTTCCAGAGTTTACCAGTGAAAGGGATGAAAGAGTAAAGATACTGATTAACTCTTGCATTAGGAAGATGGACAGAATAGGGATGAGAATGAGTAGAAAGTCTTGTGCAGCGAGGCCGCGGGAGGGGGGGAGGCATGCAGTTAGCAAGTTCAGAAGAGCAGTGAGCATGAAAGTAACGGTAGAAGAGAGCAAGAGAAGCAACATTGCGACGGTGATTTAAAGATTGAAGACAGTCAGTCAGAGGAGAAGAGTTGATGAGACGAAAAGCTTTTGACTCAACCCTGTTTAGGAGAGCTGTATGAGTGGATCCTCCCCAAACATGTGAGACATACTCCATACATGGGCGGATAAGGCATCTGTAGAGAGCAAGCAATTGGGAGGGAGTAAAAAAAAAAAAAAATAATAATAAAAATAAAAAAAATAAAAAATAAAAATAAAAAAAAGGGGGGGGGGGGGGTTGAAAACCCGCGAGTAATCAAATCCGCGAGCCTTAAGCCCGCGAACATGAAGGGTTTAGTGTACTGGTTCAAACAACTGCTTTCTGCACTCTTTTAAAACATAACCCAACACTCCGTCTGGTCCCAGTGCTTTCCTCTCCTCCAACTCCTTCAACAATTCACAAACTTCCTCCTTCTCTATTTTTATTTTCCACTCTTTCCTTAGTCGTGCGTTTTTGTTCAAATTTTCTTTGATTCGGTTTAAATAAATCAACGTACCAAGAGTTTTCCTTTTAATTTCATTTATGTGGCTATCAAAATTCAAATAATTATCGAAATGGATACCAAGATTTTT
Source organism: Chionoecetes opilio (assembly GCA_016584305.1). Taxonomy (NCBI): domain Eukaryota; kingdom Metazoa; phylum Arthropoda; class Malacostraca; order Decapoda; family Majidae; genus Chionoecetes; species Chionoecetes opilio. The sequence continues at coordinate 43,648 of JACEEZ010023635.1, read as the reverse complement.
TAATGATTTACTTGGAACAATCACACATCCGTCAACTCTTAAGCAGGTGTTGGGTGGTATTTCGGAGATATACTTTCTGCTTCCCACAAACATACACTGGGTCTTTTTAGTGTTCAACATCAAACCATTTGCATGGAAGTAGTTTTTAGTTAGGGCCAGTGTGTTTTCGCGCCTGAGGATGAGCTCATCAAGTTTGTCAATGGTACCGGTATGTATGAGCTGGGTGTCGTCAGCATATTGGAGTACATGACAGTCAGAGATATAGTGTGAAAAATCATTAACAAATATTAGAAATAAAATTGGTCCGAGTACTGACCCTTGTGGCACACCATATGGAATTTCAAAGATTTCTGATAGTGCTTTTTCCGTTCGTACACGTTGTGTTCTGTTATGCAGATAACTTTCAAACCAGAAGTTGTCAATATTCATCTTCGATAGCTTACTCATTAGGGATACATGATTAACACTATCAAAAGCCTTTGACAAATCACTAAGAATAATAAGTGAAATTTTCCTATTATCAATGTTATCGTATAGTACATTAGAGAGTTTTGTAAGAGCCGTTTCGGTTGATAATCGAGCTCTGAAACCATGTTGGGTATTACTCAACAGATGGTTCTCTTCTAGATAGTTAGTAAGCTGATTTGCTATAACCTTCTCTAGTATTTTTGAAAGAATGGGTAACAGAGATATAGGTCGATGATTTTGTGGTTGGTTAGCATCGCCAGACTTTAAAATTGGGACAACAATGGCTTCCTTCCACTGTTTAGGGAAAGTTCCAGTCACTATGGATGTATTTAGTATGCATGTTATGTAAGAGATTACCACCGGGAGAGAGTCTTTCAAAAACCGTAATTGGATGCCATCACAACCACAGGAGTTGCTGTTTTTCATAGACTTAATTATTAGTATAATTGTGTCATTGTCAATGGGTTGTGGTCTAAAAGTATTACTTGGCAGGTTAGTGATATCTTGGTTTGTTGCAGCACTTACGGGGTGATCTTTTGATACATTTTNCCAGTGGTTCAATCCTCCTCCCATGTTTTATATATTGGCACTCTAGCTGCTCTCTTGCACTCCTTTGGCACTTGTCGCCGTTGTTGAAGGAACACTTTATTTAACTAGACTGGTTCAAACCACCTGCTTTCTGCACACTTATAAAACATAGACCCAACACTCCGTCTGGTCCGCAGTGGCTTGCCTCTCCTGCAATGGCCTTCAACAATTCACACATTCCTCCTTCTCTACTTTTATATTTGCCACTCCTTCCTCACTTTTTTTTTTCATTCCTTGCGGTTGCATTGAATTTTAATTCTTTTGGTTGAATACTTGCTGAAATTTTTGTTTAGAATTTCCTCATTATTTTTGGATTGATTTCCATATCCTATTTCCTTCTTTCAGTCTCTCCACTTTGTCCTTATGCTTGATTCTTGCATGGATAAATCTGTAGAACAGTTTGGGTTCTTCCTGACACTTTTCAACTCTAGCCTTCTCATAACTCTTCTCTTCCTCTCTCCCTAGGCACACATAGTCATTTCTTGCTAATTTATAGTCTTCTTTATTTCTTTGTGTCCGATATTTCTTTACTTTTTTCCATGCCGCGTCCCTTATTATCTTTGCCCTCTCACATCCATCCATGTGTCCTCCACACAATGTGTGTGTGTGTGTGTGTGTGTGTGTGTGTGTGTGTGTGTGTGTGTGTGTATTTACCTAGTTGTAACATACAGGAAAAGAGACTATGGCTCGTATCTGTCCCGTCTCCAAATCTACTATTATCCAGTTTGCCTTTGAAGTCCTGAAGACTTCTTGCATTAATCACTTTTGCATCAAGGTTGTTCCAGGCTTCTATGCTTCTATACGGGAAGCTGTATTTTTTTTATGTCCCTCTTGCAGTGTGTGTGTGTGTGTGTGTGTGTGTGTGTGTGTGTGTGTGTGGTGTCTAGCTAGTATCATAAACAGGACACCCTATAGGATCGATATGCTGCAGTACACTAATAATTTTGGTTAGGTGTTAAACAAAGGTATATCATCATTGAATCTATCATTAACCTTTCAGTATGGGCCAGTCCTCCTTTACTGTCAACCACTGTCCTCTCACCCTCGGCAGGTCTCCAATTAACACCTCTTCACACTTCCTCATATGGTCCCTTTTGTTCATACGCGCCAGCAGCTGCTATCTCCGCGTCAGGTTTCGTAATCTTTCGCTTCTCTCAAGTGTAGGATGACAACGGCCAAGGTGGCCTCGCGTTGACCCTTAATCCACACCCACTTTCCTCATCTTCCTATGCGCTCATTGGCTACAAAGTTTTCCTCCTCCCATTTATATTTTATTTTGATTGGCCATGGAAATCTCAACCCTTCTTTCCTTTCACCTCATTTGTTACTATGTGTCCTCTTCTCTTAAAATACAGCGGGCCCCTTGACAATAGTTTTTGTAATCTCCTAAGTGGATGTACATATACAGTAAGAGGGGGGCAGCTTACCTCCCAGGGTGGTGTTGGCGGTGGTGGTGGCCTCCTCTCCATACGTTGCCAGCCTCTTCGTTTTTATAGGGGCCTCAACCTGAAGTTACAGGAAATAAGTGAGGGGCGCACGACTCGTAAAGGTGCACACACACACACTCACAAATGGAAAAACAGATGTGGCGACAGGAGCACACGAGCCTTCCTCAGCCCTGCATGCCATAGATAGGTAACTACAACTTGGTAAATATACACACATGCAAACACAAGGTATAATACAGTAAAACCTCTCATATTCGGACTAATTTGGTCCAAGGAGTGGTCCGAGTACCTGCACAGGATCCGAATAATGGGGGGATTACATATGGGGGGATAATGTAAAAAATAATATAATAATATAATAATATATACATAATATAATATAATAATAATAATAGAAAAAATTCTAGGTGATATATAGGAAATTTCGACCCCTAAAAAAAAAAAAAAAATCTAGTTGAATATATAGTCTGAAAATTTGCGACCGCCTAAGAAAAAAGGAAAAAAATTTGGGTATATATATTGAAATTTCGCGACCCCTAAAAAAAAAAAAAAAAAAAAAATTCCTAGGTGAGATTAATATATAACTGAAATTTCGAGACCCTAAAAAGAAAAAAAAAATATAGAGAAAGAAGAAAAAGGAGGAGGAAGAGGTCGCGAATAAATGCTCAAAGAAAGTCGAATATGAGGGTTCGACTACGAGAGGTTTTACTGTATAACTGAACAGGACAGGACCAGGTAATCAGAATATAGGGTTGACAAAAAGAAGATCAGCAATTGTTCCCTGGAAGGAAAGAAACCATTAGCCTCGTAAGAAGCAGCAAGGGAAAGGAAGACGGTAACTAGTGTTGAAGAAGGCTGATCCAGGTCCTCAATGAAGAAGCAAATGGCCTTTAGGGATCATGAAAGAGCAAATGCTGGGGGTGCATGTCAAGGGTGGACATAGACCCATTTGGAACTGTATGATAATCAACAGCGCAAGCAAGTACTAAATTGACTACAGAGAACTGGAATATCAAAGACATCAAAGAGTAATAACATGATGGGACTTAGGAATTCATGATACAAGAAGAGAGGCCTGAATACAAGCAGTTATTGCTTGAATTGAAAGAAAAAAATAACCATAAAACAGAGGAAAATAAAAAGTTACATAAGAAGCTGATGGATGGAAGAATAAAAAGTAAAACCTCTCATATCCGGATTAATTGGGCCAAGGAGTGGTCCGAGTAATGCAAGGATCCGAATAATGGGGGGATTATATATGGGGGTATTTAGATATGTAAAAAAGAAAAGAGAGAAAAAAAAAAAGAAAAAAAAATTCTAGGGTGGAAATTTCAACCCCTTAAAAAATAGTAAAAAATCTAGGTTAGCGAAATTTCACCCGCTGAAAACAAAAAAAAGAAAAATAATCTAGGCTAAGGAATTTCGACCCCTTAAAAAAAAAAAAAAAAAAAAAAAAAAAAAAAAAAAAAAAAAAAAAAGAGGAGGTCGCGAATTAATGTCAACGTCGCGAATTAATGAGTGTCCGAATACCGTGCTAGTTTTCTGTAAAAGAAAGGTACGCTGGAATCAGCATGGAGTACAAGGCAGGAATAGCAGCACTTATACCGGTGACAGTACACAGTGATAGTGTGGGGTTATCACAATCAATATTGAATTGGATGGATTAAATAAAGAGGAACAGCCGAAGCAATAGTAGTGGCCTGACAGAGACCAAATTCGGCCGAGGATATTAACGCCCTTCACGCCAGATCTTTTCTTTGCTATCTACAGACTTTCTTGTTGTTATCTCATACAATTACAAAAAGTAACTTAATATTACCAATTAACTTAGTGGAGCGAGGATACTAGAGGCACTTCAATATCTATCAATTATTGGCTTATAGTCATTAAAAATTATCTAATGGTGAGCCAAAATTACAATTTAAATAACGTTTCTTGCCTCAAGGGGTTAATATCATAACTGAAAAATGGTGTTAGATACAGTGGAGAAAAGAACACAACACACACACGACAAACAGTAAAATTGCTACAAACTAGATGTTATAAAAAAATAAACACATACACACTTACCGTGATAATGTACTTAGTGTCTGGCGTAAGATCTGTTATTATAGCAATATTCTTTCTTCCATTAGCCGACACCGGAACAATCTTGTATTGTGTTGACATTCCTTCTGCACTATACTTCACCCAGAAGGATTCCAGCTTTCCCTTGGAAGGGTTGTCGCCAGGTTCATCCCAGGTCACCACCAGGGAAGTAACATTGGCCACCACGGCCAGATTCCTCACCTTGCCGGGCTCTGCAAGAAATAAGCAAGTGGGCCAAATAGAAGTCCGTGGTAGAGGATGGCAAGTGCCAAATAGATTCAGTGGTAGAGGATGGCAGTTGCCAAATAAAGTCAGTGGGTAGAGGATGCAAGTGCCGAATAGAGTCAGTTGGTAGAGGATGGCAGTGCGAATAGAGCATGTGGTAGAGGATGGCAAAGTGCCGAATAGAGTCAGTGGTATAGGTGCAAGTGTTGAATAGAGTCAGGTGGTAGAGGATGCAAGTGCGAATAGAGTCAGTGGTAAGGATGCAAGTGTTGAATAGAGTCAGTGGTAGAGGATGCAAGTGTTGAATAGAGTCAGTGGTAGAGGATGCAAGTGTTGAATAGAGTCAGTGGTAGAGGATGCAAGTGTTGAATAGAGTCAGTGGTAGAGGATGCAAGTGTTGAATAGAGTCAGTGGTAACACGCTAAGGCTGGGAAGACCAACGCCTTGGCCTTCCTGCCTTTCTTCAGCCTCTTCAGTTGTGTCCGCTTTGCAATGCCCAAAGATACGTCATGAGGGCAATACTCTGAGCTCTGGCTTTGCCTGGAATGTAATCTCCGCCTCCATGGCTTACCAGTCGTAAAGGCCCGAGACCGCCAGAGCACCAGGACATCTGGGGGACTGTTGACATACAAGGCACCACAGTTTACTTTCCCCAGTTGGCATATGAAATCGCATTCAGTGACCACTAAGCAATGACGTCTGGCGCTGGCGCTGTCTTTTCCCCATGGAGACGCTCGCTACGACAGGCAAAGCACCTACTGGCACCTCCACTCACACTACATACAGACACCATCTCCCTTGTGGATTTTTACATACCTGTGTTGGCAGCAAAACACTTTATGGAAGAAAGATATTCAAAGAAAAGGAGAGAAAGAGCAATAAAAAAATTGTAATAAAGAGGGAGAATGCTATGGAGCTGAAGGGAACACTTAAAAGATGGTGTAAGACTACCTGCAGGAAGAACATGAGAACAGTGGCAGGAGACGCGGAATTGGAACGGAGGGATTGACAGGCAGGGTACATCGGCATGGAATCAGTCTTACAACTGATGACGTTCTTAGCTAAATCACAAGTGAATTGCCAATAGATTAATATATGAAGTCATCTGTTTGTACATAATTCAAAGTTAATGAAGTTAATAACTACAAGGATTGTTAAGAATTGGCGAAAGATTTTAAGTGAAATTTATCGAAGCAACTGATTGGAACATGGAATTAAATGGGCAGTCAATTCCATGTACTGGAAACGAGAATAGGCAAAAGACAGCAATTTTTTTTTTTTTTTTTTACATCTTTGCCTATCGTGCCTGTAGGGGCAGTGACCTCCCGGGGTGGGATGGTAGGCCTGGAGGCTCACTTGAGGGTTGTGATAGGTTGGCCCTCGGCCCGTATTGGCGCATGCACGATTTTTAATAGTGACGCCTATAATTTTAAGGCACATCATGCCACCCCCACCCCCTGTGTCCCTCCGATCACTCTCCATCTAATTTATCTTTACATGGATGCTAGTGGCATGTGGGTGTTCTATAGGCCCCTTGACGTTGCGCAAAAAGTTTTAAATGGATTTATGGGTCTTCACTCGGGTCTTCGAGAACGCCCACTCGGCGACGCTAAAACCAAACCACGCGCCGACCGCCTCCCCCTTTGGGCCTACAGGTTGGACAATTGTGTAAAAAAAAGAACAAATGAAAAATGAAGTCATTTTTTTGTAGAGATTCAGATCACATTTATCAGGGCAGAGAACCAATAAATAAAGTATCTTAATATTCATTAGAGTGATGAGAATCATATGTTAACTTTTTCACTTCCCGACAATGGGTGTGATGAAGAAAGGCAGTCACAACAAGGATCAAAACTAACACTAGAATATGCCACAACGGAGAGCTTCCCTCACAAAATATAGATTTTACGAATTTGAAACGACACAAGGGAATAGCAACTAATATGGTGCCCGAATTGAAAGATATAACCTACAAAGAAAGATTAAAGGAGTTGATCTGCTAACGCTTTGAAAACAGAAGAGAGAGAGAGGAGACATAGTTACAGTACATGAATAAAAAAAAGGATTCAAAAAGATCTTCTACCGAGAGGACACTAAATGGCTGCATATTTTAGGGGACACAAGGAAACAATGGAGAGAAAGTAATCCCAATTTAACATCAAGAAGCATAATTTTTCCCAAAAAAGGTATAGGCCCGGAAGGGGCTACAGGAGGTGATAGCACAAGAAAGGTGCGCACGCAATGTTAACCCCTTGAAACCCCCAGGCGTAAGTTCCCATTGTAATTTGGCTACCAAATTAGATGATTTTTTAATTAAAATAACAATATTTTATAGATTGACCCTTTTAGATCCCTTTACCACTAAGTTATTTGGTTATTGTGTTACTTTTTGTAATTTTATAGCTAAAAAGACAATTTTATAAAAAAAGGAAAAAAATCTGGGCTGAAGGGGTTAAAAAAAAAACCCGGATAGATACAGTTACGGAGACAGAACCACACGAGCATATTTTAGGGGCCCAGTGTCACAAAAAAAGGTAATAAGGGAAAAAGGAGGGCCAGGGCGCCTGAAGGGCAGAAAAGGTAGCGGCCCCTAGAAAACCTTATGTTTGAAAAAAGGAACTAAAAGCATTTTTCATGACAAAATGAAAAATTAAAAACCGGGGGTTAAAACCTAATGGTACTTAAATTTTGCTTTGGTTTTGGGGAATTTTTAAAATTTAAAAATTTTAAAAAAAAAATTTTTAAAGAAAAAAAAATGATTAGGGATTTAAAAAAAAAGAAAAAATTTTTAAAAAAAACTTAGTAAACCCGGGGGATTCCCCCGGGGGCCCCCCCGGATTTCCCCCTTCCAAAAATTTTAAAAAAGGGGGGGGAAACCAAGACCCCGGGTCGGGGTTTCCCCAATAGTTTAAGAAACGGGGTTTTTTGGCCCGGTTTTTTTAAAAAAAAAAAAGGGGTAAATCGTTTGGGGAAATTTCCCAAAAAAAGAACCCCCTTTTTGGGGGGGGGGAAAAAAACGAAAAAAAAATTTTTTTAAATAAACCAAAAGGGAAAAACCCCAAAAAATTTTTTCTAAATTAAGGGGGAAAGGTTTTTTTGAATTTAAAAAAGGTTAAAAGGATTAAAACCAAAAAAAGGGGAATTTAAGAAAAAAAAAAAAAGGGTTTTTAAAGGTTTTGGATTAATAAAAAAGGGATAAAAATATAATTAAAAAGGATAAAAGGGAAAAATTAAACCCCAAAAAAAAATTTTAAAAATTCAAAGAAAAAATTTTATTTTTAAAAAGGAAAAAAAATTTTTAAAATAAACCCCTAAATTTTATTAAATTTCCCTGATACAAATTTATTAAAAAAATTTAAAAATTTTTCCCCGATTCCCCCTTTTTTCCCCCCCCTTGTTATTTCCCTTAAAAATTTTAAATTTTTTAAACCCTTTATTTTCCAAATTTTTGGTTTTATTTTTTTTATTACCAAAAAAAAAAAAATTTTTTTTAAAAAATTTTTTATTTCTTTAGCCCCAACCCCCAAACATTTTCCCCTTTTTCCCAGGGGCCCCAGGGGGCCCGGGTTTTTTTTTTTGGGGGGGGTTTTTGGTCCCAACAACCCGTTTTTTTAATGATTTTCCCCCCCGATTTCGGGGGTTTAAAAAATTTTAATCTTTTTTGGGGAGTTTAAAAAAAATTTTCTTTGGGTTTTGTTTCCTGGGGGCCCCCCGGGGGCCCTAAATTTTACTCCTATCCTTTTTTTTTGGGTTTTTTCCCCCTTTCCCTTTTCTAACCCCCGGGGCCCCTTTTTTCCGCCCT